>OZ020611.1:92223928-92721813 GCA_963971575.1 Liopterus haemorrhoidalis
TGAAAATGATACATAATACTCATTATATTGTACTATTCTAGCCTAGTACTATCAGCAATGGCAAACGTCCAAAATAACGGTGTCCGCATGAATATCATTTAATGTCTTATAAAGCTCAGTTTACTATGTTAAAACAATCAGTTTCAAAGTCCCATTTAATCATTGAAATTCACTAGGTTTCAAAATCTAATTCCCCACGAAGTTAAGAAATTAATTATGAACATTTCACTGATTCTTGATGTTGGAACATTACAACCAATATTTTAAATAAAAGGAATTTTATATAGGTAGTTCTCTATCTCTTGATAACTCAAATAATTAAATTAATTAGCGATATGATATTGTAGTTATATTGTATTTGGGGTTAATAAATATTGTTATGACGCCTTTACGCAGCACACGAGTACATCGGCTTGCGGTAACCCTGTATGACTGGTTAGAGAACACTCTTCGAAAAGCTCATAGCGAGGTATATAACAATGCACTAGTATCCAATCAACAACACATCAAGAGAAAAGGATGACTGAAGAACTCCTGCGGTTGATTAACAGTGAATTAGAATTAATTATATGGAGTGCTCAAACCAAGGCAAAACCGAATTTGGCTTTTTTATGTACTTTTTAGAGGCAGTCCATCATCTGATGATGGACAAGAATTGGTTTTAATAGATGTCTGTTTTTTTTTTTCTTAGTTTTTTTATTGCAAATCTGGAAACTGCAAGTGTAAATAAACTTTGAATGAGAGTGGATTAGTTAGGTAAAGATCAGTTTATCGTTGGACAACATGGAGTCTAGTTTGCGTGTAATACCTGTCCTGTCCTGCTGCTATAAAGTCACTGTTGTAATTAGGTATTATGTTGTTAAGGGAACGTCGCATCTAGAGGCAGTCACGCGAGCACACAAAGTAACCCAATACAGCTCAGTACTACCAACTGAGATTCTAAACAAGGAATAAAGTTCCCTGCAGAGGGAAATACACCAGTTGTTATTTACTACAATATTCATCATAAAGCGATGAACGAATTCTTGGAACCATGAGTCACTTTGATAAAAACAGGAATTATTTAGCATTATACTTGTTAACTGGTTTCATTCTCCATTCATTAAAGAGCTTAAAACGTTGTTCACGGTATTTCTTATGCAAAGTTTCGTTGGATGAATTGTTTTGTATGTGCAAATGGAAGAAGGCGAATAATGAAAAAGCCTTTGATTACCTTCTTTTTTTAAAAAAATTGTTCTCTTGAGTATAAAGTTTAACAAACTATTTGATTATTTCAAAGGTCTAAGGTCAGTTTTAATTGTTTCCTTCCAGCATTTTAATTTTAACTCTACACAAGATAACTTGTTTAAAAAATGAAAAGAATATTAAATTATCTTTCAAATAAATTTACACGTTTAGCAACAAGAAGATATTTATTAGTGTTTCTCAGGGAAACAGATCACAGGAGGTTCCACTATGTAGCATATAGTAAGATTTCTACGAAGGATAGCAATTGAGTGTATTATGGGGAAATTAGAGAAACGTCCAAGTAAAATCGCTACGACAAGCGTCTAAAAGAATAGAGATGATCAAATGAATAATCCTATATATATATATATATATATATATATATATATATATATATATATATATATAAATAATAAGATGTTAAATAAAGTTTAACACAATATTTATTCCAAATATCCGATTTTTCGGCTTTATTTTAAGCCTTGATAAAGGTAATGCAGTTTTTTAAGGTTTTAACATATTTTCATAAATTTTGAAAATTTTTGCTGGCCATAAAATTGCCTTCAGTTAAAAATGATATTAAACGGAAAAAAAGTAAGAATCAGTTTTCAGTTATTAAAATATATTTTAAGGGTCGTTCGAACGTTTTAAATGTTAAACCTATCTGTAGAATACGTTCAAATAAGTTTTCAGGGTGAGAATAGATCTGTTAAGCAGTTTTGTTATTTTCATTCTGGAAACTGTATGTTATTAACTATTTTACTAACTATATTAACGAAAGTATAAAGTAAAATGTATTAGGAGGATAGATAAGACAGAATAATATTCGATATTTAGTAATCGCGTAATTTTAATTGTGTTAAATCTTGAAGTATTAAATACCCAGATGTCATTTTAATATATTATTTCTTTATATAATTGATTACTATAGGATGAAAGTGGTTTTTTATCATCATGAAGGCCTTCCGCTGTTTTGTCAACAGGGCTGAGGCCCCTAGTATTGTATCTAATTTGCTAACCGCTGCAGTTGATATTATTTTCTGTGGAAAAGTTTTTCACGTATCTGTATTTAATTGCAAAGATTAATTACATTCTAATTAAATAAATGTTGATTTATTTCCATAGAAATAAATATCTGAGATGACTTTGCCATGTGGTTGCACGTCCTTGGTGGTTTTGCGATCGCTATCATGTCTGTAATAGCGGTAGCGTATTAAACTGCGTGCTACGTGTAGTTTTAATGGTGATTTTT
Organism: Liopterus haemorrhoidalis; assembly: GCA_963971575.1. Classification (NCBI taxonomy): domain Eukaryota; kingdom Metazoa; phylum Arthropoda; class Insecta; order Coleoptera; family Dytiscidae; genus Liopterus; species Liopterus haemorrhoidalis. The sequence goes on from OZ020611.1 coordinate 92,226,408, forward strand.
ACGGTCAGAGATAAAACCTAATTATTGAGTAAGCAATATTTTCATTTATATACCAGCAGGTGGGTGGTTTCAGTTTAATAGACTAATAAACTACAAATATCTATCTTGATTCATCGTAACGATAATGCAATTAATAATATAGTTTATGTTTAGTCTGAAGATTTCCTTTATCGTTTTGAATTAAGGGAATTAATCGTGCGATAATCTGGATAAGACTCGTAAAGAAGATCGGACACAAATAAATCAAAAACCGAATTCAAGCTGTTAAATCATCTCGCAGTACACTCGATCCCCTCTTCAAAGCATATGTTACTATGCTACAACGGCGATGGCAAATGTGTATCCCGCATTACGATATTAAGAGACAGAAAAGTTAATATTAAACAAAACATTTAAAGGTTCTGACAAAAATATTTAAATTATTTTAATGCATATACTGCGTGGCATTAAAAAAGAACACCCAGTAATAATTAGTTTATTTCAATAATTGTTGGTATACACGTTTGTTAGGATAAGTTAAGTAAACGATCAAAATTTTAAGAGTATTGGGTAATAAGAACCCGAGAAAAATTAATAATAGGTTGAGCCTCCATGATGCGCTATGCACTCATTAACACGTCTGGGCATACTCCTCATTAGGTGATCAATTTTCTTCTGATGGTATCTTATCCCAGGCCACCTGTACCTCATTACAAAGTTCCACTACAGTCAATGGGGGGAAAAATTAAGCAATCTTCTACCCATAATGTACCAGACGTGTTCAATGGGTGAAATATCGGAAGATCTTCGTAGCCAAGGCAACAATTAGATTTGATTAAGCTCAAATTAGTCCAACGCAATACTGGTGGTCGCGTATTGAATTGCTGAAACAGTGTTTTGCGAAGGGTCCTGCGGTAGGGTACAACATGTGTTTCCACTACTTCCTGAAAGTAACGCTGGGTGGTCATATTGCCTCTGATAAAGACCAAAGGTGACCTTCTGCCATAAGCAATAGCTCCCACACCATAACGCTAACGGTGGGGTATACTGGCCTTTCCACATAAAATTGAGGATCACTTCTTTCACCACGTCGCCTTCTCACCCTTTCCCGGCCATCATGCATACCCAAACAGAATCTGGATTCGTCGCTAAAGACTATCGTATTCCATCCCTGTTTCTATTTTAGTCGTTCTCTGCACCACTCCAGTTGGTTACGTCGATGCTCTGGGGTGAGGGTTAACACAAGATGAAGCCGGTAGGAAAACAGTTCAAAACTTCTTATGTGGCGATAAAAGTTCGCATTTCAATAGGCCTTCCATGTTCTGTAAACCTTTGGTCTGCAATCACCCTTATGGAAGTAAAGCGGTCCCTTAGAGTCAAAAGTCTAAGGCAGCGATTTTCGCGTTATGTGTTTTTTTCGGCGACGTCTTATACCTCCTGCCCTTCGTGTTCGGTCTTCCTGGAACCATGCTGACAACAACCTACCACATTATTGAGACTCATATTCGTCGTAGTGGCAATTTCTTTAAAGGAACAACCGACTTACAACAGCAGACCCACTATTCGCCCCCAATTAAACTCGTTAAGTTGATGTAAATTTGCGTGTCTTGTCGCTTTAAGCATATGAAATGGATCAAAAAAACTCATAAAAATGTACTGTAGGAAAATTAAATGCTTTCTGTAGCTACAAAAGTCCATTGTCGCTAATTATGTTTTAAAAACAAAAACGTGTTATGGCAAAAACCAGAGTATCGATATAGTTGAAAAACTGATCGTTTCTTGTCTTAACCTAAACAAACATATATCCAGAAAATTATTGCGATATATTCATAAATATTGGATGTTCATTTTTTAATGTCGCGCAGTATATTATATTTTGTTGTAATGTTTCTTTTCTTTCGCATATATAAAATTTTGTTCGGTTACATTTCTTACAGTAAAGACAGACTGACAGACAAACACATGAATAACACAATAAGAGTTACTTGACCATATCTACGAAATCCTGATAAAACGCTGATACATGCAACCAATGTTGCCACAACTGCAGAAGCTATTGTTGCTACCAACTTGACAAAATTCCGCTACCGGCTGTTAAAAGTCGTCACAACCGAAATGAAGTCAATGGCCGTAGGGGTGGCAAATATTGAAGGGGAAAGGCAAATTTAATAAACACATTATAAAAATTGAGACAATTTTAATTAATATTTTACACATATTATATTATTATTGATTGAATGTTTGTATATACGTTTGTAAAAACAAACTAAGAGTAATTTTTGATTTCAATAGTTTGCAGCTTTGAAATTATACGTCATGTTGTTTTTATAAAATTAATGAAAAATGTCAAATTATTAACATCGTAACCTTAGATCACAATATAACATAACCAAAAATTGTGAAGTCCATTACATAATGTAACATTCTTTTGGATGACATTTTAATAATATGGCGGACAATTGAGCTACTAATAGCGACGGGCGTAAGTATCGTAAATATATGCTCGGCGCATACGAATAGCTTGAATATTCTGCACTCATTTGCTCAATGTGAATCTATTAAAACATTTAAAATTTATTTCAATCGAAAACTTTTTAGTGTTGCTTTTTTAATGCAGATTTCAGAAGGCACGCACGTAAGAATGTCGCTATTTTTCGGATAATTCGGTTTTTTTCGACGCTACTTCGATTTTTGTTCAAATAGTCGCTACGGGTAGCGTATATTCGCTATGTTTGGCAACACTGCATGCAACTATTTGGTTAAATTTCTAATTGATAGCTTGAATAGAGACACATATAGCTGGCAAACCTTCTTCCATAACACATTTAAGGGTGCGCACAACCGTATAGTTTCTTATACAAGACTAACAATCTAAAATAAAGTTAGTAACAATCTATACATCAAAATTTTTAGCGAATTTTTATCCATCTAATAGGATATTTTAAATTGTAAAAAGAACTGTCATGTAACTGTAAATAAACAAATTGCATTATAGATGCCATTTTGTAAAACGCATATTTTTTTACTGCCATTTTGTATTCGACGTATTTTTTTATGCCATTTTGTATTCGACTCATATTTGTGTATTATGCGGCAAATTGTAGCTAAAGCTTCATTCTACCAATATATTTTATGATATTTTGTTCTATTTTGAAAACTAATTAGAGTTATTGTACTTGTTAATCTAGTTTTGCCGCCACCTCGAACCTACCGCGTTTCTCAATATAGGTGCTGCGGATAAAAATGATTTATAAGATGTAAAGTATACTTGTACCAAGTAACATTTCATTATCTTCAAATATAAGTTTTTTCGACGAAGGTTCTAAACTATAAACAATTATATCGAAAAAATGTTGACGTATTATTTGAACATTTCTACACAAAACTATGCAAATATAAAACTTCTTTGAAGCCCACAAATATATTTAAAAAATTACAGGACATTGTTGTGTGATGACTATTATTAAGTTATTGAGCAATAACATTGTTACAATAATTTTTTCTACAATCAAAAACATCCTATTAGATAGATAAAAATTCTGTGCAAAATTTAATGTATAGTTTCTCCCTAATTTTATTTCAGATTGTTAGTTTTGTATAAAAAATTAATAATCTCTGGGGGTAGTACGTATCGTTAATAAATTGTTTACATATACTTTTAATTAATGCGTGCGTTAAATAGGATAAAAATGATCTTTTCTGTGGTCGATTTCTTTGACTGTCATTAAAATAGGGCGTCAACAGTATGTTAAAACATAAAACAAAAATGTAAGCGGAAAACTCGGTGAAGATTTAATTATATTCAACATTAAACAGTTTCGTATGTTTTAAAAATATTCGTAATTTTTGTTCTTTTCTTCATTGCGATTTTCCTGCTTTGTGCAGTTTCAGTCGAGCACATTCGTTCTGAAATTCCTCCTTTTATTTCCCATTCTGAAATAAAATGTAACTATGCAATATCAATTTAAGAACGCAAATAACTTCAAGATGAAACTAATTTCAAATCACAAATTCAACTCAGTTCCTGCCGTAACCTTCTATCGTAACATTTCCTCTTCCTGTCGAGATAAAATATTCATGGGAGCATTGTTTAAGAACTGGATATAACGTATTTTAGTAAAGGTTAGGTTAGGTCTGGTGTAACTGTTTCAAAAACTATTGTTTGCTATTTACGTATCATGCTTTTCAAATACTGTTTAAAATTGATGCCATCTTGTTTAGCGAGTAGTTGGGCGTTTTTCTTGAATGCTGAGACCATTTCTCACTGAGTTTTTTTTGCAGATAAGCTGAGCTTTGTTGGCGGAGATTTTTACTTCGATGTGAAATCTGTAGTGTTTTGTTAAGGATTTGTGTTTTTTATTTGTTGGTTTGGTACTGATTTTTAGTCTTTAGCTTTTGCTGACTATTGTCTACTCTTGCTGTTAAAGATACTGTTGTTTTTTATTTAGTTTGGTTCTCATATGTCACCACTCTTTAGAAAAATCGAAGATAGATAAAACGTTTTTCATAGTGAACAGTGAGTTAAAGTTCAAAAATTCAAAGTCTGTCCGCAATAATGACGAACACGCTGTATGGGGCAAGGGAAAATTGTTGTCATTGGATTCCCAGGCCTCCCTAGGAATGAAAAGATACTAAAAATACATTATTGCAAACATTTGCCTTGTTAATAAAGATTTTTTTATATTATTCATTTTTTAATAGAACATTAATCAATATGTTTTAACTTTTATGTTTTTACAAACGACCACTAGATGGCAATATTGAAATATGTCATTACTATATTCGTAAAATTTGACAATTGTTATTATGAAATCAGTGGCAGCTTATTGCCATTAAAAAAAAAGAAGTTTGTGAAAAAATTGATATTACTGGTGAAGGTTTTCGTTGGAAGTTTTTTTTACGATTTTAGTAAAGACCTAACTGAACCACAATGCATAGATTCGCTTCGTTCAACTTTTGGTAATGAAGCATCATCAGAAAAGACTGTTTACAATTGGTTTGCAGAATTTTGTCGAGGTCGTGCGTCCGTCCGAGATGAATCTCGTGAAGGTCGACCAAAATCGAATGTGATTCAAAAAAACATCGATACTGTGCGAAAAATGATTGAAGATGATCAGCATGTGACTTACCGTGAGATAGAGGTATCCTTTGATATATCGCAAACTACAATACATTCGATTTTGCATGAACATTTAGCTATGAAAATGTTCTGTCTGTTCGCTGGAGGAATGATAAATGCACCCCAATGCGTATGTGCAGTGTGAGGGAAAGAATAAATTCGCAGCAATGTGCATGTTCAGTTTCCGAGAATTTTTATTCCCGTACTGGCCGCGCGCGCATTAATGGCTGTTGTATTTTCTTGATTACTTATTTATTGAAAAATGGTAATCAGACGAAAAGCATAATAAACAACACCCGCAGAATGCATATTCCGCGTTAGATGCACAACTTACTATTTTCAAAATTACTTTTCAATTCTTCATCTGTATTTTCAACAGCTTTTATTTTATTATATACCAAAGAGATTTCAAAATATGTGAATTTACACATATTTTAAAATTTTCTCTATTTAATTTTTTACTATGCCTAATCTAGTAAAAATATAAGTAAGAAAGTAATTACCAAATAAAACACGGAAATATCAAAAACAACAATAGTCTGTATTTTCTTGCGTTGCCAGCATTTTCAATGTTTTTAAACGAGCAGAATCTAAGGGAAATACAGCGTGTAAAGAGTTATCTCTTTGGAGCGAGCGTTATTTCTCTATCTACTATTCGTGTTTGCGCGTTGATTGTTTGTCTGCGTATGCAGTTATTTGTTTTGGCCGCGATATGAAAATAGATGACTACTGCAGCGAATACCCGCGTGGTTCACACGGGATTCCCATGCACTGGACTTAAATAAATACACTAGATAAATTGAGTGTTCTTGTTGATTTAACGTATTTTATTGGTCGTACATATTGTTCCAAAAATTTTCTATTTTCTTGCATACAAACACTGCATTTTCAATTCACATACCTTGTAGGTTAAGCATATTGTTTTTAAAATGAAAAGTTGTAATTTCTAATAAAATTTTAAATGAACGTAGTATACTTGAGCCAGTTTATTTTCGAAAAATGTATGACTTGTGACAATATTTGTAAGGCAACTGTTAGATTAATACAATATTTATTCTATACAATGAAATACTTCGGCCTCCAAAGTCACCAGATTTAAATCCTTGTGATTTTTTCTTGTAACCCTTCATAAAAAATAAAATGTATAATTTCAATAACATCGACTCCGTAGATGATTTTAAGCAAAAAATAATTAATAATTGTAATAATATTCATCCGGGGACTAATTTAAATGTAAACAGTAATTTATACAACTAGGTTTTTGTTTAGCTAATAATGGAACTTTATTTCAAATTGTTATTATTATTTTTTAATGTAATGGCCTTTGCTGCTGTAACAATTAGCCAGCACAATTTTTATTTGAGAAAATTTCCATGCCCGAACGGGATTCAAACCCGAGACCTACGCAACGCAGCGCATGTGTTACCACTACGCTACGCCGGTCGCCTATTTGAAAATTTAATTTAGATGTAATATTATTTTATTTTATAAATTTATGTTTAACCTGAAAATAAACTTTGATGGTTGATTTTCATTTGTACATAGCAACTATTATTTTCAGATATAAATACCTCTTTGTGTGCCTCTTTTCAAGCAAATTGGGATTTTTTTATTCAAAATTAGGCACAATGTGTTGGGACTAAAATACTGAACAATTTTTTACCTAAAACTCATAGTAGAGATAGAATATGCAATGGAAAATTTAACATGGGAAAGCTCTATGTTGCAAGTCGAAAATAACATACGGTATGTCAAAATAGATAGATAAAAATATTGCAAAAATGAAAAAGAAACCCGTACAGCAACTTTTATTATTATTATTATTTTTTAAAACAAACTCATAAAGGTGTCAACTAATCATTCCAGTGGACGGATCTGTACCAAAAGTTGATCAAATTGACATATTCACGTCCGAAGCTTAAATATAAAAATTATTGAAAATCCTTTCAACCAATTTTGGTCTACACTTGCCCACAGCCCGACAAACGGACCGACATCACGCTGAAAATAGTTGATTTGTGTTATATAAAGCCTCGTGATTATCTGTAATAATGTCGAAAAGTCAAAATTGATCTGATTACAATACCCCCGTCTCTATCAAGGATGTGCCGTAGAGAAAGAAATGTAATTTACGTGTATGTTCTACGTGTAATCTACACTTAATCTACTTTCTAAACTACGTTAGGTCTACAATGAAAACTTAACCTAAACTTGAATTATCAATTTATTATTAAATTGTATTTATATAGCAAACGCAACTGAGAAGAAAATCGTGTGCTCAGTAAAAGTGTTACTACCAATAAACTGTACTATTTTGTATACAATTATTTTTTTAGTAATATCTTTGAAATTATTTTGCAATGGTCCAATATTAATGCAGACACCGTTATTTTGGACGTTTGCCATTTCTGATAGGACTAGGTGATTTTTTTTTTAGTGATACAAATCGTTTTTTAAATTCATGTTAAATGAAATTATGATGGGCAAATAAAACTAATACAAACGTAGTACATGTTTCTTTATTTACTGATTAATAAATAAATATAATAATAAATTAATAAATTACACAAAAAAACAATTTTAATACTCGATTGCAAAGGCGAGGAATAACTTTATTTACTGAATAAATTTGAATTCAACCAATCAGATCATCTCATTCCGCGATGCAACCATGTTAATCTAAGAATAATTTAGTTTTAGCGACATAGTTTCACCCCCACTCTTGTTGTCCACATATTCGACATAGGCTACATAGATTACATCGTCTGCGCAATGTTGTCTACGACAATAAGAATAATATGTTTCTGTGTTTTGAGTTTTTGCAAGGGGGATGAAGACCAACTGAAAATATTTAGAAAAGAAGATCGCCTCTGAAGAAGACGTTATAACTTCGAACTATATATTGTCTTGTAAGAAGAAAACGGGACGTAATACATGAAAATCGGAAAACTGCGTTGTTTAGTTCCAAGAACCCAGTGAAAATATTTTCAGTGAATCCTATTGGCAAGAAAGTAGACAGGATAAAACTCAGTTGAGATGATGGTGTCTGACATTATGTGCCCTATTTCGTAAAAATTGACAGGTAACAATTCGACAAATTTGTCACAAAAATTTGAGTTTTTCACAATAAGTTTGTCGAATTTTAATAAATCCAGATAAATGTTTATGAAACGAAGATTTGTCGAAAAACTGCGACAAATCTGTCGAATGTTAAGTGTCAATTTATATGAAATGGTGCCCTAGTGGACAATTATTAAATCGAAGAAAGAATGCCGGAGAATTCTTACCGAGACTATGGACATTCTGGGCTGTAGCGTCAATGATAATGCATCAAATCACCGAACTTTTGTCTTCTATATACTTTTACTTTGAAAATATGGAAAAGGCTGCACGTAGTAGTCTTGGAGCATAGGTATTAGTTGAAAACGCAAGTCGTTTGGGATATTTTTAGTAAAAAATAGTTTGAGTATGTCGTTGTTACGGTGTAGTGTCCACGTATTGTTTGGCCATAAGTAATATAATACATATCCTTTAAAAAATCTTATAAATGCAGCAATAATTCCAAATTGGCAAATACTTCACCTAAACTCAACTCTTAAAATAGCTCCTTGCTTGAAGATTAAAACTGGATGTTAATTATTCTTGAGTTAACTTAAGAAGTTATCAGTGAAATTTTAAAGAAAAATGTTTAAGATATTTCTAAAATTCTTAAAGTCTCAATGGGAAAACGCACCTTTCCTAAGGGCTTAAAAAGTTATAGATCCGTCTCTGAGTAGTAAAGCTGGGGTGGCTCCATACTTGGATTAATAAGATTATAACCTGAGGCTCAAGCGATCCAATATAGAAATTGGGGGACCAATTTAATTTTATTACTCGTTATTGTATAGCTTACCATTCTGAATTTATATTTCCGCAGTTCTCTTACCTGGAACAAAGAAAAACAATTATCAGTAATATTTGTCAGGTGAGTAGGGTCAACAGATTTATATGCGGTAAAGCAACCAACTGTGGACTGGTCAGCTGGTTTTGCGAAAAAATACATCGGGTGTAATTGATTTAACAAAGTATGTGGAACACGAGGAAAACGGGGATGTATGGGAAAAGTTTATGTAGAGCAGAGGATAAATAAAAGAAGAGTTAGATGCGGGAAATGATGATTTTAGTGGATAGATCACTATATATTCTATAGGTCTCCACGGCATTCTTGGTATAAGTATGTTAAAAGCAGTAAACTGGAACAACTTCAACTTACCCTCAAATATGCTCCTGCAATGGCCAGTTGCTAAAGAACGAATTAACTGTTTTAACTCTAGTTATGCTTAACTCCAGTCAAAACAATAAACAAAAACATATCATTTTAATCTGAGTCATTAAATCATTTACCTCGTTCTCTAGCAACTGGCTGTTAGTGAAGCTGTTGGATTAGTATCATTGGTTGTAATTAGTACTAAAATAAAGGTTAACGATTATTCAAATATTTTAGATACTAGCAATTTGGCATACTATTGCGACGGTGAATGTTTACTGTAACAAGATAAGGCACCTTCCCAAAAACCTTAAGTTTTTACAGATTTTACAGGTCAGTCCATAAATTCGTGCGCATTTTTGTGATATTTTTAAACAATGTAAATAAAACACACTTAAATATTTTAATCAATGATATATTTTCCTTCATAATCTACAATTTCTCGCCATTTTACGGGTAGCTTTTTTTATTCCATTGGTGTAGAAGAACTCTGGTTTTGATATAAAAAATCTTGAAAGTTCTTGACTTTATCTTTAGAGTTTAATTTTTTCAGAAGCTCTCAATTAAATTAATTAATTTTTTGTAGCGTTGTCCGTGCCGTGTGCGGCCTAGCATTATCATGGTGCAATAACACTTTTTTGATATTCACCAATTGCAGGTTTTTTAATTAATTCCGTGTTTAAACGAGAAAGCTGTTGACTTTAACATTGACTGTAAACATCTGCATTAATCGTTTAATTAGGTTCTAATAGTTCATAGTGAATAAAATAGTATATATCCCACCAAACACACAAGAATATCTTTTTTGGACGCAATGAAATCTTTGCTGTCGGTGAGGGCTTCTTGCCGTTATCTGTCCACAGTCTTTTTCTTGTGACATTGTGATAAAGTATCCATTTTTCGTCACCTGTTACCAAACGGTTTAAAAACGGTTCTCGTTCAAAGCGAGATAAAAGGGAAGTAGAGATGTTTATTCTCTGCTGACAATTGGATTCGGATACCTCGAGCGGTACCCATTTTCCAAGATTGGATACTTTTCCTATCTCCTTTCGGTGACGAAATACGGTTTCATGAGATAAAGAAAGCCTTTCTGCAATCTGATCCACTGTGACTCTGACTCAAGACTCTGACACAAGACTTTTAAGAGCGTCATTGTAAAAATTAACAGGACGTCCTGAACAGGGCTCATCATCAATACTGCTTTCTTCATCTTTAAATCTTTTAAACCATTTCTGGGCAGTCTTTACACTGATACTATGTTCACCATGTACACTATTAATTTTTATTAATAGTGTATAAATCTGGCATTTCCACCACATGTAAATATAAAATATAAAACGACATGTTTGTACTGATTATCGATATTTATTTTCTCATGCCCGGTTGTAAGAATCAGGATCAAATGGCTTGATATCCGATCAACGTTGATTTGCATCAAATCGTGTATCAAACTATTGTAAGAATACAAATTATCTCTTGATCGCGGAACAAATCGCGCATTAAATTGATATTAGAAAATTCACCGATGAAGTCGAGATCAAGCAAAATTCGTACCGCCATTTTATGTTAAATATTTTGACGTTTGACATAGATCTCGTTTTGAAACATTTTTATTATCGTTAACCCTTTTTTTAATCATTTTTATACTGTAACATAAGCACAGGATATTTACTGGAGATATGGAGAGGGTAATTTTTGTTTTAGTTAATAAAAAGTTACAAGTTAAAAAATTAACCTAAAGAAATAACACAGTTTTAGAATGTATTAATTATTAATATGTATAAATAATATATAAGAAAATGTAAAAAAGTAAAATAATGTGTAAGAAAATGTATAAAAAATAAAATAATATAAATAGAAGAAAATCTATTTAATTATAAAATAATGGAATAAACAATCTATTCAACTACACTAATGTATAAAATAATGAAAAAAAAAACTATTTTAATTTTAATTAGGGAACTAACAGGCCAATAATCTAAAGAAATATGTGTATCTATATTAACTAAAATGTAATATTAATAAGTAAAAAGAAAGAAACAATCTAAATTATTGTAGTGTAACAAAACTTATGATAGTAATTAAATAAACTAATATTTAAACTAATAAACTTATTTTTAAACGAATAAACTAATATTTAAATTAATAAGAAATACTTAAACTAATATCCAAACTAATAACAAACTAATTATGTGTAATATGACAAGTTTAGGTCGCTAAAAATTTGACAGATGGAATAAAATTTTAGGTTAAAATAGTAAAAATTATGAAATGAACGATCAACTCACAGAGTACAGGATCAACTGATCTTGCATTCTAACAATGGTGTTAGTATTTAATTTGGTATCAACGGTGATTTGAGAACAGTTGATCTGAGAATTGATCTCCATTCTTGCAACCGGGCATAAGGGTACTTATTTTCGTATGATGTTCACGAAAATTGGTGATAGCCTGACTACTTTAATTACATTTGAAAACAGGATTCAACTTGTATGAAATATTATTAGAGTCCCGATTTATAAGTAAAGTCAATGGAAATTTTTGTGAATGAACTAGATTTTCGAAACGTCTCTATAAATTTTAAATAAGAATTTTATTCAATACCTATATATATCGTTGTCACCCAGTAGGTATCCTTGTTTTACTTACTATATGTATTAAGAGTTTTTAATATCAATAAAGCCGTGGTTGACTATGTTAATAAAGTTACAGAATGCTGGATGTCTCAGACATCTTACATTCGAGATTCCTCTGAGCGTCCTTCACTTACTAGATACCTACGAAAACTTAAAATGCTAATGTATTCACACTGCATTTTTTATTTTTTATTGTTATTATTATTGATCAGATCATATGCCAGCACCGCAGATTTTGCCGACTCGACCGATTATAGATAGGTTATAAGTTTAAGGAAGGGGTAAGGGGTTTAAGTAAGGGGATAAGTAAGCGGTCTGAAACACATTTTAAGTAGCGTGTGACATTCAGTAAGGAAGAAATTGCGGGTCAGACTTTTTTTACACATTCTTTCCTATGTTCCGCTCGAGAGCTTTGTTCCTCTTCTTTTCTATTATTTATACAATTTAGCTTCGTAATTATGCATTTAGCCACCTCATTTTTCTATAAAGATCATAATTTAATGAATATGAGGTGATAAGGATGAATACGAATAGCCATACCATAACAGGGATTCGAACCGCAGACCTGACTTTTTTTTTGGCATCACGTTCTGTATCGTATTAAAAATATTGTTTGTATATAGATGGAAAAAGTTGATAAAGATCTATCTTCATAAGTTGATGCGAGAAACTTATAAAGAAACCGATATATTCCACATGGTTATTTCATTACGTTTACTATTCTGGAACAAAATATTTAGTGAACCAAAATTGTATCCAGGTGAAGTGGCAAAAAAATACAGAGAAATAAAGCCAAAGAATATTCTTCAAAACGTAAAAATCGGTTAAATATTATACCTAAAAATATCATTATTTTGAAATTTAATTATAGAAGCTGCATAATTAACACGGCGAAAAAGCATGGCTTTATAACTGGGCTATTATTCTTTAATTAAAACTGGCATCGACAAGAGGCCAAAAAATATGTTTTCCGTTTGTGGCAGTTGGACTAGGAGTGCAATTAGCATGCAAATGCGTGTATAGTTTGTTAGTAATTTCCTCGGAGTAATAACTCGGCAGACACTCGTATGCTAGGTAGTGAGTGGTGAGTGGTGAGTACGATGTGTACTGAGCGAGTCTAGCCGTGTCTGCTGTTCGTTCTACGGCCTGGATATGCTAATTTCTCATGCTCATACAAAATGCAAGTGTTAAGGACACGTTAGAAGCTAATTGGGACATTACCATTACACATTTACAAGGAAATTTGCAACAATGAAAACTTTGAATTCAGATTTACGGCGCGCTGAAAACTTCCTTTAAAATTACCTGATAAAAATTCTATAGGAAACTTTATTCTCTTAAACTATGGTTGAAAATTGTTAATTTTATGACAGTTACTGTGTAGATTGTATTAAGATGGTAATTTAGGAAGTGATGAATGTTGGAGAACATTTTTAACATAGTAGTTACATGCATTAAACAACAGCTGCTGATGTGATAATCTTATTCATTACACCTTTTGATGGACGGAAAAATTAATTATAATTATTAAAAATTGCATCACGTCTTGAAAAATGAACTCGTGTTGCATGTTAAAATTTCGAGCTAACATGGCAAAAAGGTGTTTGAAGAATATAGGAACTCGAAATTTTTCGGGTTCTGTGTTGATCCCAACGGAATATTTCCAGCCAGAGATTTGGGTGTACAAGAAAAATCCCAACTCATTCCCGGTTGTCGTGACTAAGAAAGTGCATATTTTTCGGATTTCATAGATATTAACAAGATATCTTCTTCGGTTGTTTGACATTTTGTGATGATATGGTCAACGTTTAGCTCCGTATCGAAGGTCGTCTGGGTGGGTAGAATTTGTAGAATGAGTACTGGTGGGTCAGTAACATGTGGCCAATACGTAGTCTTTTTAAGACGATTTCTTCTCTTCTTGTTTCTCTTGAAGTCTTCTGAGCTATTGTTGGTTTTATTTTTCTTAATAGGTTTCACTCTGTGTTCTGCTAAGATCTATTGCATTCTTTTTGGACTGTTTTTTTTGAAGAACTGAACTTTTTAGTGCATACGCTGAGACAGAGATTTGTCAGGGGTCAGGGAAAGAAGAAAACACAAGATCCCGCAACCATGGAAACAGCGCTGTCGAACAACATGCAAAATATCGAATATATTTTCCAATACTTTTTTTTTAATTAATGGCCTTTGCTGCTGTGTCAATTGGCCGGAACAATTTTTATTTCCGAAAATTTCCTTGCCTGAACGGGATTCGAACCCGAGACCTTCGCAACGCACTATGTGTTACCACTACGCTACGCCGGTCGGCTTTTCAATACTTGAAAATAATAGGAATTTACGACAAAATATAACCAAAACCCCAAAATATTATAGCAAAAAATGATATGTAAAACAATAATTGTAAAATAATGTACCCAGGTACATTACTAATAACTGCAATTGATGTATCTGTTCAACACTCTTAATAAAAAAAAAAGTTATACTTGCATCGTAAACGCCATCACAAAGTACTTGTTTAATTTATGCTGCTTTATCAAAAAATGTCTCAAATAAAAGTTGTTCGTTATTGCTTTTATAGCAACATTTATTAAATATTTTTTTTTTCTAAATATTTCTCTGTAGTGAAATATTTGCAAAAATCTTAAAACCGACACGAGTAAACTCCCATTTCCAGTTAACCGATTTTTACCAAAAGTTGATCAATTCGTGCCATTGATGTCAAAAGCTTAAATATGAAGTTTCATAAAAATCCTTATAGCCGAATTTGCTCTGCACGTGTACACGGACCGACAGACAGACAGACAAACAGATAGACAGGCAAACTAACAGATATCATGCTAAAAATAGTCAAAACGTTATGTAGGGACCTCAATTCGTGGAGATCCATCGAAATCTAGGAATGTCAAAATCGGTATGATCACAATACATCCCTTATATGTTGGCGGTCGGTAAAAAAGAGGAGTATGGAGTATAAAATTGAAAGTCTTGTTTTAGATATCCTTCTGCATAAAGTGAATTTAAAAAACTTTTAAGTTGGTGTGATTTTTGCTAAAAATATGCCAAACAATTTTTTATCCTTAATCTTGCACCTAGAAGTCGGACTGATAAAATTCAAATGGAGACATATTAATGTAACCAAGAATAATACAAAACAATGTTTTTTTTTTGATAATCTGATAAAATGAGACTTTTTCATAACCATAAATAACATTAAAAAAGCCGTAATCAATAACAAGGAAAATGTAAATCTGTTGAACAAAAGTGGGGTGTATTAGTATGGGTGACACGTGTGGTTCCATGTACCGTGGCCAAATAAGAAGATAGTCTGTGACTCACACAGGAGAACACCAAATTGCGTAAAAAAAAAAAAACAAAAACACACTCCGCATTCGCTGATCATCTGACTACAAAAGCACATTCTTCAAACTTCAAACCAGACGTCATTTAAGGGAACGAAACGAAACAAACTAACAAAACAAGACAATTTTAATCCTTATATCTCATTAAGGATTAAAATTCAGACCTCATAAACTCAACCCGAGAGAGGGTTGGTGATCACGTGATAAAGCAAGTAATTTACTAGTGTGTAGTGTTTATCTACAAAATCTAAGGTAAATCTTTATAGTTTTTTCCCATATTAACTCATCCGTCTATATTATACTTACTGAACACATTGCAGAAAAATCCATCATTTCTAAACTACATTATAAATTATCTCTTTGCTAACCTAAATTAAATCATTCTCCTTTGTTCTAAAAATCACAAATTAGCGACATCTAACAAAGAATAGCTAAATATCACCTGTGAAGAGATTACCACTTGGCAGATCTCTGCAGGTGAAAAACTCATTAAGCAGATAATGTCGTACGCTCAGGAATTGTCTTGAGCGGCAGATATTTAAAATAATTCAAAAATGAATACTTCTATTAATGGAGGTGTTCATAACATTTATAACAACGTTCCAAATGAAAATAATGTACTTTCACAATCCATAACAATGAATTCATCTCAACCCAAGAGCTTTGCAGCTGTAACAAGAAGTTCGAACTTTACTTTTCCAAAAAAGGATCAAGCAATTATTGTAAATTCTCTCGCAGACACACCGATTAAAGATTACGTACTATCAGTTGGAAATATAGTTGGTCCAAAAAATGTCCTCTTTGCTTCAAGAATTGCCAATCAACGTATCTGTATCTACTTAGCAAATAAAGAAATAGTTGAAGATATTGTAACTCATCATAATCCATTACAAGTACTAAATCAAAACACAGAAATCAGAAGACTAATTGCACCTGCACAACGTATTATTATATCGAATGTATGTCCAACGATTCCACATTCTCTCATTGAAAACTTCCTCAAAGAAAATGGTGTAAAAATGGTATCCTCAATAAATTTTCTTAGAGCAGGAATGCATGAACAAGAATATAGTCACGTACTGAGTTTTAGACGTCAAGTTTACATAACAGCAAATGAAAACAACCCCCTACCAGACAGTGTTATAATACATTTTGAGGATACGAACTACAGAATATACTTCACTACAGATACCACCTGTTTCTCTTGTAATCAGAAGGGACACACAGCCAGTAAATGTCCTAACAAAAATGAGCAAATTATATCATCAGAAGTTGTTCCTGAAATCCCAAGTATGTCCCCAGATAAAAATAAAAACAATGACCAAACCTTTTCACCTGAAAATTTACTTGAAATGCCAAGTACGTCATATAATAATAGTACTGATTCTAACAAACCCAAAAAGGCCCCCCACTAGTAGCCTGGAAGAAGATCAATCAACCGATGACGAAACAAGTAAAGACATTGAATCTGCAACAAAGGAACAAAATAGCCAAAAACCATCTAAAAAAGGAAGAAAAGGGAAGAAAAAACCAAAGACAGACAAAAGCAAGCCAGAAAGATCAGAATCTTTAGAGAACCTATCTCAGTTTTCAGCTGAAGAAATAATAAAACCTCTGAAAAACATTATGAAAGCTTCTCCTAATAATTACGCTCTAACCTATGAAAAACTGCATGACTTCCTAGAGAATGTACAAGGCTCTTCTGAACAACTAAATATTGCTCAAAAGTATGTTACGAACATCCCTAACTTTATCTCTACATTAAAAGATCTAAGGAAACATCTATCAGAACCCATCTCAAAAGGCCGATTTACTAGATTAATAAATAAGATAATGGACCAATCAAAACAAGAACTGGACAAGCTATCTCAAATCAGCGATACGGACTACACAATTACAGACTAAATTCAATTTATTAAAAATGACCATTCTGCAGTGGAATTGTAACGGCTTCTCAGCCCATATAGGTGAATTACAAAATCTAATAGTAAACACGGTGCCCAATTATATTTGTCTCCAAGAAACGCGTCTCCACTCCCATCATTTTGCTAATTTAAGAGGATATACAATTTTCCGAAAAGACAGAGACAACAGTATAAATGCTAGTGGCGGAGTTGCTATCTTCGTCTCTAACCAACATTTGACTACTGAAATAAATTTACAAACAGAATTGGAGGCCGTTGCAGTTTCCACACATTATCCTAGCTTATCAAAAATCACAATATGCTCTATATATCTACCGCCAAATAAAAATTTTACTTATCAACAAATAGACGATCTAATAAAACAACTTCCATCACCATATGTACTGGTAGGTGATATGAACAGCCACAATATCATCTGGGGCTCTAAACATACAGATACAAAAGGTAAAATAATAGAAAAAATAATTAACGACAATCGTATTCTATTAAATGATGGCTCCTCTACTCATCTCTGCATGAGAACGGGCAGTTTCTCTAGCATAGATCTCTCTATATGTGACGCAACGATGGCACCAAGTCTCTCATGGGAAGTTCTATCCAACCTTCATGGAACTGGCCATTTTCCAATCAAGATCTCATTGCCTATGAATAACAGTACTGACTTAAGACAAAACAGTATCAAATGGAATATAAAAACAGCAAATTGGTCACTATTTAAACAACTGGCAAAAGTAAATATTTCAAATATTTCTGAAGACTGCGACATAAACGAAGTCGTAGAGAATTTAACACAATTTATAACAAATATTGGGAAAGAGACTGTTGGTGAAAAAAACTTACGCACTATGAAACGGGTAACCCCTTGGTGGAACCAGTCATGCAAGAGTGCCATAAAAGACCAGAAGAGAGCGCTAAACAAATACAAAAAGCAAGACACAATAGAAAATTTCATTGAGCTTAAAAAGTGCAGAGCTAAAGCAAGAAGAATTATCCTAGAGAGCAAAAGAAAATCCTGGGAAGATTTTACATCTACAATAACACCTAGCACGCCTCCGACTAAAATATGGAATAAAATACGCATAATTAAAGGTAATAAAATCCCTCAGCAGACTTCAGTCATTATTCAAGGTAATAAAATTATCTCTACACCCCAACATATCGCAGACACTATCGCAGACCACTTTGAATTTAATTCCAGTAATAATAATTTCAGTAAAGAATTTGTTACATATAAGACATCTAAAGAAGCTGAAGAACTAATAATTCGTAATAAAGACAGTGATATAAATAAGCCCTTCACAGTGACTGAACTATCTATGGCAATAAATGAGCTAAAAAAGAACAAATGTCCAGGTCCTGACGGAATCCCTGCTGAAATGATCAAACACCTGCCAGAAGAAACCCTTAGTCACTTACTTGACATATACAATTATATCTGGAAAAACAATACTTACCCAACTAAATGGCAGAGTGTTATAACTGTTCCAATATTAAAGCCTAATAAAAACAAAACTAAACCAGATAGTTACAGACCAATTTCTATGTCGAATAACTTCAGCAAAATTTTACAGAAGATGGTTAATAAAAGACTTATATGGTACCTGGAATCAAATAATATTCTTTGCAATACTCAAAGCGGTTTTCGTCAGGGCCGATCAACGATAGATCATATTGTCACTTTAAGTACAGAAATTCAAAAGGCCTTCAAAAATCGTGAACGTCTAGTAGCCATTTTCTTTGACTTGAAAAAGGCTTACGATATGACATGGAGGAACTACATACTAAGATCCCTGAAAGAAATTGGACTGGAAGGCAACATATTACACTACTCCGACAATTTTTTAAAAAATCGCAATTTTCAAGTAAGAACACACGGATGCCTGTCTGAAAGAAAAATACAAGAAAATGGAGTGCCGCAAGGTGAAATATACAGTGTAACTTTGTTCCTGATAGCTATCAATAAGATATTAACACAAATATCACAACATGTAAAAGCATGTCTTTATGCTGATGATCTAGTTATATATTGCAAAGGGAAAAATATAGACTTCATTAAAAAATATTTACAAGGTGCAATTCATAATCTTGAGAAATGGTCAGAACTAACAGGTTTTAATTTTTCCACTTCTAAAACAAAAGCCATACACTTCACAAGAAGCCAGTATAATCAATATAACCCCATATTAAGAATTCAAAATAATACGATAGAATATGTCGACTCACTTAAATTTCTGGGAATGATCTTTGACAGAAAGCTTTCATGGAAACAACACCTGCTAAATCTAAAAAAGGAATGCTTACAAAGAATCAACTTGCTAAAATCTCTTGGGCATCATAAATGGGGTGCTCACCGTGAATCATTACTCTACTTATATAAAGCACTTATCAGATCAAAGTTGGATTACGGATGCATTGTGTACGGAACTGCTAAGAAGAGTTTACTAAAAACTATTGAACCCATCCAGAATTCTGCAATCAGAATAGCAACAGGCGCTTTTAGATCGAGCCCTGTTAATAGCATTCTCTGTGAATCCTCCCAACTTCCCCTAGAATACCGAAGAAAACAGTTAACCTTAGCCTACATTACAAATCTGGCAACAGATCCTAGTATACCGACATATCAACATATTTTCTGCAATGTGAATGATCGTATAACAATCCGAAATAATAACCCTTTCCACGAAAACATCATAAGATACCTGTCAGAACTTAATTTAACCTTCCCTAACATCAGTCAAAAACTATATAACAAAATACCTCCGTGGATCAGAAAACACCCTAGATACAATCTGATACTGACGTCATATAAAAAAAGTGATACCAACCCGGAAGTGTTCAAAAAATTATATAATGAACAACTGAGCAAGTACGAAGATTTCTTTCATATTTTTACGGATGGATCCAAAATCGAAGATAAAACGGGCTGTGCAGTGTTAGCTAACGAAGACATTTTTGAATTCCACCTCCCAAATATGGCTAGCGTGTTTACTGCAGAAGCGTACAGTATCTTAAAAGCCAGTGAACTTATAAATGGAAGAAATCAGACTACAAGCAATTATCTTATTCAAACCGATTCTCTGAGCACAATCCAATGTATCCAGCAGACGTACAACCGAAACCACGTGGTCCAACAAATTCAAAGCAACTTCCACTCAGCGCTAGATAAAGGTACTAAAATCACTCTGTTATGGATCCCCTCACATGTGGGAATTATGGGTAATGAAAAAGTAGACCAGGCAGCAAAAAACGCAACCTCAAGCAACGTCATCGATACAACAATTATGCCATATGATTTTAAAAGCTATGTAAAAAAGAAAACCAGCGAAAATTTCAACTCCTTCTGGAATACCCTAAATAACAACAAATTAAGAAGAATAAAACCATCCATCAGCCACTGGTATACTCCAGAAGACAGAAAAGAGCAAGTTATAATGACTAGACTGCGAATCGGCCACACTCTCATTACCCATAAACACCTCATGCAGAAAAAAGAACAGGAAATATGCCAAACATGTAACAGCCCAATAACTGTTAAACATATTCTCATTGAATGTGTGAAGTACAATAGAGAAAGAGCCCAAAACAGCATCCCAAACTCCTTGGAAGAGGCCCTATCTAACAGTATGGAAGCTACAGCCAAAATCTTAAAATATCTAGAAGACATTAACCTAACAAATAAAATATAGTCAAAAATGTAACGAACGAGTATTGTAAAAATCTTCACTGTAATGTAATATGTAATATGTAATTTTATGTAATTCAAATTTCTTGCTTACACCTAAGTATAATGAACTAATTTAATGTAATATTTGTAACTGTTACGGGGTGTTAATGACCATGTAGTTGATACACCCCAAAATAAATTTTAAATTAAAAAAAAAAAACTCAACCCTCATAGGTCTTACAATTAAATATTTATCTATTAATCATTAAATAATAAGTGCATTATATGTGAAACTTAAAAGGCACATACGTGCGTATTTGTGGAATATGATATTTTAAACATATTGTTGTAGATTACAACCAGCCTATGGTTTAGTAGCCATCTTGTTGACGTTAGTTCTGAAAATTTACAAATGATGCGTTTAGAAAGAATATCTGTTTTTTGATATAATGTTTTATATTCCCTAAACTCTATAGTTTACATATACAGTTATGGAAAAAAAAAATAATAATAAGACACCTTTTTAATCTAGTGCGTATATTTTTTTAAAAATTTATTCAGGTTTTCTAATTATGGCATCTGTCAAACATTAAGTTGTCAATATATTGTCAACACTGCAAAACAGGTGTGCAACGGAATGTCCAAGAATTACTGGAAATAACTGACAATTCATGAGAAAATATTCCTGATGTTTTTTGCAGAAAATCATATAGTTCTATGCATATGTGCATATGTATAGTTCTATGTTTATTATTTCATTACAATTTGGTACACACATTAAATAAATAATTGTTTATTGCAGTCGTGGTTTATTGCAACAGCCTGCATGCTTATATAAATAAAACACGTTTTGGGTATAGATGCCTACTATTCAAATTCGAATAGATAGATTTTTTTTCGTTTTATTTGTTGGCTTTAGCTGCTTTGGTTATTAGTCAGATATAAATGAAGATTACAATGTTGAATAGATAGATTCACACTAGACAAAAAAATGTGTCCTATTTTTTTTTGTCCATAACTGTACATATTTTGTTAATTCTATAATTTATATCTGTATTCTATATCTATAATATTACATCTATATTTAATATCTATAATAATGTATAATATATTTGTAAAAGTTATTGTATCATTCTATATTTTGATTTGTACGGTGTGCGTGATTGTCTGATAATGCGTCTTATTATCCATAAATTATTTGGAATGTTGCGCTTTCGGCGATGTGTGATGTATTTTTGACAATCGATTATAATATGTTGTACGTTTAATTCGGCGTTTCATGTCTTATATTTTGTAAGTTCAGTTGTTTTTTGTACATGTTTGTGAGTTACGTACGTGTGTCCTATTCTTAGCCTAGTACCTACTATTTGTTGTTTTCTAATTTCTTGTGCTGTCTATAAATACTTGTGCATAAATGCTGTACATAAAATACTATTAATACCTGTAAATAGTGCATAAGATATAATATTGTAATCGTTTCTCATTACTTTAAAAATGGCGATGGCCGATTAAGTGTGTTTTAAACAAAAATTGTGAAAATTCTCATTTATTATTATTATCAAACGGCAGATATATATTTACCTATCAGAGAACGTTTTATATAGCACAAAGAGTTTAAAGCTGAATTAATCTTTTTGCTTAGTCTCTTTTAACTTGGTTTTATTTTTACTATTCTATTTTTCCTAAAAATTCTTTCGTTAACTGATGATAACGATCCTGAATTCCATTGAATAAAACAGGAGTAAGTAGAGTGTATGATGGAATAGTAATTACAGGAGACAGACAACTAAACAAAGAGTCTCGCACACATAGAGTTCTCTGAGTGGTGAGCGGGTTTCTTGTTTCGATCCAATTGTCTGCTGGGTCGCTACGACAACTGCACACTCTTCAAACACTCATAATGAACCCGTTCTATGCACAGATGCATACCAGATACCAGGATACCTTAAACTGTGTCTTCTGAGTTATCAAATAAGGAAAATGTTTTTAAAATTATGTATTTATATTTCACAATGCTTGTAGTAGGGAGTAACGACTTTTCGTAGAGACGTTTCGTCTCTAGAGCGAAAATTTTGTTAGGATTTCTTTTCTTTTGCTCATCAGCTACTTTAGATTCTATTTTCTTGCTCATTAGCTACTTTACATTCCTTTTCTCGCTCATCAACTACTTTAGATTATTTTTTACCCACCGCCAACATATATAAGGGAGGTATTGTGATCATACCGATTTTGACATTTTGAGATTTCGATGGATCTCCACGAATTGAGGTCCCTACATAACGTTTTAACTATTTTTAGCATGATGTCTGTCGGTCTGTCTGTCCGTCCGTCCGTGTGTCTGTCTGTCTGTGTACACGTGCAGAGCAAATTCGACTAAAAGGATTTTTATGAAACTGCATATTTAAGCTTTTGATATCAATGGCACGAGTTGATCAACTTTTGGTAAAAATCGGCTGATTATAAACGGGAGTTCACTCGTGTCGATTTTAAAATTTTTGGGAATATTTAGCAGCAGAAAAATATTTCGAAAAAAATTATTTAACAAAAGTTGCTATAAATGCAATAACTAATAACTTTTATTTGAGACATTTTTTGATATATATATTTTTTTTTCTATGTATCTATTTTTTCATACTTATATGTAACGTTTCCATGGTCATGATAAATAATATCTTTGTTAGAAAATATTAGGCCAAGTTATTTCTACTCTGCTGCTAGAATGTATTTTATAGAATGTATTTTATTATATTTTTTTAAGTACATTGTGATGGCAGTCGGTCCTATGGTGGCCACAACTATTTTTTTTTTTTGCTCATCAGCTACTTTAGATTGCTTTTTTTCTTCATTAGCTAGTTTGAATTCCTTTTTTAGCTGATCAGCCAGATAAACAAAATTTTGAAATACGAACGCCAAATTATTCGAGAGGGCGCCATTTGGACACTTACCACCGGCGCATCACACTACCGTTACGGCCCTGTTTAAAATTGTATTGTGGATTAAACGAAAATAATAATAATAAACAACTCTGATACAGAATCGGTGGTGGACAATTTCAACTGTTGGATCTACTAGAATTATTTTTATTCCACTAACAAGTTCACCTGAAATAAATAATAATAATAATAAGAATATCCTCAGATAAGCCTATAATATTAACCGAACATTGCGTACACCATAAGTTCCTTATGACATAGAATCAGTGGTTCATGACACCACCAGGCTTCTTTGAATTTAATGAATATAATAATAATAATTTCAAATGGCCCACGGTATTGAGATGAAAGCCAGGAAATATTAGATTGGTTTCAGAAATAAAATTTCATAACTAAATTCAATACAGCCATCCAATCAGAGTAGAAAATTAAAAAAATAAAAATAAATAAATTATAAAAAATAATTTACTTAGTGCAGACATGTCTAATATTATGTCGTTATCCTTACACAAATCCATTAACCCCCAATATTATGAACTTAGAACGGAAATCGTAAATCCTACATGATTTTACAAAAGTGTCAAATAGCCAGCGGAGTGGCCGAGCTCGTTAAATCGTACAGTTTGGACTGGTGAAAACCGTCTAGATTGTAAGATTGGTGGTTCGATTCTCCTACGTTGGTGATATTATTCGGGCGAGAATAATATGTTTATATTACTCCCATTTCACAATCATTCACCCCTCATCCAGGAGTAGGAGCTCGCCCCCTGGCATCGCCGATTAGCCTCGTTGCAGAAATAGGCATTAGATAATCAAATAAATATTAGATGTATTCGGATGTATATTTTTTTTAAATATGTACATAAATAATAAAAAATCTCTTACTTAAATATAAACATTAGTTTTAGTTATTTTTCTAGTGAGATACTGTTTAAATAATTATCAATAAATTGCCATATAAGTGTTGCCAGTTAAGCAATGTTAGGCTCTCAAGGAAGTACAAACTAGACCATCTTAAGTTAGACATATTATTGAGTGTTCGGTCGGGTCTAGTTAATAGCAACAATGCAATTCTGTATATAAAATAGTGTAGTGCCCAGCTAAAGTGATGGTAAACATATTCATAAAAACTGATGAGTGGCAACTGGTAATCGGAGACGGCAGTAAAGATTTTGGTGGACAGTGGACCGTCAGAATTAATGTTTCGTGTGGGAAAAGTCTCTCGAGTGTTTAGAGTTTGTGACTCCAAATTTGGATTACTGTTGATAACATAACTGTAAGCCAAAAGTGTATAATAATGTAAATAGTAAACCATATTTGTAACCATTTTGTAATTAAAATGTGTTAAAATGCCAAGTTTAATTCAACACGCCTTCAATCCATCCTCTAGATTGCTAAGCCGGACATGCCAAATATTTTTTTGGCTACGAAATTCTGTAGGTAGTCATTGAATTGTCCTGTTCTGCTAAGAAAAACATTTCTCTCAAGCAGGAAGGAAAAACAACTTAATACATGGATTTCTTGTTGGTGAATCCAGCTTCTAAGGTCAAGCTCGTCATTCCAATTATCAGTGCTTTGCCCACACAACATTTTTTAGAAAGGAAATAGAATCCATTTCCATCTACAAATTGCTGCTACTTCTCTAATATGTAAATACAGAAAACTATATCTTTTTACTATAGTTTTCTGGCCATCTGGTCGAAAGACTAACGCCCAATAAAATCATATATTATTACTATAGTTTTTGTCTATAATATACCGAAAAACCCCTACTCTACTGCCCAGAGGGACTGACATTAAATATGAAAAAAAAAAAATAATAATAATAATAATAAGAGTAACAATCATTAATGTAAAACGGAACGGAGTATTCAGATCTCGTAGTGACGGACTTTCTTCTTCGTCTCCTGCCCGATCCATTCCAAACGTTGGATATCATCATAATAATCCGCACCTATCTCGCTTCCATCAAGTATAGTTATAATAATAATGTTTTATTTCACAATAAAGAATACACAGATTCGGTAGAGAAAAATTTCAAATATTTAAACAAAATTTTTACATGTGACAGTCAACCATATGAAATCCAGACTGCATATGCAAGTATGTACATGTACATATACACATCCTTACATATACATAAAAATACATATCAGCATATAACCATATAGAATATATTTACAGCGGAAAATGCAAAAAAAGTAATAAATATAAATATATATAAAATAACAACAACAAGTACAATGTAATATATCAATATTATCAGATAGGAATCCATTGTCGTCATAATAGGCTTTGGATATTAGGAAGTTTTTAATTAGAAGGTGGAGGTTGTGTGCCTAGGTAGGCTAATTGTATCTCCTCGAGTATTATATACTTCTGTACCAAATACAAATTTATTCCTGTTAGCATGTACATATTTTAAAACTGAGTATATATATAAATAAAAGGTAAAGTTAATAAATTATTAGAAATAAATGTACTTTTGTATTATATTTAAATGCAAGACGTTCTATATTTTAATTTAAACATAATTCTCACTGCTCTTTTCTGAACAATGAACACTTTATGCCAATCATTTGCCAGGCCCAATATTTCAATACAATATTTTATTTTTGAGTAAAAATAACTAAAATATATGGTTCTGGCAATCTTCTTCTGGTCTTAGCTACGATGGCCATTAACCAGTATATCTTTATTTTTATTATGGATACATTAATTTTTATAACAAATACAAACATCCATGCCATCACCGGGATTCGAACCCGAGCCCCCATGGTTAGCAGTCAAATGAGCTGACCACTACGCCATAGCAACCGGCTAGTCAGTAGTTGAATCTGTAATTTATAATTTAAATTATTATCTGTGTAGATACCTAGGCATTTTTGACAATTTATTGTTTCAATATTTGTTTGGTAGAGAAAAATATTGATTTCATCATTTACTCTTAGGGAAAATTCTATAACTTTAGTTTTGATATAGTTTAATGGTATACGATTAACTTCACACCATTTGCTTAGTTCAGCTATAATTCTGTCTGTTTCTCTAATAAATTCTACCTTATTTTTTGAAAATAGTTGATGCAGGTGTCATCTGCATACATTGTAAGATTAAAAAAAAAAAAAAAAACATAAATCATTTGAGGCACCCCTATTTTTTTGAATTTAGGTCCTGAAAAATACTCGATCTTGCTAAAATTGTTATCAAACTGAGATAATTTCACAATTTGCTCACGTTTATCCAAATAGGACATTAAGAAATCATATGCTACTCCTCTGATTCCGTAATAATTTAGAAGTAGTGTGAATGTCACACCGAACCATTTGCTCAGGTTACTGAGCAAGAAGTTCTTTGCTTTTTCGAGAAACCTTCTCCCTTCAATTTCTCCTTGTGCAGTATTTTGTAGTTATTTGTTCAATTTCCTTATCACATGTCCAAGATATACTAGCTTCTTTTGCATTACGATTTGCATGATATCAAGTTAGTAACTCATTTTAGGGGTTACTTCATCGTTGCTGACTCGGTAGATTCAGAGTATACTTCTATAGATCTATATTTCAAAGATTTGTCTTTCTTTTTTGGGTAGATTTTTACATGGTGCAAGCTACCGCACTGTACAGAAGAGTTTGACTGATTGAGATTATCGTAAACTAGCTGAAGAGTATTTAAACACTTTCGAACTCATGTATGTTCAGAATCAGAGAATATGTAATTTTAAAACAGTTGAGAAATCCCTGGATTATCTCCAAAGATACAAACAGTATGGAGTAAAGCGGAAGCGAGCAAATTGCTGAGTTAAAAATCCAGTGTCGTGCAGCTTGATTAGTCTGTAGTGAAATGTCTGCATTATTACTGATATAATGAGAGGAACTGCAGCTCGCTCTACGCGGAACAGCTTGTGTTTACTGTATTCAAATGAGCTACATATGTTTCCCATTGTCTGACTTCTTCATATTTCTCCAACTGTACAAATTTACTCGAAATTACTTCTTTCAACAGCAGCAAAAAATATACTTGATGATTCAGTCTATAAATACACTTCTGTTTAAGTATATGTATAACAAAATTCGGTCATATAACCGTGAAAAAAAATAATAAAATAAAATAAATTGAGTGATAAATAACTAACCATTCTCTGAAATAAATTTCATTTACTCATTAGTACTTCAAATAATTCAATATACCTGACAAGTTGTTACCTGTTTGGAGTAAGCAAGTATCCTTCAGTTTTGTTACAACAATTACTACATATCGCATTAAAATAATAAATTTGTAGTTAGAGAAATGAAGGGATTGAAAACTCACAGTCTCGTAATGTTTTGGGAGTCGGAGGAATGTTACGGAGACTGCTGATATGTCTGACCGGGTAGTTCGAAATTTGTTTGTGAAATACAATACGTTCGAACTGAACGTTTTTGAATCTGAACTCTCCTCACTAAAGGATGAAACGAAATCATAATGCTCACCTAGGATCTTTCCTCTTATCTGCCTGCCACTATCAACTTACTCAGTTTTTAGGGTACGTTAGGTTAGGTTACAATAGATGTGGAGGACACGACGGACACGACCATGTCCGTAATGAGTAGAAGTGGAAAGGTTGTACAGGTATCGGACATAAATAAAAACAACTATCTACAGCTGACCAGTTTCGGAATAGTTTATTCCTTCAGAGCTGCTACATCAGATTAAAGAAAATCAAATTAAAGTATAAGTGTATACCGTAGATAAATAAATAAATATAAGTATAAGTACAATATTTTTAGACATACCTGAGATATTAGTAGTAAGTGATATAGTGAGATCACTGTTACAATAGATGTATATTGAAATATTGGCGGGCAGATAACAGGAACGACCTTTTATCTGAGCAAAAACAACCCGGACTCGCTAATCGGCAAAATGTTGTTCTTCCCAATGAATACCTCATACAACAAGGGTAATATAGGAAAAAAATTGAAGCTTGACTGGTTTGTTCTGCTTCTCTCACGGTAATCATCGGATCTTGCGCTTTCCGATTTTCATCTTTTTAGATCACTGCATAAATCTTGAATGAAGACAAACTTCTCTAATGAAGACCAGCTGTGGGATTACGACTAACAATTCTATTTTATAATTGATAAAAAAAAAAAAAAACAAAAACAATCGTTACATTACAACCGCTAATAAAATCGTTATATAAGCAATGAAATAATAGAATTTTATTAATTATAATACCAACACAGGGTCCTTAAATTAAAATCAGTAGAATCTAAGCAAATGGAATCGAAGAACACCCTGTTAAAAGGTAATAGGACAATGCAAACAATGGTGAATATATAATAGCTTATTCCCTTATAATTAATGATAAATAAAATTAATATACGTAAATGAAACTTATTTATGACTTGATCAAAAAGAAAAAAATATATATCTACTACCTTATCATTTATTGAAGAAGAGTTGAGAAGTTGATCCAGAAATGTGTGACAATTTATATTACAATGTGCGTGAATGTGCCGAATGTACTACATGTGCGTGCAAAATTGTAACTCTCTATTTAGCAGTTTGGTTACAATCTCTACCAGAGAAGTTTCTTGATTATACCGATGAAAATCTAAAAAATACCGAATACAAAGAACGATTTATTGTTATATAATCTGAATTCTTGCGATAGTGAAATGTAACGTGAAAAAAATAGAGGGCAATTATTAATTAAAAAATCTAAAATATAAATAAACCAAATTATAATCTAACAATCCCACTGCTGACACCAGTTGTAACATGAGAAAATTAGGGGTAAATAATAAGGGTCTAGAGCTCAATGGGTACCATAAGATTTGAAGACCTGGATATTATATCAAATAAGGTTGAAGACGTAGACTGACCTTATTGATGTAGAAGCAAGTGAAGTACGATTCATCCTCAATAATGAAAAAACCAAGTATCTTATTGTTACAAGCCGCAGTCATGAGAACACGACCAACTTAAAAATTACTGGCAATACTTTTAGAGAGTTTATACTTTCAAATACCCGGGCACCATGATAAATCAGATAAATCTGATACAGCAGGAAATTACGCACACAATTAAAGCTGCTATGCATCGTATTTTGCACTTGGTCCCCTCTTCAAATCAAAACTCCGGCCTAAGAACACCAAGATATGGTTGTACCAAGTTATGGTACATCTCATACTTAGGTATGGCTCCAAAGCATGAACAAATATATCCGAGAACTGTACTCAAAACCGAGTATCACACAAGAACTGTGAGGTTGACGATTACAGTGTATAGAAGACGTGATGAGGATGAGGGAGGACAGAATGGTTAAGAAGATATGGGAGGGAAAATCGAATACTTTTCGACCAGTGGGAAGACTTCTCAAGAGATGAAGAGATCAGCTAACCGAAGATCTAACAATTATAGGTATACAAGACACATGGAAAGACCTGCCAATGAACAGATCAAGATGAAGAACTTATGTGAGTGAGGCCAAAAGTGAACCCTACTGACAGTGCTCAAAGAAGAAGGAGAAATAATAAAGAAATAAATTGATAATAAAAAGAGTTAAAAAATTAATATTGGATAACAAAGATTAATAATTCTGATTCACTTTAATCTATCAACTCTGCCGTGCCCGTGGGCCCTTATTATTATTAAATTAAATTTACTTAATTTAATTTAAAACACAAAAACTTTTGGTAGTTTTATAAAATGTTGAGAGCTGCAACTTGCGGGTTTTAACATTAATTTTCACCTAATTCACTCATATGCTGACCTGATCAGTGAATACTTCACCTGCCGAATTATTATTTAATTATTATTTTGTGTTGAAGAAACCATTCGAGGACCCAAGAACCTGTTTTTTGGGGACACCAGTGCCACAGATGTAAAGTTGGGCATAAATATTCTATGTATTTATGACGAAAAACGTATTGTAAGTTCATTCCAATTTTACATCAGTTCAAATTCATTGTTTATTAATAATTTTTGTAACATACAGAAAAATGTACCATACCAAAAATGCAATATTATATAAAAAACTGATAATATAACAAAAATTATTAATATTAAACAAAAATACAGAATAATTAAATTTAAATTCAAATAAGACAGCACACGTGATCAATAGACCAGTGTGTGCTGTCTTATTTGAATTTAAATTTAATTATTCTGTATTTTTGTTTAATATTAATAATTTTTGTTATATTATCAGTTTTTTATATAATATTGTATTTTTGGTATGGTACATTTTTCTGTGACACGCCCATCGTGTTGGGCACCGATTTCCGCATTGTTTGTTGCTTGGTTAGGGTTTGCAGAGACATGGGATTTTCTAGGTTTGGTTCCTCCATAGCCATTACTTGTGGGCCTAGGAATTTACCCGTCTACACCCAAGCTAGGGCTACCATTTCCCTTGAGTTAGTCTCCTAGAGCAGCCACTAGGTGCAGAAGAGTTTATATTTCCTTCCTTTTCCTTAAGGTCGTCCGTGTCTTCCCCAGGTATTCAACTCGGTGCGCCTCCATGTCACATCTCTATTTTTCAGTTCTATATTCCAGTCTTCTGTTGGTGATCCTTCGTAGTCGCCGCCGCCAAGACCATTTGTGTTACTGTCTGGCCACCGTACCTTACTTAGGCTGGGAGCGGGCGCCACAAACTCTATTAAATCTATTTAGATATTAAAATCTCTAACTGCTCTTGCTGCCACCCCCTAATTTTGTAGTTAATATTGGCCAATTCAAATAAAACATCGCAGGGCTATTATATTTTATTAAAACAAAAAACAATTTTAAACTGACGAGAGAAAAATATAAAAATAAAATAAAATAATTAAAATAACTAAAACGCTTACCAGTATTTTACATTACTTATATACAAAACTTATAACCTTTTCCTTAACATTTAATGTCTAATTTCAATTCTTTATTTCTTTTCATTTTACTGATTTTTAGTTCACTTTAATGGAACTTCATTGTTGGACGACTGCTAACCTATACTATGTGAATTTTCACTGTCAAATCTTTTAAAAAACACTAAACTCTACATGGAGTGGGACACTGTATCTAGTTTTATAACTCTTTTATATCCTCTAAGATTTTTTTTAAGAAGTTCCATAAAAAATATGAGAAGGGTATTCTATAAAAAAATAAGGTTTAAAAATATAACTGTAATATTTTTAACTAACAAAAAGAAACTGAATTTGATAAAGTTTTTTTCTAATTCGAGATAGAATTTTTAAGAAAATTATTTTACAAGAATAATAAGTTAGCAGTGTCTTTACACTGTTATGGGAACATAATATAATATTAATAATTCCAGGTTTACGCTTGTGCTGATTTTCACAGTATCATAAGGTAAACACTGGAAGGAAGGTATATCAAAAGCATTTAAACCATTTCTTTGCACCACATTTTATACATTTTATTGTTGCAGAAATCAATGTCTTACCACAAAAACTTACCACAAAAACAGTAAAATAAGAAACAATTCTCTTTTATATTTAAAATGAATGTCAGTATTGTTTTCCAATAACATATTTATCTTTTTTTTTCTTCTAATTTTCCCTTTACATTTTATTGTTATTATACTTTGTTGAATATATAATCATATTTTCCCCAGGAAATATTAAACAAAGAACCATAAAAGAAATACAATATCCATTAAAATTGTACAAAAGAAAAGAACTACACTTTCTTCTTCAAAATCAAGTGGCCTTGCAATTCTATTCCGAATCACATTTAACAAACAGTTCTTAAATAAATCCCGTATTTTTCAATTTTAAATTACATTTTCAAACAGGAAAATTGTATTTCAAAAGAGATTCCTGAGCATTCCTCTCCTGTGCACTGTTGCTATATAATTTGGCGAAGACGTAAACTCTTATAAAAAATAAATTGAAAACTGTATGATTCCGTTTGGAAAAAATCTAATCGTGTGTTAGACGCCGGGCCTCGAATTCAAGCTGAGAACTTCAACGATACTCTATACCTTCCTGGGATATTTAATATTTACTCACGTGGAGAGATGTGTCATTTGTAAGAAAAAAATATATGTATTATTAATAATACAAACACAATAATATAAATATGTTTATACAAGGTATTCGATTTAGATTTGACTCGGATATTATAAACAAAGATGGCCCATTTATCAGCAAAATATAGAAGCAGGCCGCAGAATTCAAAATTCGTATGGAGTTTATAACCTAGGCTCTTCCTAGATGCTATCTAATACTCTAACAAATCGCTAACCCACACAGATAACGCCTCTAAGACTTTCGAACGCCACCCGTTGTGAACGCTTTGAGAAATTTTATCATTTTTTGAGACATTCAAATTATATTATAGTAAAATTTTTAGAATTCTGATAGTAAAAAAATAGAAGCCAAAAATAACAAAACGTAACTTCAAAAGTATTTTATACATTTTGTTGTTCAAAATGAATTTTGTTCAATGATATTGCCTAATAAATTTGTGCACTGAAATACCCTTGAACAATTTTAAACTTTCATTCCAGGAAATGTTATCAGAACTCTTGTTTAAACACCAGTCTCTTTGAATACGAGGGTCAGAAATATTCGGTCCGGTTCACTAAAAATCTAGAATTGATGAATTCTTACAAGCTCTGAGTCGATTATCTGGTGGTTTATTCGATCCTGTTTTCATTTATATTATCAAATTTTTATATACAATTTTCATTAACGTTAAACTAATTTGTAAATCTTATAATAAATCGTTAAACTTTAATTCGAAAACCGCCTTCTTTTACTTAACATGTGTAACCATACACCACTAAAAATTTAAGTAATCCGCAACCCAGACTAACTACAAGATGCCTGATCCGTCAATTGGTAAGTGCTTACAAAAGTGCTTAAGTAATACATATCATTTAAATAAAACTCACGCTTTGTACCTGAACTCCTTCAGTCAGAAATCTAACTTCAGTTTGAGATCATAGTTTGCATTATACCACAGGCTCGCTACATAGTTCATATCAATGGTACGATTTAAAATATCGTACTGCGTGCCCGCTACAACACTCTGTCAAAATTTATTTCAAATAAAAAAAGGGCTCCAGGGCCCAGGCTCTTTGAACGCCCAGGCTCTTTGGGCGCCCAGGATCCTTGGCCCTGGCTCTGATCCATTTGTTCCCTTTGTCCCCCCTCCAATCGGCCCTGTAAACAACTATATATACTCAAAAAAATTACTCTGAAATGTGAATTATCATATTTATGGATCTCTAAAGTATCAAAAAGTGCAAAAGGCCCACACGCATTATTCTTAACAGTGGAGATTTACTTTCCACCTAAAGAGCCAATAAAATTTACCAGAGTTCTCATTAACTTAAAGAGCCTGGAAGATAGTTGTAATATAATTCAAAATTTTTGATATAGTTTATTTACAACTGAACAACATAAAAATGCATAAAAACAAATACTTTTTTTTTTTAATTTTTAACAAAATTAACTATTAGAATTTTCAATATTATCCATTTCAGACTTCAACTTCTACCTAACCTAATTCCTTTTAATTTTGTAGCTAGATATTGAATAGAAGCATGACAAAACAAAAAATTACCTGTAACGTAACTAGTACATATTACTACAAATTTACAAAGGTAGAACTTTGTCGAAATCGATTCAGGTACAGATTATTAAATCTACCAAATTTTCTGTTTACTAGATTAAAATTCAACCTTACTAAAAATTAAATTTAAAATTACTAAATTTAAATTACTAAATGAAGAGAAGAATTGACTAGAATAGATTTAGTAGAAAACCTACTAAGTTGGTAACACTGCCCATAGAGGGTTCGAATGCTAAGTGACTATTTCTGGCGCGTTGTGACCAAGCTTGTAATCGTACACGAAAATTCTACATCAACCAATTAAATTTCACAATTACTTAAATTTTTAAATGAAGCAAACGCTAAAATAAAAGAGGAGATGTTACACTTTAATTTGACACAAGCAAAGGAACAATATTAATTGGCTCTGGTTGAGACATATGTAGGAATATAGGAAAATCCCACATGTATAACATATCCATACCCCATAAGTTGATATATGCAGCCATAATTTCTACCATACTGTGAATCTATCTGACAAGTGAGTAACCGTATATGGATTTGTTTTATACCCACGAAGTCTACAAAAGATAGGGGAATATATAATCAGTTATCAAATAATTTAATAACTGGTTATATTGCTATAACAATTATTGTTGCTAAAAAAAAAAAAAAAATGGAACATGGAAGATAAATACATTCCCTTCCCCTTTTTCCAACATATGATACCTCAGAACATCACCAATAAGTTTTAGATTCAATAAAAAAAAAAAATGTTTGTTGACGATTCAACTGATCCTATTATTCCTGTATAAGGTACTTATTTTTAGGTATTACTCGGCGCTAAATCGACGATACCTAATCTCATATGCACAGAATTGAAATATGTATGTTTTAAGTGAATTCAATCTGCATGCCTGTACTTCCTAACTGTCTTGAAAAGGATCTACGACACCTCAATAGCTTTAGCAACTGATAATAACCAAGTCAATTAAAATATGGATATAAAAAGAATATAGTATTATCGACCAAACGTTTATAAAAGGGCTTCAATATATGAAACGATTGAGATATTCTGGTTTATATAACTCTGAAAAGAAAAAAGCTACTGATTTCTCTGACCTATCTTATTACTTCCGGTATTCGGCATTGATTTTTTATTACAAACCTTGAATGCTTTCAAAATATAAAAACCAAAAAGTTGGTTGTGGTAATGCGATGGCGAGTGTAGAAGAACGCCGATGCTGTCGCAGCCGGCGCCTGGGGACAATGAATCCTGGACGTGACTCGTGCAGGTGGAGCCTCAGGGGAGCAACTCGCAGCTAGCGCCAGCATCGTCCACTACCGATATAGCCAGGTCCACTCACTGCGATTAAAGTGGCTCACACTATTAGTTTGAATAACTCTATATTGCTCCTTGTCGCGCTATCTACCGGATTTCTACATGCCAGTATGTTTCTGAAAAGGGTTTCTCAAACTTTGAAATGCAGGAGTAAGTTTAAATTTGTTATGAGGTTGATGAACTTTGAGATGAATATTTTATATTTTCATCGACAAGTTTATATCGAATGTTTGGTTTCGAAGTTTACCTCTTAAATATAGCTATGTGTATTCAACAGTAAAGATATTGAAAACTTTTTTCTCTTTAATTTCTGAAACGAATTATTAGGGTGTTTTTTAAAAACATATTTTTTATAATCTCACATTCGCTTTAAGATAAACATATTAAAGAACAGGATATTGTTATATGTGTATAAAGTTGTTAAAATATTGGTTTAAGTTCTCGCCGTCGGCAAAACCAATCTATTTCAGATGAATAATTTACCCTGACATAAGATAGCCTATATGACCTAGTCCAAACATATCGAATGAACGGGAATCATACGTTGCGATTTTATGTTTCGGTTTATAATGCAATTTTTTCTTATTGTAAGTTTATAAACTCTCTATTATTACCCTAAAATCCGATTCTAGCCTATCACGTTTTCCGATTTCCAATCTCCACTATTGTCTATCTTGGAATAGCTCCCGTACCATCTAAACTGATTTGATCATCTGTTATCAACTATACTATGAGCAACGCTATAATTTCCCGAATACTTTCGGAACTTTTCTTTCCTTGATAAACCTGCTGCTCTTCTCCAAAAGTTCTTTCATATTAAGCATTTTCTTAGATTTTTTTCCCTGTAACTGAATGTATCACTCGTATATTTAAATGCTCTCAACAAAGGTATTAACGATTATGTGTTTGGTTTCTTTAGATATACTTTGGTCTCAAGCGCTATACGAGGTGTGTAAATTAAGTAACCGGACTGGCAACATAGCGTTTGATCTGGCAACATTTGGGACACGGAACTTGGAGGAGCGGCAGGTGAACAAGTGATACGCCTTCAGAACGAGTTTGAACTCGCTAGAGTAATTTTGTTGTCCGTAGCGATTTTTTCGTGAAGTAGTTTTTTTCTAGTGCGTTCTAAAAATGCCCGCTCTCTCATTGACAACTGTAGTAATTTTAATATTTACATAAACAAATAAATTATATAGATAGATAGATAGATAAAGTCTTTATTCGTGCCTTGCGGCTTTGAATGGAGTACAGTTCTTACATAAATAACCCATAATTTTTTGATATATATAACAAAAATAAAACAAAAATAAATATTTGATACTATTCACAAAAAGAAAAATTTAAAAAAAAAATATATATATATATATATACATTTATAAACTTATAACTAAAGTATGCCCTTTTTACTTTTATATTGCACTCTCTTTTTCTCTTCTTTTCTTTAGCACCCTTTTCATCCATGTTAACTCGGCTCCCGACTCGTCCAGCAGTTCTTGAATCTTCCTTGGCTCTCTTCCTATTTCTTTACAATTTTGTAGGTGTTCTATCGTTTCTGCCGCTTCGCCGCACGTTCTACATAATCTCTCGTTTTCTTCTTTCCAATATTTACTTGCCTCTGTCTCGTTTCCACACCTAAATCTTGCTATGGTTTTCTGTGATTTGTTGCTGTTTTGCAGATATTGTGGCAGCCATTGTGTTTGTATTCTCCCATATTCTTTAAAATACCTAGACTTGCTAATTTTGTTCTGTTCGTTCTGCAGTTGTACTTCTCTATCTCTTTCTGTTGTTATTTGTTCAGTTGCAACTCCGTTCTCCTGCTTTCTTCTTATCTCGTCTGTGCTGTAGCCGTTTCGCTCGTAATATTTTTTTCTGTCGGTTTTCCAATTTGTTTCTGTATTATTTACTCTTTCTTTCCAGCTTTCCTTCAGGATTTCGTTATTGCAGGCTTGAATTTTTTGTTCATATTTTATGGCTCTTGTTCCGGTTTTTAGTCTTATTTTGTCTCTCTTTGTTTCCGATAGTAATATATAGCTCGGTGTTTGCCTGTCTAATCCCAATGTCCATTTAATGTACGTTTCTTGTGTTCGTTCTACTTCTTCCCACTCTTTCCATCCCCATATTTCCGAGCCATAGAGGAGAATTCCTTGTATTAAGGTATCAAAAAGAAACATTCGTTTTTTATATTCGTGGTTTAGTTTTCTCTCTCCGATACTCCACACTTTTCCCATCGCCATTTTCGCCTTTTTCGTCCTTTCCTTTATATGTTTGTTATCTCCGTTGTTCTTTTGAAAAATATATCCTAAGTATTTAAATTCCTTTACTTGTTCTATTTCTTGTCCTTCCCAATTCCAACATTCTTTCTTTTCTCTTCCACCCCCTTTCCTGAATTCAAGTACTTTCGATTTTTCTGTACTAAGTATCATTTTCTTCCCTCGCAGATATCTTTCGAATCTTTTAATCATATCTTTAAGCTCGGTTGCGTTCTTTGCTAATAGCACTATATCATCGGCGTAGGCAAGTGACCATATTTTTAGCTTACCGATTCTTAAACCTCCCGCTTGCCATCTTTTCAACACATCTTCTAGGTCTGTTATGTAGACAGAGAACAAGATGGGACTCAGTGGGCATCCTTGTCTTAAACCCTTTTCCGTCCAGAAGTTATCGCTCAATGCTTCCCCTTCTTTCACCTGATTACGTGTTTCTTCATATATTTCTTTTATCTTCTTTATCAGTTGTTCGTCTACTTCCTTTTTCTTCATCATTTTCCATAGCTGTTCTCTGTCTACTAGGTCAAATGCTGCTTTTAAGTCCGCAAACAGCGCGTATACTTTTTCGCCCTTTGATATTTCTCTGTCTACTAGGTGTTTCAGAATGTAGATATTGTCTAGAGTACCCCTTCCTTTTCTGAACCCCGCTTGGTTGTTAGGTAGAATCCCCTTTTCTTCTAAATCCGTTTGTAGTTTATCAGCTATCATTGACGCATACATTTTGTAGCTGCTATTTAAAAGAGTGATTCCTCTATAATTTCCTAACTCTTCTCTGCTTCCTTTCTTATGTACTGGCACGATCATACCTTGCCTCCAGCTTTGCGGAAATCCGCCCCCCTTCCATATTTTGTTAAATATTTTTAATAGTCCTCTTTTTAGTTCTTCGTTGCTGTTTTTCCATACTTCGTTTCTTATTTGATCTTTTCCAGGGCTTTTTTTGTTTTTCAACTTGTTTATTTGTGCTTCTATTTCTTCTTCTGTAATCTCTCCTGCCTTTGGGTCTTCTGTCGTCTCTTCTGTTCGTGTTTCTTTCTTCTTGTTCTCTGTTCCTTCGTATAGGTTCATAAAGTATTCTTTCCATTTATTTATGTTTATTTGACTTTTTATGTTTTGTCTTTGGTTTCTTTCCTTATTCAAGTAATTCCAAATTTCTGTCTCATTTCTTATTCGTGCTATCTCTATCATCTCTTTTTCTTTCTGACTTATTTTCTTTTGTTTCAATAGGTTCTTATAAACTTTTTGTTTTGTTTTATATTCCTCTTCCGTTAACTTTCCTTTTCTCATTTCTTTGAATTTTTTCCTCGTTTCTCTCTTTTTCATTCTACACTCTTTATTCCACCAGTTATTTCTCCCTGTTTTCTGAGTTATTTTCTTTCTTTTCTTTGTTATCGCCTTTTTTACTTTTTCCATAATTTCCTTCAACATTTCGTTTATATCACCGTCTGTCTTTTCCAGAGTTATTTTTTCTATTTCCGCCTTGTATTGTTCGGTCCCCTTTTCCGTCCAGTCTTCTACTTCTATCCAACTGTCTCTCTCTTCTGTATTTCTCTTATCCTGTAAGTATATTATAACTGGCTGGTGTTCTGTGTCGATTCTATTTCCTACCTTCATTTTCTTTATTTTTTCTCTTGCGTCCGGGTTAGCTATTATATAATCGATTACCGATTTTCCTCTTGGTCCAATGTACGTGTATTCTCCCATTTCATCTCCCCATATATTCCCATTCAGTATATTCCATCCTCTTTCTTCTATCAGCGCTATTAGCTTCTTTCCTTCTTTGTTTATTATTTTGTCTTTCGAGTTTCTTTTTTCTTCATCTTCTCCGGTTCCTATCAGTTCTCCTTCTTCTCCCGTTCTTGCGTTGAAGTCTCCTCCAAGGATTAAGTTGTTTATTTCATTTTCTTGTATTTGTTCTGAAAGTATTTCTTTTATTTTGTGAAGATCGTTATTATTATAAATTGTGAATATTCTCCACACCTCTTTTTCTATCACTATTCTTCTTTCTTGGACGTTATGTTCATTATTTTTTGTGTTTTTCTCTTTTATGTTATTCTTGATGCCGGTTAGAATTCCTCCTTTCGCTCTGCCTTTCTTCTTTTCTCTGGTTGCAAAGGATGCTATCCATCTGTATCCTTCTGGTAGTTTCTTTTTTATTTTATCCCAATTCTTTTCCTCTACCCATGTCTCTACCATGCCAATGACATCAAACTTACTTATATATTCCCAAAACTCTACATCTTTATTATTAATTCCCGCTACATTCCAGAAACCTACCATTATATTTTTATTGTTCTGGCTTTCATTTTTCTTTATTTTCCTATTTTTTCTTGCGTTTATTGTCCGTGTCCATAGCGTTTTGTTGTTACCGATGTTTCTTGATTCTATATTGTTATTTATTAGTTTTTTGCTTCCTCGAGTTTCTCGCTTCTTTCATTCCAGTACCACCACTTCCCATCTACCTCTAACTTTTTGTAGCCTATTTTTATTTGTCTACCTTCGCTTTTTTGTTCATTTGCTACTTCTTCAATCCTTTTCGCAATCTTTTTTCTGGTTTCTATTTCGTGTTCCGTCAGATCATTGTCGATAAATACTCTTTCCGTGTTTCTATTGTTTTTTAATTCCTTCTTCTTTGACATTATAATTTGTTTTTCTTCCCATGAGTCGAGTTTTACTAATATCACTTTTTTTTCTTTTCCAACTATCCGGATCTCTTTCGGCTTAACATTTATTTTTAGCTCTTCCTTAATAAACTTTTCTGTTATCTCTATTCCTTTGTTTTCTTCTATTTTTAATCCTTTAATTATTATGTTATTTCGTTTTTCTCGCCTTTCGCTTTGATGTAGTTTTCTTTCTAAGATTTCTACTTTCGTGTATAGGGTTTCTATTTGTTCTTGCCATAGTTCCGTTTTTTCGATTAGCTTTTCTTTTATTTCCGATACTTCTGTTTTCAGTGCCGCGTTTTCCGTTCTTATTTCCCTTATTTCTTTCATTTGTTCTCTCATCATTTCTTTTAACTCCTCCATATCTTCACTTTCTGGTGCCGTATTGTGTTTTTCTTCTTTATTTTGTCCTGGCGATCTCTCTGTCTTTTTGCTTCTGGTAAATGGGTTTTCTTCAAACGATGTATCCTGTATAATAAATTATATATTCATGCTTATAATTTATAAAAAATTTAAAATTGGTAATCGTAGGAAAAGCGTAGTGTGCAATACGCGCAGAATGTATATTCCGCACTCGAATAATTTGCTTCACTCGCATGCGGCTCGTTCAGCATGCGAGTGACATTCATTTCGAGCAACGGTGTGCTATCAGGTTTTGCTTCAGACTTGGGCAGAGTGCAACGAAAACTTTTTCAAAACTTCAGCAGGCCTACGGAGACAGTGTTTTGTCAAGGACCCAGGTTTTTTGGTGGTTTAAGGCATTTTCAGAAGGAAGAGAGTTGATTGAAGATGAATCACGCAGCGGAAGGCCTTCGTCTTCAAGAACCGACAATGTCAACAGAATCCAGGATCTTGTGTATTCAGATCGTCGGTTGACAGTCAGAAAGATCGGGGAAGAGTTAAATTTTACTCACACTACCGTTCATCAGATTTTTACCAATGAATTAAGGAGCGGAAATGGGCCTTGTCACACAGCAATTTCAATAAATGAGTTTCTGGCCAGTAAAAACATTCTTGTGGCTCCTCAGCTTCTTTATTCGCCTGACTTGAGTACTTTTTGACTTTTTCTTTTTCCCAAGATTGAAAAACCACCTCAAGTGACGTCATTTTGGGACACTCGAAAACATTCAAACGTCCATAACCGACCAGCTGAAAGGTATTCCAGTATCCGAGTTCCAGCACTGCTATGAGGATTGGAAGAACCGTATCCCGCACTGTGTGGCTTCCCAAGGAAGTTATTTTGAGGGAGACAATACTGAATTGTAATTCTATTCGAATAAAAAAAAAAAATCAGTCCGATTACATAATTTACACCCTTGTATAACAATGTTTTAGTTTTTCTACCACGCGTTCATCGGTCTTGGATCGTTTTGTCTCAACTTCCGTCTTGGGTGGTTTTCAATCCTAATTATTTATGTTCTATACACTTATACGATTCGCCTAACGGTGGGGTGAGACAGTGTATGATAAAGAAAACTCGATGTTGCTTTTTATATATTTTAAATTATATATATTATATTTATTAGAAATTTACACAGGTATTTTTACTGTATTAAAAATTAACTGTCAGTCTCTCTTTTTTCTGATTTCTAACTTCTGTTGTTGTTATTTCAACGCCATCTTTAATAGCAATTTCCCAACAACACAATCGATTCGTTTAGCAGGTATAATCTAGGCCATTGCCAATTATTGTATATGGATGCACCATATTTCCACTCGATATGTATTCTATGCCCACTTAATTAATGTTATTATAATATTACATTTCTATTTAGATAATGTTGTAGAAGAGGAAATGTAAATGAATTTAATTTAATTTTCTTGAATCAGAGTTAGATTATTAATATACATCTTAGTTGTAAAAAATAATATGCAAGGTTTAGATAGTGTAAGAAAGCTGTGAAAATACATGTATAAAATATTCTGAGAGCAAGATGATACCTCTATAAGACGGTAGCACTGGTATAGGTAAGATGGCGGGCTGGCGAATGAGTCTGTTGACGGCATGTCATCAGTGAGATTATGCCCGGATCGCTCGTAGCTGCGAGCCACGCCGTATCAAAGAACGTCTTCAATGTGCATAGCGAGTTGCTCAAATGACGCTGCAGGACGGTTGCATATTTGGGAGAATCCAGGACTGAACTTGCATAATTTACAACATTTTATCACCGGAATTTCATATCTTAACACTACAACTTTGATGACAACGAAAAATAATAAAGAAGATATGGTTTGCAGTTCATCAAATTTAAGATGAGATACTTGGTCATAATGTTTTTAAAAACAGCTAAGAAAGACTTCTAAACGCGATAGTTTTCCATAAATTCTTGTTATTTTCATAATTTACGTGCATTTGCACTTGCATTTCTCTTTGTATGTAATCTGCCCTATGGCTTGAAAATAGTATATTGGGCAATTAACTGGAATGATTTGCTTCACTCGCCTGCGGCTCGTTCAGCAAACTTCGTTCTCGTGCGGAATATACATTCTCCGCGTATTGCTCACTATGCTTTTCCTACGATTACCAATTTTAAAATTTTTATAAATTATAAGCATGAATATGTAATTTATTTGTTTATGTAAATATTAAAATTACTACAGTTGTCAATATTAATGCCTGGAATCTTATTAATTGTCATCGATGATGTATCAACAGACGCCATCTGAATTTCTTCATTGATATTTGAAACTGTATCACCTTTGGCTGTAACCGTAATAGGAGAAATGTTATTTTCAATAGATTTTAAGATTTTGTTAGCTGCATCGATCTTGTTTTTCAAAGAATTGTCTATATAGCATTCTGCAACAGTTGTGGACTTCCACCCTCCATAGCACTTCAGAGCAGTTACATCTGCCCCTGCTCAACCAAAATTGTGGCAGATGATCGCCGGAAACAATGTCCGGTATAAAGTTCGGGCGTTGGAAGTTTTAAAAAAGTTGCAATTTGTTTGCCTGTTGCTCCTATTTTGTTCATCCCCATTTTTTGTCGGGTGCACTTACCACCTTGATAATAATAAGAAAAACCAGTTCTGTTCCATATTTTGTGGGCGCAGGTCGGCGTTTTTTTGTATATTTTATAAAAATCCCCTGTACCTGTGAATTTTCGTGGGATTTTTGTTTTTGTGTCAAATATAGAGACCAGAGCCGTAGACTGTAAATCCTGAATATCAGCTACTTTCAACTAGTGCAATTCATGTCTTCGATATGCACCCATGATGTCTATTATTAATACCATATATAAAA
Organism: Liopterus haemorrhoidalis; assembly: GCA_963971575.1. Lineage (NCBI taxonomy): Eukaryota > Metazoa > Arthropoda > Insecta > Coleoptera > Dytiscidae > Liopterus > Liopterus haemorrhoidalis. Next base: position 92,270,323 of record OZ020611.1, read on the forward strand.
ATATGTATATAATAGAAATTAGCGATATGAGTTATTTTATAGAATCATACGATAGAACTTCTTTTTATAGAAATATTTGTATCGGAGGAGTCATATAATATTATCGAAGTGACAAAATGTTCGCAATGTAATTGTCCGATACACATTTTTCTATACTGATATAAGATAGGAATTACTGTTGGATTCATTTAAATCAATTTAATTAACTCACTTTTTTAAGTAAATATTGGTGTTCTGGAGCTTCTTTTATGAAAGTGTTAATTTGTTCGGTTGTAAAATCTTTGATTTTTTTTACTGGTTTACCAGTACTGGCAAATATTATGCCACCCGCAATAAGAAGAGCTATTGCCAGTAAACTAGAGTTGATACCGATGATAAATAAAGATCTTGTGCGTTTACACCCTCAAATGTCCAGAAACCCAATTTGGAGCGTTAACCGTATAAAACAACCTGCAGAATAATGCGCACCTGCCTAGGCACGTAATATTTTTTAATTATTTCAAATATATTTTTCATTATTTGAAACATGTTTAGAAGCACTATACCTGTTTAGATATTTTTCTAGTATCGGACAGTTCGCTTTGATCAGAGCTAACTGAGCCACCGACTGCCGTTAGCAATGAGTGCGGTTTCCATGCTATCGAATTCCCGCGTTATTTGCGCTTTTGGGATTATTCTTTTGTATCAACGACCGTTGTTAGAGCTTTCAGCATCACACTACAGCAACTAGTGTTAGTACCACTTGTATTTTGTACCGCAAGATTCGTATGTGCACCGCGAGATCTTCATGAGAAGTCTGTGTTATTTTTGTTGTAATAATTAACGTGCAGTTTGTCACTAAAATTTTATTCCAGAGGTATTTTTCCGACAACTGCTATTTCATATTCACAACCTAATGTGCAACCAGCCATTGGGAAAATCTACAAAACTCAGGAGAACACCGAAAGGAACCAGGAACCTGTTTTTGTGCTAACCCTAAAACTAACAGTAAAGTTAAGGTACAATATTCGTACATTCGTACATGTTGAAATCTTTAAACCTAAGTTTTTACTCATTTTACATTATTTGTGGAAAAATTCTCGTTTATTTTACGTAACATTTCTACCTACTAGATAACAAAGTTGTTTACGTGCACAATTTCGTTCGTACACTTTATCTACGGATCAGTACGTTTGTAAACATTGAAATAAGGGTTAATTTTATATTTACGTCGTTCGTTCTAATATGATTCAATTTTATTTTTATAAGCTATTTATTGACAGAGGAGTCAGTGTATTCTCGGCGAAACATAGTTAATATAAGATAAATAAATAAATTTAGCTCTCGGTAAGTTTCACAAATATAAGTTACTCTCAAATAATGTTACTCTATAAGTATTTTGGTAGTGGCGCCATCTACAGGACTTCAAATTATAAACTTAACTTATTTTTAACAGATACATTCAGTGGGAACAAATATTAATGGTAGGGAATACAAGTATAAACCATATTAGCAGATAAAGGAAAACAAGTTTTTCACCGATTTATTAGGGGTGAGTTGTAAACGTCAATCTGGTCATTCATTAAGGGAATTCCAGAGTTAATATTTTTGTGAATTTCTCGGTATTCTAAAAGGTTCAGTTTAATCTTTTATTATGAATGTGTAAGATTTTAAAGTCATTTACGGAAAGGTTATGATTATTGTTGACCATATGTTCTGCTATGTTGGACTGTTCTCCTTTTTTATTTTGGATGGCTTTTAAATGTTCTCTAAATCTTGTAGCAAATTTTCGATCAGTTTGGCCTATATATATTAATGAGCAATCTTGGCACGATGCTTGATAAACTACTTTTGTTGTGTAAATTAGTTTTATTTAGTTTATTATTAACAAGTAAAATTGTAATTGTATATTTATTATAAAACGCTGGAGTTATATTTGATTTCTTTAATTTTGATCCTATTTTGAAACTAATCTGGCCGTAAAAGTATATTTTTTTTATAAAATTTATATCTGGTATACTTAGGGGATAAAAATCACTAATTTTTTTTTCTAATAATTTTGTTTATTTCAGCCTTGTTTAAACGTTATTAATAGCAATTTGATAAATAGTTTGTAATTCTAGATTGTAGTGTAAAGAGGAAGCAGGAATTATGGTGTCACTATATGTCGGTTTTCTATAGATTTTGAAGTTAAGTTTAGAATTAGAATGTGAGATCTAGTATTTTATTTAACAAACATATACGAGCAGTATGCGAGGGTTGTAATCATCCGAGTGAAATATAGCCATTATATGGTCATATATAATATTGTATCTACAACTATCAGGTCGTCAAGGATGAAATTTGTAGTTAATAATATTGCTAACTTTAACAGCTTATTATTTGACATTGGCTTAATATTTTACAGTTCTGTTTTTTTTTTTTTTGTTGTTGGAAAGTTGCATATCGCGCCTGTTTCAAGAAATCATTGTATGCTCTAAAAGATATCAAAAACTTTAAAAAAAATGTTTTTTTGTTGAAAATGGAACGGTCGGATTTTCCACAGACCGCGCGAAATATTAATAGTGTATTTGGCTCTAGTGTTACTACGCAGCAGACAATATCAAATTGGTTCGCCAAATATTATACAGGTTACTTAAAAATAAAATTCCTGGCTCATCGATCACAGCAGAAATATACTGCAACCAACTGGACGAAATGATGCAAAAACTTAAAGTAAAACAGCTTAGATTGGTCAACAGATCGACTCCTATCTTATTGCATGATAACGCTAGACCACATACTGCACAAATGACTGTAGCAAAACTACAGGAATTGGAGTTAGAACTTCTTCATCATCCTCCATACTCACCAGACCTAGCCCCCACTGACTACCACTTCTTCCGCAATTTGGACAACTTTTTAATAGGAAAACAGTTTAATTCCGACAATGCTGTAAAACTGGCCTACCAGGAATTCATTGACTTTCGTCCGCTAGGGTTTTATACCACCGGCCTGAACAACCGGTCGCTTAAATGGCAAAAGTGTATAGACAATATAGGTCCATACTTTGATGAATAAAATAATTCCTTATATTTGGAAATTATCAACCAACTTTGCCTTTTTTTTCTACAAATTTCATCCTTGACGACCTAATATATAGTTTTATCATTAAAAGATTAGTAAAACATTAAATTTAAAAACAGAAATTCTTAGTGTCAATTGTCAAACTGCTGAACTGACGTCACAAGATGGCTACCGAACCATCAGCTGATTGTTATCTACAGCAATGTTTAAAATACTATTATGTATTGTTTTATTTATTCTCTTCTCATAAATAATATTCTAACTATAAATACGAGCTGTGTGAGGCGCAAATAGTCAGCATTGCTGAAGGCCAAACATTTTAACTAACTAACTTACTAAATAAAAACTTGTGTAAAAAAACGTTTTTTTCCGGGTGAGCACACATGTGCTTCACTTTTTTTACACTTGTTGCAATATGAACAGCATTATGTATTTACAGTTGGACACATAATGCATTTATTATTTGATGGTCGTAGATAAAAATAATTATCCACTAAATTAATTTGTTATGATAAAGAACAAATATTGTTATTATTATCAACTGGTATTATCTGGTTTCACTTCTATATAACACTGTTGAATTCATATTGAGAACATAGCTCTAATTTTTTTCTAATACGTGCAGTCTTTTAGTAAAATGTTGAAAATAAAATAATATTAATATTCTCTGGAGGGTAAATTTAATCGCGATGCACCTCTGCAACGGAGTACTCCGAGCATGACTGCATTTTTGCAGAAGTAGGGAGGGGCGAGGAGTAAAGTCGATTTTCATCCGGTGTCATTTCCTACGACATAGCAACCGAAGCGAGACGACTCCTCGCCGCAGGCGGCTCCTGACTTAGGATCTCCGGAGTTTCTACTAACCTCCCGGCAACACACCATATACATTCATGGACACTCAAGCAACACGCATTACACTTAAAGACGAAGTTTCTTTCCTTCCTTTTAAAACGGATACGTTATACGTTAGTAAAAAATTGACGTGAAGTGGGAATTTTCACACATTACAGGGTTTTGTAGGTATTTAGTCAGTGAATGATGATTATTAGAAGGCCAAACGATGAATGCCTGTCACTACATAACACAATTACAAGTGTTGGTTTTAAATCCTTTAAATCAATAGGCACCACAAGAAGGTTGCAGTTAGATTTGTTTCTAATAATATTTTAATAATTTCTTAATAATACTATAATATATATTTTAAATCATTTTATATATATGCAAAAATATAATTCAAATCCAGACCTGGCATCACTGCGGGCGATATTCTGTCACGCAAGAGCATAACGCTTACAGAGACCTTGTTTATATTGCGACTATATGAAAAACTAACTATACGATTCTCTACTAGAAATGGAATTCCAGCCAGCGATTTATTTTCCTAGTCGATATTTGCAGAATAAATTTACGTATCTCTTCTCTACCCATAACAAAATGTATCCATGTATATTTAAATATATTTTTTTCATATTAACTAAGATATTAAACGAAAATCTTAATACTTGGCAAAATTTAGTCAAATTGAAATGTATTTCAACAATCAGTTACCGTTCCTGAGTCTGCACTAAAAGAGCTTCCATTTAATATCCCCAAAAATTTTAACACCTTAGGGCACCATTTCACCCTTTAGGCACCCAAAAAACTCGTTTTAAAATAAAAAATAATAAAATACTACTTCCCGTTCCTTTATCTACGTCTTAAGAGCTTTCCTTTGATACTACACAATATATTTTAAAAAAATATTTTTTTTTCTACGACACAAAAAATCAATATTTTGCGAAAAAGCAATTTGATCAAAATTTTCTGTTGAACTGTTCCGGTTCCCATCAATGTACATTATTGAGATTTTTTTCAGATTTTTAGTTCAACCCCTCTAGGAGATAGGGTGGGGAACAAAAGTTTTTAGCCATTATATTGACATAAACCCCATAAAAAAAAAAAATTCAAAAATAAAAATTGGTTTGTGCATCCACGCATTAAGAGGTTTCATTTGATACCCCACTCAAAATTTTAAAAAAATAATTATTTTTCCACTAATAACATATTTTTTTTATTTATCCCGCGCTGTATTTTTTTGAAGTCTCTATAGTTTTCCTACATGCGGGTCAAAAAATTGTGCAAGTATAACAAATTTCAACTTTATAAGGGTTTTTTGGTGGTCATACCTACAAGTGTGAGTTTTTACACATTTCAGGATTTTGTAGATAACTAGTAAGTAACAATAAAATGTGGATAGATATTAAAAACCATGAAAGTCGATAATGTTTCCTATCAACTTACATAAGCAATATACTTAATTACGAAATCCACGTGCATTAATCCAGTAGTCCAGTTGATCAGTTATCTAGGTAATAATGTTAGCATGGTACTGCAAAAAAGTCGATAACTTTCCAAAAAATAATGAGATCAAAATTCCTTGTTGAACTTTTACGATTCACATCAGTGAGTATTACTAAATTTTTTAACAGAATTTTCGATTTCCCAGTACGCTTAGTAATAAATAGACAAATATACGAGTGAGAAGAGTTAATTTTTGGACAGCCGCAAAAAATAAATTTGTTTGACAGTTACAGACTTTTAGATGATTGGGACGACTGCAAATTAACGTTCTTTCAACTTAATTTTTTATTTTCGAAACTAAATAATTCACAGAAGATACGAAATTCTTGTGAATAAGGTGGGTGATAAATGGTATATGTGTGGGGAAAAAATGACGCACTTTTAGGTCCGTGAGCGGGCTCGTAATCATACACCATTTGTATTATAAACATTTCTATAGCTGGTTTTACACAGTTCAATTAATTGATCAGTAAATTGATCAAGTTTTTTGTCAATTAATTGAAAAAATTAATGGTAACCATGAATAAAAGAATCACTTTACAAACATCAATTTATTTATCAATTTTTTTGAAAAATTATACATTACCAACTGTAAAACATGTTGATATATTTATCAAAATGAACATATTGAAAAAAATTTTCACAAAATTAGGAGCTGTGAACAAAAACAAAAGAAATAACCTAGATGATGGTAAATTAGAACGTTTGAGGTTCTGTCACATTTGAAAACGAAACACAAACTATATTTTTCTAGGTTATGCTACAACTAAACAGTTGGCAATAACTAAACACATAAAAATATACCTAGAATTTCCTGAAAAATTGATGAAAAATAGAACTTGTTCTATTTTCAAAATAAATTGATCAAGTTTTTGTCAATTAATTGATCAATTTGTTGACGAAATTTTTACACTTTACACACATCAATTCATTGAATGTCAATTTTTTCAATTAATTGATCAATCGTGTAAAACCCACTTAAATCTAGTGGTTATTGGGGAAACAGTAAAAACTATGTAAAATATATTATAAATATATTAGGCAATATGTAAATCCGTGTTTTCGACCTAATTTTTTATTTATTACACTCTAATAATGTGAACATAAAATTTTACTATGGCAGTAAAATCGTAAAATATCACGAAAATTGTAAAAATATGTAGTATAAAGAGAAATCAATATAGCTAAATGTACATATATTTAATAGTAGAGGTATTGACCGTGCTAGTGTTAAAGTTCCGGGTTAGAATCCTATCTAGGGCAATAATGTTGGAATATATTGTTAGCACCTGTTCATTAAAATAAACAAATAAATATAAAGTACAAAGCGATACGTTTCATATACGTTTGTTACAGCACTCTAGAAAATTTTGATGATCATATGAGCTGCAGACATGGATCATTTTTTTTTAGTATTTCGTCAGATTAATTAAGGGAATTACGGACAAAAGGTAGACAGACAAAAGGCTGGCACGGACGAAAGACCAAAGTGGTTGAAATATATGTGTGTGAAATGCTTCGAAAAGTTCCTCGTACAAAATTATGAGTTTTCGTAGAACTAAACATCACAAATTGACTAATGAGAATAATTAACTAACTCCTCGTTTGATATTTTGGACATGCATATACCCAGAATGGAAGACAGAATGGAAAAATTCTACGAGCAAGGAAAAGTAGATAGTCGGCCAAAAATAGATATCTTAAGTGCAAGGTCGACAAAATGAAGTCACTAGTCGGCCACACTTGCTGACACAAAAACTACTGGCTGAAGATTGTGAAGTTTAGCTTCCAAAATAAAAACTATAGCGCCAACATGTAATAAATGTTGATGTCTCATACAGAAATATAAAAATAAATAAACAAACATGATAATTTATGCCATGGATAATTTAGAACAATTGCGTTTGACTATGCTCCACGCGCAGATACGGTACATAAGCTTGAATTTTACGGCTTAAGGAAAAATGCACTTAATCTAATTGATGACTTTTTTAACGATAGACAACAATACTGGGTCCTTATCTTTTTATTTTATATATTAATGACCTACTTAAGAATTGAAATGCAACATCTATTATTTACGTTGACGATTCTACATTCTTATGTAGGAGGGTTGACCATGATGACATAAATATAGTTTTACAGGATGCATTAAATGAAGCAACGCAATGGTTCATCAAAAACCCAATCTATAGAATTTAGTCTAAATAGAACTGTTTCTGATGATACTCACATCTGTATGTAACAATGTAAAATTTCTTGGTTTCTATTTAGATACGCAGCTTAACTGGAAAGACCACGTAAATTGTGTTGCTAAAAAAATGAATACCTACAACTTTATGTTAAGCCACATCATCAATAATGTGTCGTTCAATATAGCTAAAATAGTGTATTTTGGCTATATATAATCGGCTATGCAATGCGGCATAATATTGTGGGGAAATTCTGTGGATTGTATTAGAATTTGCAAACTACAAAAACGGTCGATACGAATTATTTGCAAAATCGGTAGAAGGGAATCCTGTAGAAAATTATTTTCAGAGCTTGGTATTTTAACTTTTCCATCGTTATACATCTTAAATTTACTGATATACATCAAAGAAAATATCAGTATGTTCCCAAAAAATAATTTCCTACCTGATCACAATACTAGGCATAAAAATAATATTCGTATTCAACTAGTGAAATACAAAGTGACAAAAAATTTGCCTAGCTATATTGGAGCAAAACTTTTCAATAAATTGACCGAACAAAGGCTAAACACAGCAAAATTTAAGAAGTGTTTAAAAATGTTTTTTATAAAAAAAGCTGTCTATAGTATACAGGAATACAGATTTAAAAGGGGTAGGAGACCATATTTTGTAAAGTTTTATTAGTGATCATACTATGACATAAATTATGTATATTTTGTACTTCAACTTAAATAATATATTATTATTATTATTATTATTATTATTATTGATAGTAGATGTAGGAAAAAATTTCACTCAGCTTTTTTGGACAGAACGTTTATTTAAGTAACACAACGTTTCGCCAACTATTTGCTGGTTTCCTCAGGTGCTATACTAATTTTAACGTAATTTTAATATCATATACCTCGTCCATCACAAGGAATTGTGAAGTTGCGGAACTGACATTGACAATATATTTATACTTGAAAATCCAGAAGGATAGGAAAGCAGGAAAAATAATTTAATCTAACAATAATAGATGTGACTATGAGTTAAATTTGACAAAATGTCCTATAAATTTACGTTATACAAAAATAACAATATTCAAAAACATTTATGAATGATTCGCAAATAAACCATTACATCGACATGTCAGCCAGTAGCACTACCCCCCCCCCCCTTGACAACCTGGTACGTACAAATCGCAGAGATTGCAGTGTCACCTACTGTATAACATGATGTAACACTTTAAAATGAAAATCATAAAATCCCATATCAAGATAAAACAGTGAAAGAACCCAAACAGACATTGAAAACTGGAACAATCATACAGTTCGACATACCAATCTCCCAAAATCAATGGTACGCACAGAGACAATGCGAGAATGGTACCTCAAACGGTATATCAAGACCAATAATCAACTCCCCTGGTGAGCTAACAATCTGTTAAAAATATATAAAATGTAAAATAACAATAAAGTTCATCGGTACAACCATCGTATAAGAACCATTTCCCACAACAGTGAGAAAACCCAAAAGGACATAGAAAGCTAGATTATCATACAATCCAACGTACCAATTCCCCAAAAATCGATGGTACGCACAAAGACATTGCGAAAAATCTTTGAAAGCTTTGAAAGCTTTTAATTTTTAAATTAATATACGTAAATTGTTATTGATTTACTTATTATTTTAACTCAATTAAGTAAAATAAAAAATTTCACAGACCAAATGTTTATGATACCCTGAAATATGTGAACATTCACGCTTAACATCAATTTTTTATAATCCAACTTGAAGCAATTTTAATAAAAATATATCAATGCCAACCGGATTATGCCACGATATCCTTCATTCTGTAAAATGATATACTCTGCACAGTCGTGTAATTAGATAAATCTTGCAACAGGATTGAATTTACACTTTGGATGATTTATGTACGCTAATATATATCATTTACACTTTCCTCACATATTTAAAAGTGCGAAGCGTATAATCTTCTAATCCCCCTCCCGACAATAGAACCATATGTACGTATATGTATGGAATTCGTAGCGGTCCGCCAGACGTCTCAGTAATAAATCAAGTGACATTAATTTTTCTCACGCCTCACGGGGCCCGGAAACAAAGCATTATATCAGAACGTGTCCGGAACGCGATTGTCGTGTCGTCAGCTTCTAAAGGAAAACAATTGTTCTAATTGTGAACGAACACGTCGGCGCAATGCAGATATATGTTGGGGACACCTTCATGACAACGGGTCATGGCGCTAATGGCCAATTGATTGCTCTAATTTCTTGTAATTGAATAGGTAAAAACCTGTTGGATTCAATGCAGTCATGCTAGATAGTTTTTATTTGATGACAAATAAAGTGAATGATTTAGTTATTATTGATAAATTGAATGCAGAAATAGAACATTTACATTTCTTGTTAAACTGTTTGTTCAACATTTTCATGACATAAAAAGTAGACACATCAACTCAGTGGAATAATCAATCTGAAATACAATTTTGTATTATCATTAATTAACAACTAAGGAGTTGTTCTTCGTACCTAACATTAATAATGGAGCATGGAGAATTAAATTAATAAAGCATTGGACGCCATATGACGTTTCCAAGCACGGTTTATTGCTAGGATTGTTAGTCTTGAGCATTTATCTATTTAATATTATGACGAAAGTGTCAATGTCCGGCCTAAATCAGGAATTTATATCACTGACGACCAGAAAATGGGTGAGAAATATTTTAAATTACATTTACCCATCCCTGGTCCCTACGTAGTTACTGTGAAGAAAATGTAGTTAATTTTACTATACTACACACAACATGTTAGTATGGAATTTATATAGATTAGTATAGGTCCCATGAATATGATCGTGCAGACAATTGCTTTTAATATTGAAATGAAAATAATATCATTGATATTTATTTGCCGCTTTGATCGAATGGTATTTTCATACGCCTTACTATGTCCTAATCCTACTAATGAGATTAGGTTTTCTTCATAATTAGTAGGGACCGGACTCTTCTGTCTAAACGGGCTTGCAGTTGGAAGCTAGTACCGTTTTTTTTTTTTTTTCAGAATATCATTAATTTATCAAAAATGTTATCATATACTTTTACGTGCCGCTTTTATGAAATAAAGGCTTGTTATTAAACGTTATTAAACGCAGAATATTAACATACAAGGAGTGGAAATAGAGTAGTCGCCCGTAGTACCTAGGCGTACACTTTGACCATAGGCAGAACTTCATAGTACACTGCAAAAAGAGATGCCAACTACCAACTGCGAAACTGGGAATCCTATATCCTCTATTAAATAAAAAATCGAAATTAGACCAGAAGAACAAGATCCTCCTATATAAAGTTATAGTAAGACCAACAACACTCATGTACACTATCCAGCTTGGAGCAACACTTCGAAACTCAACATCGAAAAGTTACAAGTCGTCATTCTGAATAAGTACCTAAGATTAACCGGACACTTAATACCCTAAATATACACAGATCAGCAAAATGCACGATGAACTGAAAATAGAATTAACAAAAGACTCTATGTTAAAAACAACAACCATCTCCAGAACGTTAAAAACAACGAATTATTTTTTTTTGCTAAGAGTCTATTGGGTGATTCCCCAATAATACGTGAGATCGGAAACTATAAAATCGATACTTTACCCTTTAAAAAATATAAACATAAAGTAACAAAACATATTCTGTTTCATTCCTAAGTGAAGTGATGCCAACTGATTATTCCAAATGGTTTTTAAAATTTTTTTCTAAAAACTATAGATACATCTGCCAACGAACTATGCATATATTAATGCAATAATGTTTAAATTTAAGTAGCTTAAGTTGTGAAAATACTATGTCCTAAAACCAAAAAACTATGTCCTAAAATATAATAATATGCAATAAAGGATTACTTTATAAATAAATCAGGAAAAAACAAAAAAACAAACTAATAAATAAACCAAAATAATATAATAATAATAAAAATAAATACCAAAAAGTATAACAATTTTACAAAAAATAGCTGTATAAATAACATTAAAGTCCAAGACCGACAATAATAAACTGACAATGTCCTTCATAAAAAAAAGTTACTGCAACGTAGTTACGTCATATATAAATAAACAATTGAGAAATAACATTAGATAATTTTAATTTGTTTTAAATCTATTTCGTTAAAAACAAGTTATTATTTTCATAAATTTTAGGAAAACTTTAAAATTTGAATGTTTTATTTCATTAAATTTATTCTTTTATACGACGCCAATGCCAAGCTAATTATAATTAATCCCAGTTCGAACCATCCGGTCCCTAATAATACGTCTCATTTAATATTACAAAGACTGTCAAGTTTCAACGATATTTAATTTTAAAAAAAATAAAATACATCGCATTGGCAAAACCTTAATTTTTCCGTCTTTTAGTTCAAGGTTTCAGATCCGAAAAATCTAAGTATAACATTTTAATGAAGAAGTTGAGTTTTGATAAGCCAATAAATACAATTTATTTTTAAAATTTTCAGTCGTATTGGCTTTCTTTCCCGCTCTTTGTGATCTCTCATAAAGGAACACAAGGACGCGTCACTTGACACACTCTCTGTAAAAAATTAAAAAGACACCTTCATCAAAAATTGTTTGTGCAATTCAGTCTTTGATGTGGTTTTATTTTTTTTCTTATAAAGTTTTTTGTTTGATGTACCAGAAATGTTTTAATATTATTTGATTTGTATTACTAAAAATAAGAAGAGAGCAGATAAATATTTATGAGTTTTCACTTAATTATAATATTTTTGCAGCAGTTTAATATTATGAGATACCAACAGGTGTTAAAAAGCAATTTCCACTAGGGTTTATTTGTTCTACTGTCTGCCATTTGATTCTATACAAGGTTAATGCTTAATAGAAGCTAGAAAAGGTATACTATACACCTTTCCAATGTTCTGCTCCCAATGCAGTCCATGCACAAGGTCCTGAATACTTAAATCAAAAAGCCAGTTCAGTGCAACTCACCGTTTGAAATCGTAACTTACTGCCTAGGGGTGCATACGATTGTCAGGCAAAATGAAGCTGTTTATGCCCTAGACGAGAATACATTACACACAACATATTAGGGATGCTCTACCCATTAGTGAATAGGAAATCAACTTTAAAAAGAAAATGTTACCTCTTAATCTACAAAGGTATACTGCGAACTACCTTGACCAACACGTGACTGGCAAGGGGTACCATACACCGTACACAAATTAAAAAACTGCATGATTTTCAGTCCAAAGTTTTACAGATCGCCACCAACAGGTCGTGGTTTATCAGGAACAGCCATTTACACGGGAAGCTGTCTATAGTGACTATAGAGGACTGTTATGGAATAATCTGACAGACTCGATTCACTACGTAAAAAACACTACGAACTAACTTATATTGAATAACCACAACCAATATATTGAAGAATACATAATATTTAGCTGTGCAGAGTAGTTGAGTCGAAATAAAACTATTCCCATCGCAATAAGGAAATACACTTTGTAAAACAAAATTGGTTTCGGAAACCTAACCTCCAAAATGAGAGCTCAATTTAAGACGCCGGTTTACTTATTCTCGTGAATATTTTTATCTAGGAAGACCTAGAAATACAACAGTTAGCGTGTGGAATGTGGTGGAATGGTACACTCACCTTGTTTAAAAAAAATGATAATAATTATATAGTAAACAAATCCTTATGGATATTTGGCTACATCAACTAACGGCGAACGTGGCCACCTACCACCGCATTCATAGCGTTGCGCGGGCGACCTATACGCTAGGGGGAAGAAATGTGGAAATTTGACAAAACTCCTGGGAAAATGTTATTCGTCCTCTTTTAGCTCCGAACATTGTGTTTGAAAGTATAATCTGATCAGAAAGAAAAATTCAGCGCCATGTGCAGTGTAATTTCCATGAACAGCCTATGAAGGATTAAAGGCATTCACGGATTCGTTTAAACGGAAGACTGCATGGAGCTATTTTGTTTGCAAAACACGGAGATGTCCGGTTATGATTTTTGTTGTTCTGATCAAATGTTCGGAGTCTAAAACCATCTAAGCCACCGAACACGAGGTAATGTACCAAACCGGGTTATAACCGGTCACGGAGAACTAAGAAATCCTGCAGCGGAAACGAGTGTACCGCATCGTACCTTTCAGAGAATTGTACAGCCTACTTATTATGATCTAGTGGACCTGCGGACTTTGTGATTTTATTTGTTTTATGATTTGTAACAAAAATATCTTTCTGAGCGTGGCGTATCGGATTTCCGGGTTGTTTGAGTCGTAATACGCCCATCGTATAGATGTTCTTGAGAACACGCTTATAATTTTGGCCATTCTTATAAATGTGTGTGAATTGTTCAAGTATTTTGAGTTGTGTGAACACATAGTGTAACCCCTATTTGTGAGGTGTGATATTTTCTACGTCCTAAGGGCCCCAAGCTACAATAAGTCGAATGTACTGAATCGTGTTGGGGCATATAATTAGTTAAATTAGTTAACCCCTGAAGGGTTGGTGTAAATTCAGTCTGTCAACATTTATTTTTTTCCGTAAGCAGTATTAGCTCAAGGAATACTGTTACCACTTCATCGTAGACAGTCACTGTGGTATAATTCCGTGCAGAAATTCACGTAGCCCTAGGGCTGTTGTAACGAGAGTAATTCGATCACACGTTACTTGGTATTTATACCACAATACAGATTTAATTTATTTTTGTTGTTTAAATTGTAATTAAAAGAAGGGAATATATGTCATTGGTAATACTTAATAATTGTTCTGAGCACCGTTTACTATCTATTTTCCCATTATTATTAACTGTTACTAGTGAACATATTTACCGGTTAAATATTCAATTGTTTTTCTAGTCCGTTTGAGAGTATTTAACTACCAGTATTTTTTTTGTTTATTATTAAATTGTGTTGGAGTAATTGTTTTGGTAATATTAAATATTTTTGAGTAATAGATTTTGTTACTACTCCAAACATTGAGAATATTTAACTGGTAATTTTCCTTATTATTATTAAATTGTTTTGGAGTAATTGTTTTGGTAATATTAAATATTTTTGAGTAATAGATTCTTTTGTTGATATCTATTTAGTAAATTTTTGTACAATGGATAGACTCTTATGATAGACTCGGTCGATAATTTACTTAGTAGTTCGGTATATTGATAGTTTTTGGTTGTTGATAATTTAATTATTAAATTATTCTTTTAAAGTCATACATAATTGAGTTTTGTTTGGATATAAGTTTGTTTTGCGCGTTATATTCATTGATAGATATTTTTATTTTATTTTTTTGTTAGAGTTACCTTTGATCATTTGTTTATTTTGTTAATAGTAATAATTGCTTTGGTTAATAAATTTTGTTATTGAGTACATTGGTGTTTCTGGTACGAGAACTCTATCCCTTTCCCTTGGGGATTTATTTTCTTTCAGAATTTAGGGCAATAGAAGCGAGGTGACTGGCGCCGTAAAAAAATTCAGGCCTCGCATAGGTATTGGTAATTACAGGACCACCCTGCATAGTCACATCTACCTCTAGACTGGTCTGGTGGCCTTCTACCTTGCCTTGGACAGCTGATAGCCGCTCGAGTCACTTCACAGTGGCTACGGAATTCATATTTTTCCCCATTTAGATTTTTAGCGACCGACCAGAGAGCTGAGCGGACGCTGGCATACGCCAACTATATAACGCTGGTATCTGGCCGTAATATACGTTATAGGACTTTATGAAAAATCTGTTAATAACACTTTTCCACGGCACTGAGCAGTGCTCCGGTACAACACACTATAAACTGGGCAAGCCAATAATTAACAAAAGGTTTAAGAGAAAATTACCAAAAGACACTATAATAGACAGTGAGAGTGCTAGGGCGGATAGCGAACAATCGAATTAAATATTAATATGGAATTAACAGATACAAAATAAACTGACAGGGGAGTTCTTTGAAACAATCTCACAACGTGACAAACCTTGACAAACAATGTACTATCAAAACTATGTGTTACAGCATGTATGTAAAAGTGGCTAAATAAACTATATTAATAAAAAACAAAAATGATTAGAATAATAGATAAAAGTATAAAAATGTAATTAGTAGAAAACGGACTAAATTAGACTCTGTACTTAGTTAATACCTTTTTATAAGCATTGTTTTAAAATATAGTTTAGACATTTTTCACACATAAAAATTTAAAATAAACCTGACTAAAATTAATAGCGACCGGAATGAGTACAATTAATGGCATGAATTGAAAAAATCTGTATGATTAGAATTTTACCTATACCTAGGCCCTCCCAAGTAGTGAAACTTTCGACCTTGATTTGTAAACATAGTGTAAGCATATAATTTATTTGGACGACTGCACCACAATATGCATGACAATTATAATGCAACGAATTACACAAAATGTATAATTAAAAATAGTAGAATATATTTCCAGCTTGATATGAATGTTTTCAGCTTATTTCCTAAAATGACTATTGTACAAGCTATAGTAATTAGTAATTATAAATCTTTTTAATGTGGCTTTGAATTAGACCTGTTTTCTTCAATGCTTCTAAATTGTGGAGTTTTGTAGTTTTCTTCTTTTTTTCTTCGTTAGATGGACGTCCAACTTGGATATTGTTTTTTTTTTTTTTTTTTTGATATTCTACGATTAGCAATCTAGAAACAGTCGTCGGTTGTACTTTAGATTTTTCTACTATAGATGAGTGGGCCCCAAAGTAAGTTATTGATACCCCAGAGGTATGTGCGTCGATACTTGAGGGTACGTGAAGAAAATGTAATATATAGATATTTACAGGATGTAACAACGAAACGGGATACCGCCATTAATAAAAAATAATAAATAACAAAATTTTAGAAGACCAGGGGGGATATCTGCTAAGTGAAGAAAATATTTATATAATAATTTTTTTTACACCAGTGGTTGTCAAGTTAGAGCATAAAGTTTTATATTTTTAAATTAGGTTATACATATTTATTAGATCCATTCAATAGCGAATTTTTTCAAAATTTACCCATATAAACAATTTATGTGTAGCAATGAAACAGGAAATTAGAGATACAATTAAAGTGAAAAATAACAAAGTTGAAGGAGACCAAGAAGACCCATCTGCTTATAGCAGAAAATATTATTTTAAACCTGTGGTTCTCAAGCTATAGAGCGCAAAGTTATAATTTTTTAAATTAGCCAACTATTGTGGATATTTTTGGGAAGAATCTTTAGGCAGTGGCTCATCAAGCGTATTGTTCTATAATCGTTGCAAGATTTAGCTGATGTATGTTTTGGAAGTGTAATGAAAATAGATTTATTTTTTTAAATTTAATGGCCTTTGCTTCTTCGGCAAATTAGCCAGTACAATTTTAATTTTTGAAAATTCTAAACCTGAACGGAATTCGAACATGAGACATCAGTAACGCAGGGCACCTGTGTTACTTTGTTACGGTTGCGAGCCTCTCAGTTAAGCGTCAGAACACACGTCACGTATGACATACTAGTAACTTCTTATACACTGCCGGATTCCGTGAGACATCAGCAATCTTGTGATAACCGTGAATCAACAATATTCGCGATATGTGAAGAATATTTAATGATCTTAGAAATTTTTCCATTCCAACCAATCACAAGAGCTCTTTAGGGCCATAAACCACATTCCGTCACCAAACATCGTATAAAAAAACGGTCATTTTTTATAATCGACACACAAATAATTCTACAGTTCAAGTAAAATCATTTAACTTCAAAACTCGCTCTCTGTTTGTTGCAGGCGATATCTCGCGTGGGGCGCTTCCCACCCCACACTATCGCCTATCGTTGGAATCGGCATGATTCGCGCCATTGATTGAGATCCGCGGATCAACTTTATTCCGCGTAATCCGCGATTTACCCCGCGGATTGCGCACTTCAATCTACGCATTTCGCTGCCCTTCCAAATACTATCTTCCCACTACTTGTCATTTCCCTCTCTACACTTGACCCCATTAAATCGTATAAAAGAAGAGACAATCTCGTGTTTCTTCAGTCGCCCACAGTCGCTCAATCGTCGCCTGGCTATCGGCTGGAAACATAGGCTATATCTGCCTCAGGTTATCTGCCGAAATACTACGAGTTCTCGCTATCTGCAGAGACTAAGTGTCAGTGTTCATTTATAACTTGTAATTTTTTGTATGTGTTTTTGTAATAACTTAAAATCATTTTTACATTTTTCACATTTTAAAACTTAGAATCATTTCTCACTTCGCATCAAATAACTTAGAATCATTTCGCACCACAAACACTTAGAATCATTTCACACCGCCAGAACTTAGACTCATTCCTTTAACTCTACATCACGCAACATTTCAAAGCCGCCGTCGCGACGCTCACAGACGACCGCCGCTCCGACGCTCATCCACGACGCTCGCCGTCCAAACCACACCGACGCTCGCCGTCCAAACCACACCACCGCCCGCCGTCCAACTACAGCGACGCTCGCCATCCAAACCACACCGACGCTCGCCGTCCAAACCACACCGACGCCCGCCGTCCAACCACATCGACGCTCGCCGTCCAAACCACATCGACGCTCGCCGTCCAAACCACATCGACGCCCGCCGTCCAAACCATACCAACGTCAAACATGCCGACGCCTGATGCCGCGACGCTTGCTAAGCGCCGCCTTTCCGAGGCGTTCATGCAACTGTTCGGCGCCGAGACGCCCAAGCCGCGACGACAACACACACGACGAATAACGACGACTCCGAGCGCCTCGGCTCTCTAACTCTTCCTTACTCTCCTATTCCCCATCGCATCTTTCATTCTTGTCATTCATATTTTGTTTTGTATATTTCTATATTTTCACATTTTTGTTTCATTTAAATATTTATTTTGTTTATTAAATTCTATCATTGTTCGAATTACTTTGTTTTTTCATATTTGTCACCTTTTCACTACCTGCTCGCCGGTAATCCGTTTACCTGGCTATTTTATTTTTTCATGTTTCTAAACTTTCTCTTAATAAATATCTTTCAACAATATTTGTTTTTATGTCACAAAATACCTTCGTCACCAATTCTTTTTCAGAGCGCTTGTGTTTTGACCGGTGCTTCACACCGAGCGGCATAGACGGAACCCGCGACTGAGCTAGTCTAGGGTAACGTGTGCACGAGTGAGGACATCACCGAGGTGGTTTTGCACTACTGCTGCCTCGTCCTCCTGCGGGTGTACCTGCGGAACTTCTCCGAGGGTTCCCCCCCGTGACATGTTTAGTTCAAATATCTTGAAAACTCTCGCTTTTTGTTGAGTGCTTTTCAACCTTCAGTTCATTGCGAAACCACACGCTTTCTGCTGGGTGCGTTTCAACCTTCGGTTCATCGCGAAACCACACGTTTTCTGCTGGGTGCGTTTCAACCATCGCAAAACCACACGCTTTCTGCTGAGTGCGTCTCAACCTTCGGTTCATCGCGAAACCACACGTTTTCTACTGGGTGCGTTTCAACCATCGCGGAACCACGCGATCTCTCTTGAGTGTGCTTTCAACCATCATGTGCGCCCTCTGTCGAGTGCGGACAACCAACCACCCCCAGACGCCGCCGCCGCCGCCGCCGCCAAATCACGTCGCGGCCCAACGCTGGCGCGTAAACGAGGGAAGCTAGCCCACAAAAGATACATTGAATGGGCAATCTACGGCCACTGCCTCCGACCAGCGGAGACATCCAAACCATACGCCGCTGTCTCTCGGTCAGTACAATTGTATCTTTACCGTACAAACGACCCCAAAGCACGTCTCTTCGCGCCACCGCCGACTCCGAAACCACTACCACCAACACCAGAACGGGTGACGGTACTACAGGAGGTACACCGCCCCCCCCCCCCCCCCCAACCGCCCCCGTCCCGAAAAACCGCACGCGGGCTCCGAGAAACAAGCGCACCAGCCACAAACCGAAAACAACCGTCAACATCAGCCAGTCGCCTCCAAGAACTTCTTCCGCCGCCCCCGCTCGCAAAAGTCGTATTCGGGCTCGTTTTATCGAGCTCTTCGGCCCCAACTCACCGTCGCCGACCACTTCAGCGTCACGGCGCCCGTCTATCTTTTCACCGCCTCCCAACTCCTGAAAATCTCAAGAAGAACAGGACCAACACACCATACGTTACACCGCCATACTCACTACTAGCCTTTCATGCGGAACGATCGTATTCCGACTCGCCCGATATAAGGAACTTGCACAAACTACGCCGCAAACTCATCGAACTTCTCGGAGAGACCTCGCTGAGCACACCCCTCTCGACTCCAGCGTATAGCACGGTCACTCCCATGACAACGTGGCCGTCATCTCCAGCAAATAATCCTCGCACTCCTCATTCCTCTTCTTCCTGTCCGCTCCAGAGTCCACACTCAGAGATTCCCTCTCGCTCCACGAGAATGCATCTGGAAGCTCCTATCTAAATTGTGTTTAATATGTGTTATTGTCTTTCTAACCTGTTTCTTGTTTTTGTCTTCACTCATGTTTGTCCACGTACTGTATTTGTTTCATTTCTGTTTGTTTAACTGTCCCTATAAATGTCTCGTTAATTTCATGCTCAAAATAAATACTTAAACTCATATTCTTGTGTTCTTAGTCAATCATCATCATCATCTCCCGTCATTCTTTTAATTTTTCAGAGATCGTTTAGTTCGACGAGGCTCTTCAAGCCAAGACAGGCATAGCGACCCCGCTCCTGAGCTAGACCACGGATTGTGTTAACGGTGGGACCTAAGGACCTCTTCCGAGGGCCCCTCCCGCAACAACTTACCACTATGCTATGCCGGTCGGCAATGTAAATTTAAGCCAGTTAAAGGTTACAAACTACTGATTACATTTATATCTTTTTTTTTTTATATGTATTTTTAAACTAATTTGTATATAATTTATACGAGGATTAACATGTATGTTTTTACAAACGACCGCTAGATGGCAATATTGAAATGTGTCATTACTATATTCGTAATTTGACATTTGATATTATGAAATCAGTGGCAGCTTATAAATTGGCAGAGTATTTTGTTGACAGTGAGCGTTTAAAAAAAACAAGTTTGTGAAAAAATGGATATTACTCGTGAAGGTTTTCGTTGGATGATTTTTTATGATTTGAGTAAAGGCCTAACTCAACAACAATGCATAGATTCGCTTCGTTTAACTTTTGGTAATGAAGCATCATCAGAAAAGACTGTTTACAATTGGTTTGCAGAATTTCGTCGTGGTCGTGCGTCCGTCAGTGATGAATCTCGTGAAGGTCGACCAAAATCGGTTGTGATTCAAAAAACCATCGATGCTGTGCGCAAAATGATGATCGGCATGATCGGAAGAAGATCGGCATGTGACTTACCGTGAGATGCAGACATCCTTTGTCATATCGCATTGTAATACATTCGATTTTGCATGAACATTTAGCTGTGAAAAAGAACTGTTCCTGATGGATTCCGAATAATTTGACAGAAACTCAAAAAAAGGCTCTTGTTGATTGGTGTAAGAGAATGCTAAAAAAATCAACCTAGGTACTGCAAAATCTGTATACAACATCGTTACAGGTGACGAAACTTGGATTTATTCATATCAACCGGAAACTAAGCAACAATCCACTGATCTTCCAAGATGAACCGAAACACACAAAAGTTGTTCGTTCATGAAGCACTTCCAAGAATAAAGGCTAAAAAGGTTGCTGAAGTTTGAGATTAGTGGACGCTTGTCAAGACCTGACAAACCCCAAAATAATAATAATAATAATAATAATAATATTTATTAAATAGCACAATTTGAAGGAGAAAAACATCGAATTAATGTCTCATTGCTCGTATTCACCTGATTTATCCCCTAACGACTTTTTTGTTCCCTAATGTCAAACAAAAAGTGCGTGGACAGCTATTTTCATCACCTCAAGAAGCTGTTGAAGCGTTTGAAAACTATGTTTTTGGGATACAAACTTCAGAGTGGAAAATTTTTTTCGAGAATTTGTTTGAACGCATGCAAAAGTGTATAAATCTTAAAGGCGAATATTTTTAAAAGAAATAAAACAGTTTGTTCAAAAAAAAAAATTTCTTTCTTAGTTTTTGTAAAAACTTAAAAGGTAGCCCTCATATGTATTTATATATCATTTAAATAGTAGCCTTTTACAAAGTTAAATAAATAGCAAGGTGGTAATTTTCATTTGCGAAGGACTACCAAACTAAACCAACAGGTAGATATATTTTTCTTCAAGTTTACTAACATTGTACTTAATTGTTTTAATTTCATTAGCAGAATGAAGAACATAATTCTAGATAATACGAGAGGGTTTCAAGTAAATAATATGTAACATTATGTGTGATTAAGGCAGGAAATGTTCCAAGCGCAACTAAAGATTTCTGTTTCTCAGATTGTCATTTATATTAGGGTGGTTATGAACAGCGTCGGCTTATAAATAGCTCGTTCCAACTTTCAACTAACCCTATCCATATTTTAACAAAACCACACACTAACACAGCTCCCTATTCACTGCCAAGTATATAGAGACGTGGAAATAGCATTTAAGGAATAATCAGAATTTATGGAAACTGATGAAACTTTGAAAAAATAATACAGGTATAATACATTTACGGTTGTTTCATCTGAGTAGACCATGATATATTTTTGTTAAGTTGGATATTAAAAAAAAATGATTTCAGGGTTTCGCAGGTATTTAGTAAGTGAATGATGATTATTTGAGATGCCAAAACAAATTTCATGTTAAAATATTTTTTTGTTATTTAATTCGAATGCCTAACACCATTATTTAGGTTTCTAAATATGTGCAGTATATATATATATATATGTATATAGCAAGGTTCATTAAGATTTTGAAAATTGCGCCTAAGGCTTCCATGGGTTGTTTAAGTCATAAGCTCCGCCCCTCTGATTTCGTATACATTGAAACAGAACTAAATTATAATTTCAACTATTCCAACTGGTTATTAAATTTACGCTTTTAAAAATTAAATGCAACATTTGCTAATATATAACTAGAATTTTGACAAAATAATTTAAACAAAATAAAAATGAAAAAACAAAAACAGAAGAAAAAAATTGTCTCCAGACTGGAAGCGATCCCTACTTTCCAATTTAGGAAGCGGGAGTGCTAACCACTAGACTATGAAAGCTTATTTGTTTACTGTGTTACATAACGTATTAAATATTTTACATCGTCAACCATCGTCTGAAAATCTATCAAAATATCTAATCTGATCAAAAATTCCTGTTGTACTATTTCACGTATGTCAAGAAAAGAAGACAAATTGAAGTGATGAATATAAAAAGCAGGTCAGATCGAAATGTTGGCAAAAAACAGATGAAAACTAAAGTGATTATAAAAAAATATATGTGAAGTGTGAATTTACACACATTTCAAGGTTTTGTAGGTATTTAATAACTCTAAGAAGCCAACAGAATGCTAGATGTTTAAGAATATTTTTTTGATAAAAAGTTTTTTGATAATCATTTGTTTCGTTATTTGAGCACGGAGAGCTACCATTTAATTTTTTTAATTAAATTTAAATAATAAATTTCATTACAATAAAATTTAAATTAATAAATCCCAGCAATTATTTCTGCATTTGCATCGTATCTAAGTCTTCATTAAATTATTAAGAAATATATTGATAAATGGCTTAATTTTTTCCATTTCAAAAACCTATTTCTAATTATTAACAATATGTTTATTTGATTTATAAGTATATAAGTACTAAATATGATTTATTTTTATTTGATACCTTAAAACCAAGAAACTAAACTAATTCAAACAATAGATATTATATGATCCTTACACGCATAAAGTCGAATCTCAGCTGTTAAAATTTTTTATTATATTTTTTATTTCAAAAGAAGACATGTACCACCTTAGACATAAATACCACTATTAGCCATAATTTAGCCATTAATTAAAAAAATAATTAATTTTGTCCAAAATACAAAAATTGTAATACTTTCCAAAAACGCAATCTAATCAAAAAATCCTCTCGTATGTTTCCGGCTCAGATAGGTTCATTACCTATAATTTTTTCAGATATTTAGTTTAACCGCTTTGGATAAAAAGGTGCGAGACAAGATTTTTTTAGTATATTTTTAGTTAAAATCATTTTAAAAGAAACGAAATTTAAGAAAACTAATATTCGTTCCTCAATCTACGTCTTACGAGCTTTCTTCTGATACCACACAATAAATTTAAAAAATATATATAATTTTTTCAACGACAAAAAAAAATATATCTATCGAAAAACTAATCTGAATACAAATTCCTATTGAACTTTTCCGGTTCCCATCAATTTTTATAATGGAGATTTTTTCAGATATTTAGATCAACCCGTCTGGGAGATATGGTGGGGGACCAAAATTTTTTGACATATTTTTAGCGAATATTCCATAAAAAAAAAAACAGTAGCGAAGGAAAACCTCCGCTAGACTTGCCGTCCCATAAAAAAAAATATAAAAAAAAAATTTTAATTAAAAAAAAAAATAAAAAATATTTAGATAAATCTTCAAAAATACATAAAATTATGTTCTATACAAATTTTTGTCCAAGGCTTGGTTTACCAGTTACGAATTAATTATCATGCCAATGGAAACGTTACATATAAGTATGAAAAAATTGAGACTTGGAAAAATTTAAAATAATTTTGCAAAAATTTTTCGAAATTTTTCGATTTATCAAAAAACGTCTTAAATAAAAGTTATTAGTAATTGCATTTATAGTAACTTTTGTTCAATAAATTTTTTCGAAATATTTTTCTGTTGCTAAATATTCGCAAAAATCTTAAAATCGACACGAGTAAACTCCCATTTCTAGTCAACCGATCTTCATAAAAAACAATAGGCTTCTTCCCATTTAATAGGAGAATTTTTTAGTACCAGAACGAATTCTCTAAGTTAAACCGTTCTTGAGTTATCGTGTATACACACACACAGACATACACACACACAGACACACACACATACGGACGGCACTTTCGAAAAACGGCACTTCGGAAAATAGGTTTTTTGGATTCCCTGGACCATGAAACGTGGTTATCAGTCAAAATCTCGACATCGAAAATTCTCGCGATTACAATAATTGCCCCTTATATATTAAAATCGGGCAAGTAAAAAGATTTTTAAAAGTAAAAATTTGCTTGTTGGTCCTCGCATTAAGAAATTTCGTTTGAAATGCCTCTCAAAAATAAATTTATTATATATATATATACTTTTTATTTAATACAAATTTGTTCATATTTATCTCAGGATGTGTTTTTTTTTGAAGAGTTGTATAAGCATGCCAAATTTCAACTTGCTATTTTAAGCCGTTTGGTTACAGTTTCTACCGTACAGACAGACAGACAGATACATGAGTGATGTTATAAGGGCTTTTTGGTGGTCATACCTACAAATTCTTAACAAAAGAGAAGGCGGATCGAAATGATGGTAGAAAACAAAGGAAAACGGGCCTAAGTGATTATGAAAAAAGGTTTTTGGAGAGTTTGGTCCACCAGATTGTTTACGATGTACTAGTTTCGAATTTCAGTCAACACATCAACATCTCATTCGACAAGAGTTAGAAGAAAATTAAAAGTTATTCGAGGAACTATATTTATTAATCGTCACTCATATATATACGCGTTAACTTTGCGTTCCTTATTTTTATTATCACCAAACCATTTTTTAAACCTAAATTTAAAACCTTCCATTGTTAAATCGCGTCTAAAACTGCCCCATTTGTCCAATTATGTAACGTTCGTGAGTTGTATACTTAAAATAAACAGAATTAATATTCCATGGTAGAAATGTTAAGAATAACAATTCCAGGCGCATATTAACATACTCGATATTACTACACAAATACTCTAAAGTTCTAGTGTGAAAATCTCAGTGCATGATTACCGTTATATTACTGTTATCGCTGAAATAGTTGAAACTGAATTTTCTCCTGAAACAGACATGCAACGCGACAACGAATGAATAGTAAAATTACTAACACGCCATGTGTAGGCGTTCACGTACATTTCACTTCTTGTTCTAGCAGCCAACCAATGTAATTTGTCACTATTTTCAATACTAAAATTTATATAAATATTAAATGGTGTTTTGAAGGTTCAAATATTAAATAAAGATACTGAAACTTTCCTTCAATTTAATAGTGTACTTGTGATAATGCTGGATGTAACAGTTCGATCTGCAATGCAGTCTTCATCAGCAGTAAGTTTCATTCCTCAGAAGCAGACTTGCTGCTGATGAAGTTACTATGCTTAAAGACTCGTTGAGCTTCAATATTTGAATACTACTGCCAGAGCCGGATCGAGGGTGAGGCAAGACAGGCACAAATTGATGAAATTAATTTCAAAATAATTAGCGTAATCTAATTTTGTAGTTTTAGTAGTGAGAACCTTTTTTTTTTTGAGGTAATTATTTGTATTTTTAGAAGTGTGGACCTTTTGTTTTTTTTTTTTGTCAACACTTTTAAATAAGTAGTTAAAACCTTTTTTTTGTTAAGTCATTACTTGTATTTTAGAAGTAAGAAACTTTTTTTTTAGGTCATCACTTTATATTATATATAAAAGCTAGTTACGACCCTGCCTAGGGGCGCCAACGACCCTCACGCCGGCCGTCTTTATAAACGGACCCTAAAACGTTCCATAGATTTCTAGAACCTACAGGTAACTCAGTCTTCAAGCTTCGCTGTCCGCTTCAAGGGTATTGTATTCTTTTGCAGGGATGTATTCGTAACAATATTTTAAAAAAAGTAATACTTATTTCTTTTCAGTATCGCTATCCGATGATACTCAAATCGAGATACGTTATAACTTAAAAAATCAAAGTTGACCTTCTTATCCTGCAATTCCGATTATTTTCAGAAAATTTTAATACTTTAACATTCAGTTCTTTGGGTGGACTTCAGTAATAAAAATAAAAAATCCCAACTTGCTCACAAATTTGATACACGCCAGAGCTAGGTATATTTGAAATAAAGTATTTGAAAAAGTATATCAATTACTTTATGGTATTTGAAATATTGTATTACAAATACTTTAAAAAAATGCTCTTGGTATTTGGATTTGCAAATACTTTCTCCATGGTATTTGTATTTGATACTTGTTGCTCGAAAATGTGAGTATTTGAAATACTAGTAAATATTTTAAATATTTATTAGTATTTCAAAATTTTCCCCAGTATTTCAAATATTTCCCTAGAATTTCAATTATTATCTTATTATTTTTAATTTTTCCCTAGTACATATTTCAAATATTTCCCTAGTATTTCAAGTTATTTCTTATCATTTCTAATTTTTCCCTAGTACATATTTCAAATATTACCTAGTATTTAAAATATTTTCCTAATATTTAAAATATTTCCTAGTATTTCAAATATACACACACCAGCAAATTTAAAGGAACAGACATAAATCTAATTATTTTCCCTGTAATGTACATATTGTTGATATCTCTCAGATAATCTTCTAGTACGATGTTTTTTTGGGATAATGTTCAATCGGGTTGAGGTCAGGGGAGCACGCTGGCCAACCCATTGTTGTTATACCCACTTGATTTAAAAAGTCTGTTACACAGTGAGCGACGTGTTGGCGCGCATTATCCTACATTAGGGTGAAATTTTCTCAGATATATGGGGCAAAAGGTGCAACATGGTCTTGAAGAATATCTCTGATGTACCTATCTGCAGTTAACGCTCCGCCATCAAACACTACTAACTCTGTGCGAGCTCATAACATACTCCACCCCACACCATAATTGAACCTCCACCAAAAGATACAGTAGTAGCAAAATTAAATGGTGCATTTTGTTCTCCTTGGCATCGATACAATTTTTCCCTAGATCTAGCTATCTAGATATAGGTTACAAAATAATAAAATTTAAAAAAAAAAACATAATTTTCAATCTGTTCCTTTATATTTGCCGGTGTGTGTATCTAGTAATACAAATAAATTAAAATATATTTCTTTAAATAAATAATTTGACATAAATATTTTAAATAATTTGATCGGTAATTAGTATTTAATATTTGAAATACTTTTACTGAGTATTTGACACAGCTCTGATACACACTGTATTCATAAAAAAGTACTGGAAAACTTGTTATATAGTTGATTTTTATTGATTTAATTTCAGATTGTTATTTCTGTATGAGAAACATGTAATCTGTAGTGTTTACTCTATCCGTAAGCTGTAGTGAAACTCTCAGTGGTGTAAAGTATTAAATTCGTGTCTGAAAAGGCTATGTTCACTCGCTACACTATAATTGCAAAATAATGTTTTTTTTTTGTTTTTGTTGGTCTGGTACGTTATCAAAATTTTCCCTTTCATTCCATCTTGTTATTTTTTATAATTAGAAAAATTAATAAATATTTACGAGAAAAAAATTCCATCCAACTTTTTATATAAGAATGCATCTCCTTAATCTAAAGTTTTAACAAACTCTAAGTTCAATCAAAGATTACATTTTTCATCATAAAATATTCAGATATTCCATAAATATTTGATGGTGCTAGAGTGTTACAAGCAAGATTTGTTTATAAGAAACTAACAAGTCTTGACAAGGTTATTCTATAGTTGACAGAATATACATACTCTCAGATTGCCATATTTGCAGAAATCGCGGATAAAACACCCTGGAAAATGGTATTAAAAAAAGGCATAAAATATTCATCCGTAAAACAGGGACACTTTTTTCAGATACCCTTCCAAATCTTTAGGTTTCAGGAAAACAAACATTCAATTTTGTTGATATGACAAGAAAATGTATTTTTAAACATGTCAACGGTTGCAATTTTTATAAATCGAAGAAAAAATGAAAGAAAGATAAGAAATTGAACTGTATTTTGCTTATAAACAATGATTGACATCGTTATTATTAAATAAAGAATTCACAAGTAAAACATAAAGGCTTCTGTAGCGGTTACGTTTCAAAAATATTATCCCTCTCACTTCCTTTCTTTCATCTTGTTAGTATTTACTTCTTGCAGTATTAGTCAAATTGCCTCTTGACCTGACTTGACCGGTGTAGCAGGCCACTGGTACGAGACTTTCAATCGCCACAGTTGGTTTTAAATATGTACTGAGCCTGTGGTATAATAAAAAATATGATCTTGAACTGAGATTCCTGACTAAAGGATTTCGGGTAGTAGGCATGAGATTTATCCAGGGTTCATCATTATGATAAGTGAATTAAATTATATATTTTGATACTTACCAACCGACAGATCAGACATCTTTTAATAGACCTGGGTTTCTGAACACTTAAGTTTTTAAAGGTTAAGGGTTACACACGTTAAGTAATAAGACTAATGTAATAATAATAATAATAATGTTTAAAATTAAGTTTGAGTTTTTTAAAATAATATTTAGAAATTAGAAAAAAGAAAAAGAAATATAAAAATGAGTTTTAAAAAAAGCCGGATTGAGTAAACCACCAGACAATCGACTCTGAGCCTCTCAGACTTCAACAATTCTAGATCTCTTCAAACGGACTTGTCTTTATATAAGGGTTTTGGTAGCATTTCCTGGAATGAAAATCTAAAAAATATTCCAAAAGTATGTCAGTGTTAAAATTTATTGGGCAATAAGTTTGAACAAGTCATTTTGAACAATGAATAAAGTAAAAAAGAAGTTACTTTTGAAATTTATTACTTTCTATTATTTGAATTCTAAAATCTTTTAATTGTAATCCAACTTACTCCTTCTCTCTGGAAATGCTAAAAGGTTCCCAAGGTGCAATGCTACGAAATGGGCGTTGTTCTGATATCTTAGAGGCATTATCTGTGTGGGCTAAGCAATTCGTTATTATGCCTAAGTATACTATTTCGCACCAGGGTTCAGGTCTTGCTAAATATTTGGCATAACAATATTTACTAGGCCTTGTTTCTGCCGGCTGGTATTTTGAATTTCAAAATGTATTTAGAACAAGTCTGCTCTCCAGAGCATAAGTCTTCTCTTTTGCACCAGGCCTTGCTAAGTGCCCCATAGCAATATTCAATACATCTTCTTTACTGCCATCTGGTATTTTTAATTCCAAAATGTATTCAGAACAAGTCTTCTCTCTAGAATCAACAAGAACATGTTCTATTAAACTATACTACCCACAAGTAGTTTTAAATATGTCAGTGGTTGAAATTTGTATAAATCGAAGAAAAAATTAAAGAATAATAAGAAATTGAACTGTATTTCGCTCATAAACTATGGTTGACGTCTTTATTAAATGAAGAAATCAAAAGTAAAACATAAAGGTTTCTGTAACGATTTCGTCTCAAAAATATTATCTGTATCTCTTTCTTTATTTTTTCTTGTTAGTATCAGCCTCTTCTACTATTTAGCCAAGTTGCCTCTTGACCTCACTTGCACACATAAGTCTTCCATTTCGCACCAGGGTGCAGGTCTTACTAGGTATCTAGAATAACAGTATTCACTAGGCCTTCCTTACTGCTGGCTGATATTTTTAATTTCAAAATGTATTAAGAACAAGTCCTATCTCCAGAATCACCAAGATCAGGCTCTATCAAACTATAGTGTCCATAAGTATGTAGAACATAAGGTATACACATAAGAATATATGTCTCCGAAATATGAACCTTGGCGAAGCGAGAACGACTAATCTCGGAACAAATCCAGATCATTCCCACCCAAATTAAAGAAAACGAAAGTCATTGTGAATGAGATCATTTGCCAGAAGATTTGATAAGTCACAATATCTACTATACAGTTAGACAGACAGTTATACGGAAGACACACGAAAGGTGAGTGACTATGAATCTTAGTTAAAAAGATAATCTGAGTGACTATATGGAAGAGAGAGAGAGAGAGACAGAGAGAGAGAGAGAGAGAGAGAGAGAGAGAGAGAGAGAGAGAGAGAGAGAGAGAGAGAGAGAGAGAGGAGAGGGGATATTATTTTGTGAACTATTTTTATACACGACTGAACCGAATCTGTTTGTTTACATCTTAGTTAGCATGACCGAAAATACAATTTAAGGCTGCGTATAAACTTCGGAGGTTACTAGTTTCTTATACAAAACTAACAATCTGAAATAAAATTAGTATCAACCTATACATCAAATTTTGCACCGAATTTATATCTATATAATATGATAGTTTTAATTGTAGAAACATTTATTGCAAAAATATTATCGCTCAATAACTTAAAAATATACATCAGCGATATTGTTTTGTAATTTTTTAAATCTATTTGTGGGTTTCGAATAAGTTTTATATTTATATAGTTTTGTGTAGAAATAGTAGTTACCTATAGTTTAGAGCCTTCGTCGAAAAATATTATACTTAAAGATAATAGAATGCCACTTGGTACACGTAGTCTTCACGAAAAATAAATCATTTTTACCCGTAACACCAATTTTGAAAACCGCGGCAGATTCAAGAGGGCAGCAAAAATAGATTACCAAGTAAAATAACTATAAGTAATTTTCACAATACAACATAACAGCTCGAATCATATTTGTAGAATGAAGCTTTAGGTACAATTTGCCGCATCGTACACAAATATGCGTCGATTGGTTTACAAGATGGCGTCTATAATGCAATTTGCT
Source organism: Liopterus haemorrhoidalis (assembly GCA_963971575.1). Taxonomy (NCBI): domain Eukaryota; kingdom Metazoa; phylum Arthropoda; class Insecta; order Coleoptera; family Dytiscidae; genus Liopterus; species Liopterus haemorrhoidalis. The sequence goes on from OZ020611.1 coordinate 92,301,470, forward strand.
TATTTACAACTACCTAATAGTTTTTTCTACAATTAAAAATATCCTATTAGATCGATAAAAATTCGCTGCAAATTTTGATATATATATATATTGTTATTAATTTTATTTCCGAATATTAGTTTTGTATAAGAAACTATTGAGGACTATAGGGTTGTGTGCCGCCTTAAAAAAGACAAAACGCCCACTCACGATAATTATCCAACAAAGTAATGTTTAAATATACGAATTGCAACCATTATAGTAATTAACAATGCATTTATATAGTAAAATCTATAATAGTAAAATTGGAGGCTATATCTGTATTTATATTATTTTTTTCCCCTCTAATTTGGTTTTTACGCCTTTCTGGTGATTATAAAATGAAATATGCAAAAATCAATCATTGTCTGTCTGTTTGTTTGTCCGAGATTCACGCGATTCACTTGTATGAATATTTGGAGACTTACGGTGGGGGGACCCTAAAACTACCCCTAAAACTTATTATTGACTCAAAAGAAAATAAATAAATCTTTTTTTTCTATGCACTTTTTCGATTATATGTTTATTTGAGGAGTTACTAGAGTCACCGTAAAACTAAAATCTTGAAATATCTTTCTTATTATTCACTTTACATAAAAAATGTACCAATGTGAGAAAATGTGTCCGTTTAATGCAGTTTTTAATCAGATATTTTTGGAGAGCTATGGAAAACCCTACTTACAAATTTGAAATATCTTACTTATTATTTACTTAACATCAACAATATAAATAAAAGAGTGATTTGTATAAAGAAACGATTATTTTCTGTTATATCTGAAATTGAAGTCTCACTTATCATTTACGTTATAACAAAACCCGTAAGAAGTACGAGTACGATAGCTAGTTCAAAATTTAATTGAAAACAGAAAACAGAATACGATTTTCTTCGTCGCTATTCATTATAAAAACTTGTTAAATTTATTGTTTACAAACAACCACAAACAAATTCCATAGCAACAGATAACTAGGTCAAATACGTTATAAAATATTAAAAACAAATAAAAATTAATTACCAGTTGTGCGTAAAATATTTAACGTACCTCAGGCCGAAAAAAAATTACACCCTTGGACGTAAATATTTTCTCTTGACCCTCTATTCGTAAATAACTATTTTCATAATCACTCTCATTTTTATAAGGTTACAGTTATTTCTAATAACCGTTTTCTTGTGAATAATCTTCAAAATAACCCATTTAGTTTAAAAAGAACGAATTTGAAAACAAATTTTTGTCAGAACAAATTTTTCTTAAAATTTGGCAAGTATTTTAGTTGACATTTTGAAGTGCGATATTGCGCTTGGTGATGAATGTAGAATGCAAGATGTATAAGACTAAAGAGAAGGATCTATTCTGTGCTGTCTCGCTCATAAATATATCGCGCTGGGCGTTCCTCGCGAACTTGCCAAGCAATTAATGGATGGCACGTACCAATGCGTTTTGAGTTATAGCTCTCACATTATTTTTATGGGCTTTTATCGCATCCGACTCGCAGGAAAGGAGAGAAACAAAAAGTTGCAGAGAGACATATACAAGAGAAGGGCCATTGTTTTTAATGGAAAAGAACCACTTTAATATGAATTCAGACAAATTTAAATTAGTTTTAGGGAAAAAAGAATGTCATTTTAAAATTAAATGAAAATTTTAGCTAATTATGAACAAGACAACAACATTTAACAAATGGCCGACGGGCATGGTGTTAGGGTACGTTGTTCCGTTCTAAAGTAATAAGATCAAATCTTAATCTTGTGTTGCTGTTTTTGTTCATTTTAAATGCTACGCGCCGATTTTAAAAATAACTATGTGAATGGAAAATAATAAAATCACAAGTTACGAGTATTCAGGTGGAAGCGATGTCAAGAAGATTATAAGCAGTCTTTAACTTGAATGATTATGAAAACATATCGCTGATTTGCTGCCAGTGTTGCCGAATTTCATATTTTCCCACAACAGATATGGAAAAATCCACCAAAAAAATGTTTAATATTTTTAATAATTAATAATGTTATTATTTAATTTATATATAATCAAATACATTTTTAATAATTGTAAGGTGATTTAACAATGAAGTACTAATTAAATAAATATAATTTACTTGCCACGCTTTGTTGCATATACGAGAGACATTCAATAATTAAAGAGACAAATTGATGTAGAAAAAAACTGTTTATTTTTACAAAATGAGACTTTTACTACTTCTGAACATAATCCCCACGAATACTGATACACTTGTCCCAACGATGAACTAGTTTTTTATACCTGATACACAGAAACCTTTGTCTTGTTGTCTCAGCCAGTTTCCCACAAATTCTTTGACTTCCTCGTTGTCGCTGAACTTTTTTCCACGTAATGCCTCCTTGGATGAACCAAACAAATACAAATCAGAAGGAGCCAAATCTGGACTGTAGGGAGGATGAGGTAGTATCTCCCAACCCATTTTTTCAATGGTTTCTTGGGTCAGCTTGGCGGTATGAGGCGAGCATTGTCGTGGAGCAATATTACGCCTTTTCTTTGAGATCAGCGACGTTTTTCTGTCATTACTGGCTTTGATTTATTCATCAGCATGTCTGAGTAGTAGGCACTGTTTATTGTACGCTGATCTTCCAAATAATCACAAAATATGACACCTCGGGCATCCCAAAAGACGGTCAAAATGACTTTTCCCGCTGATGCTTGCGTTCTGAATTTCTTTCGGACAGGTGAGCTGGTGTGCTTTCATTCCATGCTTTATCTTTTGGATTCTGGTTCAAAATGGTAAACCCAAGTTTCATCACACGTTAAAATCTTGTTTAGAAAAGGGTCACCTTCCCATTCATAGCGTTCTTTTAAGTTTGTACATACTTTCAGTCTTATTTCCTTGAGTTGTTGCGTTAGCTGTTTCGGGACCCACCTTGCACTTGTTTTGCTGTACTTGAGCTTGTCAATGATAACGTGATGAACTGTGCCACTGTTGCAACACTTACTGCAACTTTTTTTTGCTATATCTTCAACAGTAATACGTTGGTCTTCACGAATAATGTCGTTAATGCGGGTTTCAAGAGAAGGAGTTGACACTTCAGCTAGCCGACCAGAACGTTGCTCGTCAGTTACTGAGTTTCGACCATTTTTTAACTATTCTACCCTCTTAAAATTCCCGCGATTCATACAAATTTCACCATACTGTAAAATCATTCGAGAAAAGATTTTAGCCGGTTTTTCACCTTCAGAAAGCAAAACCGAATCACTGAACGTTGTTCAACTGATGTGGAATTTGTCGGAGTTGGGGTGCAACGACGTTGCCCAGAGTCGAACCAATTTTGAGGTTATAAATAAATCAATTTTTATCCGTCAGGTGTTCTCAACTCATCCCAGTGATGCCAACCGAAGGTCATGAAAATACCAAACTCCTCCAACAAATCGTTTTTAATTATTGAATGTTCCTCGTAGTTCAAGATCCATCGCATACAAAAGAGCCTAAAATATTTAACAAATTGAAATATTCATTAGTCACCACAAAGCTGCGACTGTCACAGTATAAAAGCAGCTAAACCTCTTGTTGAAAATTGTTTTATTGCAGTTAAGGAAAATAAAATGTAAGTGTAAAACCACTACGCCACGGTGACCGGTAAACGCAACGAGTTGATTTAAATAATGCTTGCTTAAAATTTAAAAGAAGTTGGTGCAACTGGTTATAATTCATTTACTCGTGCTTTCTTAGCTTCATTTTTATTAAAATGTATGCCTCAGTTTACAGAACAGTGAAAATCATGCCGATATCATTTATCAGGTAAAAGTTGATTGTGTAACATGAGACTTGCTTTCCCGCCTTAACCAAGTATCAGCACCTTAGAGGGAGTCGAGTGCGGAGTTAAGTCGCTGAGCTGGCAGCACACCATTGTACGTGTAAAGGTTAACGCTTGCTGACTTCTTGGAGTTTTCTCCTACAACTTTTCATCGATGCAATACGATCACTCCCCAATATTGTTAAGTAAATTTTGTTAAAGTTACAAAGTTTTCACGTAACTTCCATTCAATGACTATATAAAAAAAGCTTGTTATCTGGATGAAGGCTGAATTAAAAAGATTCGAGTATTATATAAGTTTTTGATATTCAATATAATATATCCGATTGATAAAAAAGTATATTGACTCTTTACAAAAATTGGTCTATAGTGTTAATTTTCATAAATTTCTGTAGGCATCTAATTGTGCTCTTGAAACAAGATAATGCTAGCTTATAGAATATCGTTCCACAACAGAGTACAAGCATCTGGTATGGATCTATGGGTATAAATTCGTCGTCCTCTTCAAGGCTACTGTATTATTTGGTATAGTCGGATTGCTGATAGGTGACTGTTCGTTGCTACAAGTATCGATATACAATACTAAATGCTTTCTCTCTCTATATCATTATAATTATTTTCATATCCATAGTAACGTATAGTGACGCAAGTTGACAACTAACCTCCCAAATTATTTTAATAAAAAACAAAGCATTAGAAAGAAACAGCATGATTCGTAGATATCTTTACTAATTAGAGCACGAAAATAAATTCACAGCAGACTCAAACAAACAAAATTATTAATTTTAAGGTAATATTATTATAATAATTAAAAATAAGGAAAAACTTATACTCATACGTAAATTTTGGATTATAATTTGTTGTTTAATTAAATTAAATTTTTATGTTTCCCCTAAGTACAAAGTAATAAAATATTAAGTAAAAATATATTTATTCAAATAATTTGTTGCTACAAGTTGTATTTAAATGTTTATTTTAATTTAAAAAAAGTTAGTCACTGTAATGCATGATATCGTCGTCATATGAACTATCGCTGTCATTTCTTGTATTTATTATTATTGGATTAATATCATCAACAATCCTTTCCCTTTCCCACTATTCATTTATTAAATTTTCGATTTTTTTAATAGATTTTGCACAAGTTTCTCAACAAATTTGATCACAGGCTACTTGCCACATTTTCAAAACTTCGTCAACATTATATCCGTTTTGACTAATATGTCTATCATAATAATTTATTGTTATACCCCTAATTAATTCAATGGGGTTAAACTGGCAGTGATAAGTAGGTAATCTTAGTACTTCATGACCATACGTTTGTCACAATGTATCAATAAAATAAATTGGTTCAGATTTTAATTTCCTTCGTTTTCTTGTGATTTTGTTAGTGAGAAGTTCAGATTTATTACATTTTATAATTCTAGGAATTGTTGATTCGGAAATCTTTAAGGCAGCTGCTACTCTTTGATGGACACAAGATAGAGAAATAAGTAGCCCATTGTTCTCTTTTTCGGAACTAAAATATTCCAGTAGATTTAAAATTAAATTTTGTGAATTTAATAATTGGCCGCAAGCTCTATTAATTAATATTATTAACAGACACTGACAGCTAAGACAAATAACAAAAAACATTTTTAAAATCGCTGAAAAATGGTAACTAGATTATTATATGAATGCACTGCTTGATGCATACATGTAACAGTCACCTATCAGAAATCCGACTATAGTAACATTATATTGATTATTTGATCGTCTTTAAGGATATGCACATAAAGGGTTTCACAGTGAAAATCGTACACCTGTACTTTACGTCTCTAAGCAGTAGGCGCGTAGGCGAATAGGTATTAGATTATTCTCTGCACATTCGGTACACGAATTAACCTAAATATAAATCTATTGAGTAGACCTGCGTAATGCAATTGTCACATTGTTCCACTTCATACTATAACTCGAAAGTAGTAACTAATATTGACATTCTTGTATTACAGTTAGACTGTTTAACAATCGTCGAAAAAAACATTTATATTTTTTAATTGTTTTGTTGTGGTGTAGTGTTATAACTACAGAACTACTAAAAGGGTGATCCAATTTGACTCTAGGATTTGTTTTTTGAATAAAACACAACATCCGAAAAATCCGAATTTTATTGTTATTAGCATAAAGTACAGACTTGGCAATTATTTATGAAATATGTTGTCGGCCAAATACCCTCCGCAACGACTCCGCAGACATGATACCATTTTTTTAGCGAAGTTTTTCGTAATCGTTTCCAATAAATGCGGTTCGATTTCAGCAATTGCACGTCTGATGTTCTCTTTTAGTTCTGGAATCGTAGCAAACTTGTTGACATAGACCTTTTCCTTCAAAGAGTCCCAGAGAAAAAAGTCTAATGGGGTTAGATCGCTAGACCTCGCTGGCCAATTGATGTCGCCCCTCTGAGAGACAACATGACTAGGAAATATGGTTTGAAGTAAAGTGAGTATTTCACGTGCTGTGTGGGTTGTGGCTCCATCCTGTTGAAATTTATCAATTAAGTATCATTTAACGTATCATTTAAGTTGAAATCGTTGGTTTCATTGAAAATAAAAGTTGTTTAGCATCTCCCGTTAGCGTACACTATTGACAGTAACAGCGTTACCAGCTTCGTCCTCAAAAAAGTAAAGGCAAATGATTCCTCCAGCTCATAATGCACACCAAACAGTGCATTTTTGTGGATGCATTGGTTTTTCTTGAATAACATATGGATTTTCACTACCATAGATGCGACAATTTTGGCGATTAACAAACCCATTCAAAAGAAAATGAGCTTCATCGCTCCATATGATTTTTTTACAAAAATCAGCATCAACTTTTCTGGGTTTAAAAAACTGGGTTTCAGAAGACACAGGTCTTCTGAAACCCAGTTCACAAATGTACGGAGTTACTGGTGGTCCGCTGCTGTCAGTTCTTGCGTCAGTTGAATTTATACGCCATTAAATGCAGATCTTTTTTTTTTAAATTCGTTGAGTAGTGCCATATGAAAGATTCAATTGCTGTGAACGGTGACGAATTTACGTGTTTGGTTCTTCTTGCACGCTCACTTGGAACATTATTCCGTCCAAAAAGTGGTCGAAGTTTTCTTCGCGTAATCGTAACTGATCGCCTGTTTTCATAATAAACTTGCACGATATTTATGCGCTGCTGCACATTATACTGCACCATGATGAATTTGCAATGTGTTTAGATACTAACTGTAAAAATGCAACTTTCCAACATTCACTGAACGAAAATGGCGCGCAATTCAAATCCCGGAATTCAATTTGGATCACCCTTTACCTTGTGCATATTCTGAACTGTAATTTCTTTTAAATTGAACTTATTTGAAATACAATTTACATTTAATTTGATTACTTAGGACTTTCATTTAATTAATATATTCTATTAAAGACCAATAAGTTCAATATCGCAATTAAAGAATTTGTCCATAATTTCGAATTCCTGTCAAGGAGTTCAGATAAATATATATTCACTAAAATGGATCCCCAGCTCCCAGTAATGCATGACCTTGACAAAGTCCATAATAGAAATTTACCAATAAGACCTATAGTATCTTCTTACGATGCACCATCTTATAAATTAGCCATCTTTACGACTTAAAAGCATGTTTTTTTTATAGATAAAATCGTTTTTGCATGAGAAATCACGAGAAGTGATAGATCATCACTTCTCTTGATCGCTGAAGACGGAAACATATTGTGACGGAACAGTTTACGAAACGTCCGAAAATATTTTATATACTCATGAAGTATTATATCTTTTTGATACTAATACTCATTATATTGTACTATTCTAGACTAGTACTATGCAATGGCAAACGTCCAAAATAACGGTGTCTGCATTAATATTGGACCGTTGCAAAATAATTTCAAAGATATTACAAAATTCTAATTGTTAATTTATGTTAGATACTACCGACATACGAGTATATTGTACATATACTTTGTTCACTTTTGTAAAAAGAAACTTAGATTAAATTTTGATTTCAATAGATTGTATCTTTGAAACTGTATGTCTCTTGCATGCAGCTTTGGAACATGTTGTTATTAAAAAATTATAAAAATGTCACTTTCTTAACGTCATTCCATTTGCTATGTGTTAATTAGAATGTTCATAACCAACAAATCTGAAGTTTGCTTTACATTATAAGGATTGTTTTACATGACATTTAAAGTCAGAAATACACTATAAAAGTAATCAAAATAACTAGATCTAGTTTTTCCTTCCAAAAGTGAACACAATATACTATAGGTGATAAAGTAAAAGTAATAATAAAACTTAACAATTTTCTGGTTTATATTTTCCTGTTTTTTTATTATTGGCCTTATCAATGATAATAAATTATTGAACATTTATACAAACATATAATTTAATTTTAATTTTAATTTCATAGCTGGAAAAGAGGCTATGAATTTGTGAAATTAGTTTCTCCGACGATGTTTACTTTGTAAACGAAATGTGCATCCAGTGTTTCGTTAGATAAATTTCTAAAATGGCAGTATTAAGCAGAGTACTTTTGACACAATGTACTTTTATATTTATTTATTTCACAACTGTCAAATACATAAGTTATCTTTGACAACTAGATCATGGAGAATATTTTATATTTTAATTAGAGCATCAACAAAATTAAAGAAAGTTAAACTAAACATGAAATGCTTCTTTCATTCTTTAGGTGTAGCTATTCTTTTCACCAATATTTCAACTGAAAATTTACTACCCAACATTAAAAAATCACTCAAGACATATTTATATGATCGTAGCAAAATAGAAGAATCCAGACAGAACAAGTTACCGTTTTTTCCCCTATATATTTTAGGAAATTTAATAAGAAATATGTTTAATTTTATCCCATTATTTGGGTTGGTAATTGTTACGTTTCTACTTATTCAACGCCTGTAGTGAAATAATACGTTTACATGTTCTCCAAATTATTTCACAGCAGCACGGTAGCAGTACTTAAGAAACCAACCCCATGTGATATGTGAGAGGGAATGAAAATACCACGGTTGTGTGTAGGTTCCGGGCCCATATGTCTTTATAACGAAGCGGCACATCAGTCAAGGCAGTGTCGCCACCTGAACTCCTCCACAGGGCAGGATTACCACCCTGATGACATGTGTACGAGATATCAAGACGACAGCACAAATACGTTTGCAACGATGTGTCAACTTCGTTATGTTCTCAATATCTCTAGCATTATCTACACAAGTTTTTCCAGGCACCATTTTTATTCCTATGTTATTTATACACAATGTTTTTGCATATATCTTTTGAAATAGATATAAGATATTACTTTAAAAAAAAAAATGTGTTTAGGGACATTAAGAAAAAAAAAAAAAAAAAACGAAAAGTAAAGTTTTAAAAATCTTTTAGCCGTGATATTAATAAAAATATTTCAAAAAAGAATATCTATCTGCTGTCATTCAAAGGGCTTACACAAAAAATCTGAAAAAAAATTCTAGCGATGCATAATGATATTAACGGCACGGAATAATACGCTCGGAAGTTTTTTCATTTTGTGAATTGTTGTCAAAATAGTACAGAAGGAATTTTTGATAAATTTGTTTTTTGAAGTACAAAGAAGATTGAAGGTCTTTAAGAGTAGGAAAAAAAATCCCAGCCAACGCATTGGGACTCTTTGTAGACTTTTAGACTGTCACTTATTGGATACGATATCCGGAAAAGTGTGAAAATTCACACATCACATGTAGGGATGAAACGTTACTATCGATATTAGTAAAATTCTGTTGTTCTGATACTAGTATTTCAGTACTCCTTACTTCTTTTTCTGATATTTTACTGCTATCGATACTATTTTTACTGGCATCAGTTATTATCAGTAATTGTTATATTATATGTATAGTAATTTAAATCAGCAATCCTAGCGGTGAATCAGGGTGTTTGATATCAAGTAATGTTGTAATAGTTCTGATTTTACCCGGAAACTGTAAGCCTAAAATCAACTTCTATACATAGAAGTACCAACTAAATGTGTTACGTATGAACATAAATAATTAGGTGCCAATTTAATAATATTTAATAAATATTTTGGTAATTTACTCACAACACTACCAAATACACAGATACTACGCATAGCTACTTTGGCCTCGTCTTCCCGTCCGCCGAATACTGCTTAAGTCGGGACTTCTCGTCATTGGAATACTTATTAATACGAGACGCTCTTTAATATGGCTAAATAGTACTCATGCGCATAAAATCCACATTGTGTTAAATAAAGCAATGAGGATTATATCTGGAACAATAAAATCCACACCCAGATATTGGATAACCACTCTATGCATCATTGTTGCACCCCAACTCCGGCGAATACAAGAAAATTTATGCAAATAAGCATCTTCCTATACAAGCTGATCTCGACACAAACCATCAGTTACTAAAATCAAGGCACCCTGCACTAACATCTGCGTCCCTCATTACGAGGAGATCTTTCAATCTATATAACGAGTGGGCAGAAAACTGGCTGGGCAACTCTCCCCCAGAATGGCACTCACTAATATCAAACGAAAAATCGCCTGATTTTGAAATACCTACCGTTTCTGGGTGCGCCTGAACCACGTTCATCCTAACCACTGGTACTCTCGGAGCCTGACGGACAAAACATAACTGTGGAAACCCCAATCAAGCAGTCAAATACATAGTATCCCACTATTCTCTCCATGCCTACCAAGGATAACTAAAAGATTTTGTAGTCGTAATACCTGAAGCTCTTACTTGGCTACAAAATCTTATTAACAATTGACATTCGATGTATTATTCGACAATGTTCTACTATGCTTATGTTTTGTGACATTTTTGTTTTTATTTATATTTTATGATGTTATTACAATCTTCATATTTATCTTTTCCATTATGTACTTACATTTGTTACTTATATTTGTTACTTTTATATGCTAAATAAGTAATAAACTTACTTAAATTCGAATTATGTAATAGTAACCAATATTTTAATTTGACAAGTCCTAGTATAAGTCGTTATTTTTACGAAAACACCCAAAAAGACTCGTTTGTTCTTTTTCAATTAAGTTCAAGCCTGTCTAGACATATTTGCATTTGTTATTTGTCTTGTTAAACATAATTTTTAATACTCGTAATTTTTTACTAGTACTTCGATACCAGTTGATATTTTTTTCCGATAGCGATATTACGAAATGTTTCTCAAATCAATAAAAAGTAATGCTACCTTCGATATCCCAGCGTTGACAACACTATCCTTTTTTACTGGTAAAGTAATTGAAGTACGTAGTATGGTTCCTCTTTTTCTGATACCAGTATCGGTATCGATACCTGATACCGATATTTATATGGCCATACTTTTTGTTAAACGTCTTAAGTATATATTTGTTTGAAACTCAGGCTTGATAAATAAATATAAATTTGTTAATTAACTTATTCAGTTTTAATGCAGAATTTTCGACCCGTTTTAAGTAATGACGACGAGTTTAAAATTTGATTTTAAACCTGGAATCCAAGAAATATAGACTTTCTGCGGTTCCCAGCAGGAGTATGGTATATATTTAATCTAATTTTAAAATTTATACGCATAGATCCATACCGGATGATTTTACTATACTGCAGAAGGAAGTTCTATGTATAACGCTTGGTATTCTTCGTGCCAAGTGTACAATTGTACGTTGCTTCTTGATGCACTACAAATTCCAGACGTACCTTTCCAAGCAAAAAAATTGTTAAAATGTTTTACATCCGCAGTTATGATACATATCTGAAATTCTTGGAAGCTTGCAAACTTTAACAAATATGTTAGCGTTATTTTTTAATACCGTTTAGACATAACATAACAATTTCTACTTGCTGTTGTGGCCGAGAAATAATAAAATAATAATGGCAACACAAACAATTTACTGAAATATTTGTTTTTATCTACCGTTATATTACTGACTCGAATATCCACTTTGGCTTTTGGCGGCAGCGCCACAATACTAGTGCAGAGAAACAAGTTCGCCGCAAGTTAGTGTGAAAGTTATGCACATTAAAAAGCACCTATGTAAGAGAGCGACATTTTAAATTTTTAAAATAAATGGCCGCATATCGTATCAATTCAGAAAAACATGTATGTACCGCAAAATCTGAAACTATCAGAGCCACTTACATCTTTATTTTATTTTCATTTCATAAGATTATCATCACCATCCTTCAGCCGTTCGAATCAACTACTGGATCATACCTCTTTTAAAAATTTCCAATTTTCTCTGTCTTGAGCTTCTTGTAGCCAGTTCGTGCATATAGGCTTTAGGTTAACAGTCCAGCGAGTGGGCGGTCATTATCGGCTACGTATATCTGCCCATGCTCTCCACTCCAGAATCCGTTTGGTCCATCTGTCGTCTGTTGTTCTAGCTAGATGGCCTGTCCATTTCCATTTTATTCCAGATACTTTTACAAGGATATCAGTTTGTTTCGTGTGTTGACGAATTTCAGCATTTGGTAATTTGTTCCTCATCGTTATACCGACCATAGTTCGTTCCATGATCCTTTAGGCTACTTGAAGTTTTCTAGCAGAAACTTTAGTTAGTGCTAGGGTTTCCGCCTCGTAAGTTCAGACGGGCATAACATATAGTTCGAAAGCTTTCTTTTTAAGGCATATTGGGATATTATTTTTATTTATCCTTTTGACATTGTCCTGAAGATTTCACATAATTAATTGTCTCTGTCAATTCGTATTTTATAGGATACACAACATAATATCCTCACGAATGAGATTTTAATTACAGTTTAACACAATTTATTAATTAAGTGTACACATACTTATGTCTATATAAAAATAATCATAACTAATAAAATATGTACATGTTAACATTACTCCCATTTTCACAATTACTATCCAGAAATGCAAATATTTTTAATTTATCACAATTATATATCCGGAATATTCTGGCTTACACAAACAAGTATCGGAATATAATAACAATAGAAGATCATAAATACTCAAAGAGGATCAATGATAAAGCAGATCCACATAAAACTTTTAAAACAATTGGTCAGCGTTGTTTCTTATATCATGTACCGAAGATCTTTAATAATTTTTAAGAATATTTGCAAAAAAATAATAAGGACACTTAAAATATTAAGGTTTGGTTTAAAAATTATTGCCAACAACTGAATCAAAATGACATTTTTAAGATACTGAACTAGAGCAGATTAAAACTACACATTATTACTGGATTGATAGCGTGTGGTACAACATGATCAACTCTAGCATATTTTAATTATTTTTATTTTTTTCTCAATAGCCATACGCAGATTTTTTAGTCTAAGTGGTGAATTTATTCATTGTTCATTTAGTGTATTATATAAGTAATATGAATGTTGTATTGAATTTCTTTCTGGGTAAATAAATTTATTATTATTATTATTTACCGCTCATCCAGGTATAGGAGTTCGCCACTTGGCAACAGCGATTAGCCTCGTTGCAGAAATGGGCTGATATAAAATAAATAAAATAAAAAATATATAATGAAATAAAATATTAACAGTTTTTTAAAAAAGTCTCTTGAATAACAAATGAACGAATCAACAATTAAATTATTTATATAGTTCTGTCTTGCAAATGCGTTGCAAACATGAGTGGGAAAAAAATATATAAATAAGTTGGTTGTTGATTCATCCAGTTGTCATGAAAGAGACATAATATATATACAACAATAAAAACAGGAGTAATAATAGCAACAGTAAAAATGACATCAGAAGTTAATTTGTTATTTTTATAAATTTTAAAGAAATTGTTTCTTAAAAGAACGCAATGAAGAGCAAAATTTTGCTATTTTAGCAGCATATTCATTACTATGGGAGAATTCATTTTTGAATTATTTAGGCTAAATGAATATGGAACTAGATGGGATTTCTAACCAGATAAATATTATAACTTATATAACTGAACAACTCTGGTTCGTCTGTTGTTGTTAAGAACTTTATAAACCACCATTGTGACATTCAAAAATCGTCTATTCCTCAAACTATTATGCAACTATTAAGTTAAATTGATTAGATCCATATTAATTTTTCCGTTTTTCTTTGTAATTTAGAAGATTAATACATTTTAAAAAAATCTTTTAGTGCGTATATACTGTTGCAGTAGAGAGAATTTCAGCCTAGTAAATTCAAACTACTTTCTATGTAGCCAAATCTTCTTTTTATGTAGCGACAAATCAACATCTCTGTGGGTTTTGTGTGTTTCGCGCCCGTAAGGCCGCTATTATTATTAAATTAAGTTTTATTTAATTTAAGTGAAACAAAAACTTTTTGTGTTTTTAAAAAATGTTGAGTGCCGCTACCTGCCGGATTCAACATTATGTTTTTCACCTGTTCATTCCGATATTAGCCTGTTCAGTGTATAGTTCACCTGCCGAAATATTTAAGTTAGAGTTAAGTAATTATACACCCTCTTGGTGTCATCATTTAATTTTTTTGTATCTCTACACTTTCCAAGGAACTATCCGAGGACCCAGGAACAGTAATTTTTACATTTTCTTGTTTCTTAAAGAAAGTAACATGTCAAGGCAAGAAATATCGGACACGAACCTTATAAAACGAGAAAAATGTTATAAAATTATTGTTCATTACGGAGAGAGATAAAATATGTGCAGGCATTTTTCTTTCCATTGTATAGTTTCTGACCCTCAAACCAAATACAAATGTACAATATTTGTGGTGTCAGCATGCAACACACACGTTTATTCGAGTTTATACGTTACCGCGGCCGGATATAGCGCTTTCTATCTTACCGGCTGCAGCATGACTTTGTGAGATTACGGTTTTCCGCACGAAACCGAGGGACCGGGACCGGGCCGGGTTTGACGCTGGACCACCTGCAACGGTGGAAACAAACCAGACCGTGTACCGTGATATACGCGCAATGGAGAGAATATTTGAATTATTTATCAGACTTGATTAATTCAGGGACTGGTTTTAGGAAGATCTACGAAATCACTGAATTATTGTGTGGGGGTACTGGTTAATTTAACTCATTTTTACCACCCTATTCTCTATGCCGTATTACTGTTATTCGAACCAAATTATTCAATAAGTTAAAAATATTCAAATTATTAAAATATAAAAACTAATCTCTTTTAAGATAAACATTGTTCAAAGAACTCAACATTCTGACAGTCCCGTGGTTATATATTTTTAATATATTGACAGTAAAGATAAGTACAATAAAGATAATGAGAATGTAATTTAAAAAAAATAAAGACACACATATGTATAATACCCGCAGAAAAAAACTATTTTCCTTGCCATTCTGTAGATACAGTGCAACAAGGAACCTGTCTCTTATCACAAGCAGTGACCTATACAACCAGTTGCCTTCTAAAGTAAAGCAGTTAAATAATATTTAATACAAAGGAAAATTGAATTTTATTCCCTTAAAAGTTTCATTTTATAATATTAACGAATTTATATGTAATATAATAATTTAGAAAATGCATGTATGTAATGAGACAATATTTGACTTGGGTTAATGTAACAGTACTTGTACAAACAACTCCAATAAAGAATTATTATTATTATTATATAAACATCCACAGAGATTAGTTGAGCTATCATATATTTTTTTAGTTAAATGTTTAGAGACAAGGGTGGAATTTTAGGGTAGAAGTTTAACCGTCTATCTCAAGTACATGGTCGAATGTTTACACAGATGTTACCATATATTTTCAGTGATATGGACTTCGTAGGTAATTATTTGGGAATATGAACTATTCGGAATAGAACGAATCGTTGGCGTACAACAAATCTAGTGTTTACTGTCTACGCCACTCTGTACTTGGCTTTGTTATTGCATAGTTGTGTGCTGGGAGCTGAGAACAATACCCACCTATACATACTTCTGTAGTCGCGAGTAGTTCGCGAACGGCGAACGTGTCAGTATACGTAGTACGTGTACGTGTCACGTACACGTACACATATTGTACGGCGCAGTATACCGAATCTGCCGTTTAGCTGTCAGTCGTGCCATGTTCTAAGTTCGCCAGACTGAGCCTACGTACCAGATTACAGACATGGATGTGCGTCTGTTCCACACTACACAGCCACCAGCCTGAGCTCTGTGTCCGACCCTCGTTCCGTTCCGTTCCATATCGAGTCACACTCGCCAGTCACTAGCATTGGTTCGTGAGTTCGCATACTGAAGATTCGTTCGCTGCTTATTTAAAGATTCGGTCGTATCAATTCATTGCAATTATTCGTTCTCTTGGAACGAATCGTTCGCGAACGATACATCACTAATTGGAGAGCTTATTATTTTTACAACCACAAAAATGGGGTTCAGAGATCAAATTATTAGTTTTAAGAAAAGGGTAGGGAAAATCTTGTGAGAGACGGAGTGTAAACCATCACCGTAGTCGGACGAACCTGCCAAGCAATTTTTGGTTGAGAAACCCGGTAGCGTGTTGTGAATCAGAAGTAGTCTGGAAGTGTTGAGGACAGTTTAAATGAATTGAACGAACCTCGATAACAGGTTAAAGACTTTGAGTGTTATGAGGTGTTTAACGGCTTGTGAGGTGTTTAAGAAGCTTAGGTGAACGATGATTGTGAGGTTTTGGTGGAGTGTCTCTCATGGGATTTCGTAGCCATCTTGTAATTGTAAGTTCTAGTGGAATTATTAACTTCAATCTTCTTAACTAACCATTAAACATAGATTAAGTAAAATGCAGACTTTAATTCAAACACCCTATTCCTGTCATAAAGAAACTAAGCAACCGACCAGCGGATTTTCAGGGTTCCAGACTTGATTCCGCTTGCAAGTCTTGGAACCCACTATGTTTCTGCTATTATTTATAATTATAATAATTTTGATTACATTAATTTTCTATTTACGAATTTCTTATTCAAGAATCATATTATCTCATAATAAGTTAAATTTTCTTTATTTTTTTTTCTTTAGCCTTTCAAAGTAGGTACCATGAAGTACCATGAAATTATTTAAAATCATTTAGCCAACCGTGACGTTTAGACCGATCCTAGAAATGCCCCGACACGGGTTCATTAGACATGGCAAATTTATGTGAAATTACATGGTCTGCAAAAATTCATGTAATGCCTAAATAGACGACAAGTAACTCTAGCGAAAAGTACCATTGTAAAACAAGGAAAGATATGGCGACACAGAATAACATCACTAAACACTAAACGAAATATAGTAAAATCTTTATTTTTATCCATCGAAACAAACCGTGCATGTGTCTGAATGTTGAATATGGGGATTAGCATAGTAAATCTGTTTTTTGCCCACTTTTATCCACTGTTGTTAAGGAAGACAATGGTAATAGTATCAATCTTATGCGGCATGTGATTTATATTGGTAATCTCTTATGTTCACCGTTCAAACAGACATGGATCATCAGAACAGGGATAAAAGGAAAGTTATTTTTATCTAAAGTGGCAGGTAAAAGTACATACGACTTGCGCGAACTCGTTAGACTATAGAGTACGCACCATAAAATAAAAGCAGAACACGCCTCAACTGTGCTTTACATATTGTAGTTTATGAAATTACCCGTACAACGTTCAAGCATGGAATAAGCTTCTTCTGGTATTATTTACTGAGTCTATAATAACAATAATCCTTCGTCGATGTCAACAATAGGTGTCACAATAATTTTTTAAATTTTATAGTGATGTGTTTTAGTCTTTAATGGGCTCTAAGATGACTATAGAAATCTATTTTGGCCATAAACCGTCTTTCATAGAAATGGCATGTTAACATGGCAGTCGCCGACCGGGGTAGCGTAGTAGTAACACATGTGCTCTGTGTTGCTAAGGTCTCGGGGTCGAATCCCGTTCAGGCATGGAATTTTTCAAAAATAATAATCAGCCTGGCTAATTGCCAAAGCAGCAAAGGCCATAAAAAATAAAAAAATAAAACATGGCAGTGCTGTTGTTATCTGATATTCCTCGTTTCCTCGCAATAGCTTTGGCTCGTTAGGCTTGCTGCCTTTTGTTTTATTATATGAATGATGGCGCCTCTTATGTAGTTTTCAGCCATATATTTCGAATATTTGCACACTTTTGCATCTTATAGTAGTGTTTTTAAGCGTATGTAGTAACATGATTTTATATTTGCTTTGCGGTTCAGAGTTGAAAGAGCCGCTTTTGAAGGCGTTTTTCTGGCATACCTATTACGTGTCCAACCCATCTAACTTGGTTTCATATGAGCAAACACTATATAGTTACTATGTTAGAAGCAGTGGCGCAGCTAAGGGGGGGGGGGGGGGCACGGGTCTGGGCCCCTCCCAGAACCAGCAGATTACACGGCGCTGCTCGGAGAGTTGAAGATAAAATTTGTTAACTACAACAGTAGTTAATTTTTAAATTACTTCATTGTAAACAATATTGGCATTTTTTATTTATTTATTTTTTTTGTATAAATAATTTTTTTTGTAAGATTGCCTACTCTTGATTGGCGCCGATATTGTTCAAGTGAAAATACATCACTTTCCAAATATGCTCCAACGAATTATATGAAGGGGAGCGTTGATCCTTTTTCCCCCTGAAACATTGACTAAAGCATTCGCCGAGTCAAATGATAAAACTGTTTTAAACAACTAATTACTCGATTCAGATAAGATAAAATGGAAATCTGACTTCGGTATAACCTTCACACGAGTCTGTTAGTACGGTACAAATTGTGGCCAAGCGGCTGATTTAGAGAACTGAAGATAAGTAAGAAAAATATTGAGACTTCAAAAATATAACCCGCGAAAAATATAAATAAATATGTATTTATCGAAAAAAAAATCAAGTGAAAGTTTTTGATACATGGATTAACAATTACATTTTTTTATCAATAAATAATGGAATTATTATTTGATATAAACATCAATACCCAACAGCAGGAGTGTCGAACTGATTTGGGTCGCAGTCTATTTTACATACAAAAAATATTTTACAAGCAGTGACGGAACTTTAAATATTCCGAAGGGTTTCTTGACATTTTTTTTATAAACAGAAAAGGGGATAAGTATATTTTACATTTTTAAATATATTTTTCCCCTAAATAAGCACAAGTGATTTTGATTACCACTTCAAGGGCCACAAAAAATGAAGTTGAGGAACGTATGCGGGCCGCGTGCCCTGTAAATTTGATTCAGCCCTCCCCAAGACAAAATCCTGGCTGCACCACTGATTGGAAGTTATTCTTGTGGCATACGCATTACGTGTCCAACCCATCCAAGTTAGTTTTGGACGAGCAAACACTCCATAGGTAGGGATGGGAACGATATATCGATATTTCGAAAATATCGATACTGTAGAATATCGGTATTCTTGTATCTTTTTTACATTTAAATATATGCTGTTAACTTTTAGGCGGAACTAGATTTTGAAATCTAGTAATTTTTATCTATTTATTCGGACTTTTGGTCATTTTGTTTAAACTTTGTAAATCATACTCACTTTGAAAATTCTAGATTAAATTGATTGTAATTATAAAATGTCCTTTTCATTGCATTTAAGTTTTTTGTCATTCTTAATAAAAATTTCCCATTTATTTATTTTTTTGTCTTCAAAATATGAAAAAAAAATATATTTATTTGACATACGTCATTCGTTTCCATGGTTTTACTGTTGGAATTTTAAATTTTCACATACCAAACCTGAAACATGAAATAACCCAAGCAATGTCCCTTTTCGTGACAACCTAAAAGAATGAAATTTCCATTTAGTTCGGCGTAATCGTTTGGAATAGCCAGTAAGACGAAATTTTGATTTCAATAATTGGCACCTTGTATTTTGGCACCAAAATTGTATGTCATGTTGGAATTAAAAAACTGTCACTTTCTTAATAATGATCATAACCAATTAATCTAAAGTCGGTTTTACAGCGTAATGAATATTTTTAATTTAAAGTCCGTAATACACTATAAAAGTAAGCAAAAAGACCTGGTTTGTCCTTACAAAAGTGAACGGCATATATATATATATATATATATATATATATATATATATATATATATATATATACGTTTGGAATAGTTGGGAAAAGAAGATATTGTGTCGATAGTAACCACAATTATTTAATGAAATAATTGTGGTTACTATCGACACAATATCTTCTTTTCCCAACTATTCCAAACGTATATACTTTGTTTCAACGAGAAGAAAGAAATTCTCCGTTTCTATATATATATATACATTTAATTATGAGAGCAGTAAACTAAGAAAATATGAGAAAGTTGGTTGGTAGCTGGGTGAGTACCAACTGTAAAGTGATTGTCTGTCCAGTGCCGACTTCTTTTCCCGCCAAGCCAATCAGAATAAACTGTTATTTACATAACTTACATGTTACGTGTTAGTTATTTCGATATATCGATATTTTTGCTTCGATATATATCTAATATCGATATCACACTTTCGATATATCGAATCGCGCATATTTCGATATTCAAAAATAAATTCCCATCCCTATCCATAGGAAATGTTGAGGAAAGATATATACATCAACGTAACCGAGTTTACTGCGCATCTAACAACGAACTGGCAAAGAAAAATGCTGTAGATGCCTTCGAATTGTGGATTAATTGGAGTATATTGATAGCGTGATGGCCAGAACGTTTACTAAATCAGTGTTTCTTAACTATGCCATATGATTCTCAAAGGAGCAACGGCATCTTGGGAGACCACGCACACTCTTAGTGTATCACGAATATAGCCATCGTTTTATTCAGTTAAAGAGATCTGTGCATTGTGCATTGCACAAATAATGAGAAACAAGAAAATAATAAAACGACACAGGTAAGACCTTTGTTAAATTTGCATAGAAAACTAAGTACCTGGAAAAACAAATTGATTCTGATGAAAGTATAATCGATCACTGTTGTCGCTATAGGAGCGAAAAATATATTCGCGGTAAGTCTATATATTATGAGTATAAAGTGTGCATGAACTCAAGAAAATTATACCAAATTAAATTAAAGATTTCATGTGGAACCTGATTTTCATGCAGAACACCAAAACAATTTAATAAAGGTTCAACGTTTTTATTGCAGACTATAAGTGATTTGTATATAAAATCGTTAGCTCTGAGTTTTAACTTTGATAGTTTCTTTTTAACAACGATTTTATTTCATTATTTAAAAAAGAAAGACTGTAACTGTACAAGTACAAGGTGTCTCAAAAGAAATTTTATATTTAGTGGATCAATTAAAAAAAAAAGGTAAGCCGTATATAGAAAAAATGATTATTAATTATTAAAATACACTTTTTGGGGATTTATTTCTTAAAAATAATATCGTCTAAATGTAGACCCTCGCGTTCTCGGCACTAATTTAATCGAACAGTAAA
Organism: Liopterus haemorrhoidalis; assembly: GCA_963971575.1. Taxonomy (NCBI): domain Eukaryota; kingdom Metazoa; phylum Arthropoda; class Insecta; order Coleoptera; family Dytiscidae; genus Liopterus; species Liopterus haemorrhoidalis. Next base: position 92,322,621 of record OZ020611.1, read on the forward strand.
ATTACTTATGACGTCTCGGCAGGTGGACTCAGGGATGGCTGCCATTTCGTGACGGATATTTTCTTTCAAATGCGCCAGTGAAGTCGGTTTATTGGCGTAAACTTTAGATTTAAGATAACCCCATAGGAATAGTCCATAGGGGTTAAATCTGGACTGCGTGGAGGCCAATTTATGACACCTCTCCGGGAGATCAATTTGCCTGAGAAAATTTCATGAACACGTGGCAGAGACATATTGGACGTGTGTGAAGTTGCTCCGTCCTGTTGGAACCATGTTCTTTGGTTATAGCCAGGAAAGTTTTGCAGTTCAGGTACCAAGAAGTTGTCTAACATCTCCACATAACGCTCTGAATTCACTGTAACTGCACGCCCCCTTTCGTCTTCAAAAAAGTAAGGGCCGATAATTCCTCGCACCGACATCGCAGCCCATACGGTCACTTTAGGCGAATGTTGGGGTTTCTGATGTTTGCGTTTCGGATTCGTTGCACTCCAGTAGCGGCAGTTCTGCTTATTTACGTGGCCATTAAGATGAAAATGAGCTTCATCCGAAAACAAAATGTTGGTAAACGTTGAAAATCGCTCAATCACCTGATTTACGAAATTAAGCCTCTGACTGGCATCTTGGGGCTTTAACTCTTGCACCAATTGAATTTTGTAGGGGTGCAGCTTTAGGTCTTTGTGCATAATGCGATGTAATGATGATCTATGCACATTTAAAGCACTTGCGCGCTTCCGAATTGAAAGGTTCGGATCGTCACGAACAGACTGATTAACATTCTCCACGTTTTCTACCGTTCTTAATGACCTAGGTCGCCCGGATTTTGATTTATCCAGCGTTGTACTAGTCTCTTCAAACTTTTTAACCCAATGTCGAATGAGAGGAATGCTTGGCGCATCATTTAAGTGGCGAAAACCTCGAATACTGCAGAATTTTCTACGCGCTACAGTCGCAGAATCACCGTTTTTGTAAAACTCTCGCACGCATAACGCGCGGTCTGCTCCCGAGAAACGCTCCATAGCGGCTGAATTCCCAAGAGCCAGGCTACCGATTGACATAACCCCCGCGGCCCTCGGATACGTTGCGATCACGCAATAAGCTAAATAAATATAAAATTTCTTTTGAGACACCTTTACAATTCGCTGATGGGGGCGAAAACGGAGATAAGTCATAATTAAGAACACCTTTTTCACGCCCATCACCGAATTGTTCAGGACAAAATTTCATAAATGTAGATCTCATACAGTGCAAAAAATATCAGGTAGGCTTATGTATAATTTGTTTTGTACTATTCACCACAACATAATACTATGTATGTAGTGTGTATAATATTGTTTTGTAATAAAAGTTTTGAAATGAACTCCTTCTATTCAATTACCAATTTCGCAAAGTCACCCTTTAAAAGTCTAGCTTACCTATATGGTTATATATCACAAATCCGAAAAAAAAAAAAACATTCATTTTGCAAGTTTAAGTTAGTGTGAAAATAAAATGTATGCGAGGGTCACGAGTAAGAGTAAGAAGTCTAATTGACAATTAAAAGCAATATTGAACAGACTAGACTGCCCACAAGGATAAACAAATCTTATTCAAATTATTGTGGACACCTAGCCAGACGAACGACTGCCAGGGAAAATATGATAGCAGAAGGTAATCTAAGTGACAAAAGTGCAAGAGGAAAATATGTTATAGATTCATAAATAAAGTAAAAAGCAGTAAAGTTTCACGAATATGTTTATTCGTAAAGTCAACTACATTTTCAACGATAACCATTTTCAACACTACACCAGCGGTCCGGCGAAACTTCACACAATTTTTCGCAAACCGACAAGTCAGATATTTTTTCGCGGTCGGGCAATAATAAAGTATATGCTATATATAATTGGAGTATAATTAAATTAAAGTAGTCTTCGTCATTTTCCGAAAACCTACCTAAAATACACCTACAAAAACTCGGAATAGAATTTATTATGATATTGGCTACTTAAAAAACCAAAATTCCAATCCTATTATTATTCCAATTATTATTGTTTCCAAGACATAACCAATCCTATCTTATGCCGTAATTTCTGTAAATTAAGTCCATAAATATTCGTAGTTTCATGCCATATATACCGATGGATCCAAAGTGGAAAACAAAATTGGCTTGGGCTTTCTCTTCGATAATAAAAAGTTAAAATTTCACTTAGTCGATGTAATTATTGTATTTTCTGAATTGCGAAGCTGTTCAGCCTTCTGTCTTCTAAAGGCAGCCGAAGAAGTAAAAATAACACAGAAGATCTTCGTACTTACGTCATACACTGTGACTCACTAAGTGTAATACAATCGGTTCAGCAATCGCGTACCACCAATTCTATCGCCACGAAGATTCAAGAAACCATCCATGAAACCATTAGCCTGGGCACGAAAATCATTCTTGTTTGGGTACTTTCGCATAAATGAATAGAAGGAAACGAAGAAACTGGTCAGCTAGCAAAAGGAGCCATAAACGGGGAACTAGTGGATATACATATACCAAGCTACGATTTGAAGAACTATATTCAAAGAAAAATGGAAAATTGCATGGCAATATACAACAGGCAATAATCACCTCCACAGAATAAAAAGTACTGTACAAACAGAAGGGAACAAGTCATCTTAACAAGTTTGAGACTTGGTCGTACAATGTATAACCCATATGCACATCTTTGAGAGAATCGACACACTACTATGCAGTATGTGTAATACACGACTAACCGAGGAACACACCCTCCTGTTGTGTGTCCAGTAGCAAAAACAAAAAAATACTAATTCCCAACCGAATACAATCAAGGAACTGCTAAACAACGAGACGGGCACAGAATCCCGGGTTATTCAATTATTGAAGGACATAAATATTGCATCGAAAATATAACTACCTAACCTAAATTAATGGAAATACTAACTACCTCTGATATATATTGCTAAAACTATATCTACGATTAAAGTATGAATTCTATGTATCCGGTTGTCAAAGAATTGAGAAGCTGAGGCAACCCTTATTCAGTTTGAATTAAAAAAAAATGAAAATATTTTTTTGCTGAGCTATCAAATATTCTTTACGGACCGGTGACTGTCCACGGTCTAACGGTTAAGAAACGCTATTGTGTGTAGAACATTGCAGTAGTTTATATATTATATATGTATCATTTTTTAACACATAGTTCATGGCCATTACATTTAAAGTAATGTAATAACTATATAAAGTATATAACTATAATAACTAAATAACTATATTTATATAATATATCTAGGACACTAGTTGATTGCATTGCCTACTTAGCACCCCACTTCCCTCAATCAATAGTATTAGTATTGTTGTCTCTTGTATAAACTGTCAGAACATAACCTATGTTTCTCGAACGTCAACGTTTTGGTTAAAACGTCAGTTTTCACTTCTTTGGCAGAAATAAGCTGTATTTCCATTTTACTCAAATAAAATAGTGTCTGATGTCGATATGTTTAGATCTTGATGATATGTATTATATTCAGGCCAAACTCCAGCAACAATATCAAAATAAATATTAATTTTATCTTGTTCAACATTCAACTCTCGAAAGAAGTTTTGTTGCCTCCTTTGCTGCTTCTGCAAGCGTCATGTCGGTGCTTGATAAAGCAATTGTTCTTTGCTTTCTGGCTTCTCAATTAATTGTCGCTCCAGCAAAAACAAATATGTATCTGGTGTAAGATTTTCCATCTACGATGAAATAACCCTAGAATGTATTCTAGCCTATTACGGTTTGTTTATATATTGTCCTGGATGATTCATCCTCCGGCATTCTCACAACATATCCTGTCCATCGTAAATGTAAAACTTAAACTGTTTGGACTAAATTTACTTGTAAACTTCGGCTTTACAAGTTCTAGAAGTTAGCCGTTGTTAATCATTTACATCCTTCATAAACTGTTTACTTTGATTAATATGCAATCACATAAATAAAACAAACATGATAAACTCATAAATTACAAAATGTTAAACTGAAATAACATTACAATTTGAAGCGGTATTCCTATTTTTGTAGTGAAAACTTTGTATACCATTTTAATGCTCTTTTAACAATTGCATTGAGTGCTTGAATATTTCCATCTGATCCTGGGCTCAGTTCTTTGAAACAATTATTTGCATTTGATGCTTTACGAACTTTAAATTGTTTCAAGAAGAGAATTTATTTCCGCATAAAAGTCTTGCAATACGGAAAAATATCATTCAAACACGAACTGAATATTCAAAGTTTTAAAGTTGAAAATAAAACATCAAACTATATTATTTCAAATAGAACTTCATTCATATATATCGATTTATTTTTACAAATAGAAATCCCTGTAACTCTTTTCTGATTACAAGAAATGAGTATCTCTTACACATCAAAATTCCTGAAAAAAATCATTGATATCAATCAGTGATATTATGATAGTTTTCAAAAATATCTATGAAATAAAAAACAAAAAAAGGGATTCATTTAGTGTGTATATAAAATTTATAAGTGAGGCACGAGTAAAAAGGTCTAAATGACAATTTTAAAGCAAGTGAACATTTTTACTAGACTGTCCACAAGGATCAGCAAATCTTATTTATATTAAAATTAATAGATTCAGTTGTAGGCTCTCGTTGAAACATATTGAAAAAATAGATCTCGAAATAAAACACTCGGTAATGTTTCAAAATATTTCAATTTATTCATAGGTATTTCGGCTTATGAGGCCATCATCAGAATAAAAATAGTTTACAAAATTGAACAAATATATACTATCATCGTGGAGAGGCGACCGGTTCGTTGTTCATCGTGTAATGTTGTTCTCCCTTCAATGAATAATTGGCGCCAACGAGAAACCATTGGTCTTGACATAACGTCTTCACCATAAACACTACACAACTCGCGATGAATTTCAGTAGCATTTTTATTTTTTGCCGTCAAAAAAACCAATAACACCACGAACTTCGCAATCGGCGGTAGGAACAAGTGGAGTCTCCATGGTGGCTGGGGCCTGACTGCCGGCTCCATCTACGCACGCGCATTGAAATTTTACAGTGCTGCCACTACACTCAGACGCAAATTCCCTGAGACTCCCAGAATTTTCCCGCCAAGCAAACGGATTAAAAAAAATAGTGCAGTTTACTTTTGAGACGACCCTCGTACATAGGTAAATACGTTTAATACAGTAAAATAGGGGTATTATCGTTTTTTACCCTTGCCGAATGTATAAGGAGGCACTTATTTTTCCCTCTTAGGTAACCGATAACTTCTCATTTTATAATATGTCTACACAGATTTTTAAAATATGTGAGGTTATGTAGAGTAAGGTGCTTATGTACACATAAAATTCAGACAAATTTCATTGTATTATTATTATTATTTTTTTAATTATTAAGGTTTTCATTGTATTCATAATAATTAATATTTTATGTGACTGAACTTATTATCGATATTAATCATTACCAGAGACCGGTAAAAATATGCAACGGTACTTTTGCCATAGGCGTGATATTTTAAACTTTATTTTGAACGACTAATTCTGTAATAATTTCTTTCTGTAATAACTTCTTTTTACTTATAAAGCGCCCTCTCTGATATTAGCATACTATATATAGACTGTATTGGGTATATAAGTTGTTCACTTTTGTTAGAACAAACTAGATCTGATTATTTTGATTACTTTTATAGTGTATTACTGACTTTAAATGTCAATTAAAAATATTCCTTACACTGTAAAACCGTCTTAAGGTTTCTAGGTTATGGCCATTATAATTAAGATATAATTTTTCATTATGACATATGTCAAATGGATCGACATGTTAAAAAAGTGACATTTTTTAATACCAACATGACATACAATTTCAAAGATGGAAGCTATTCAAAAAAATATTTCCTCTTAGTTTGTTCTTACAAAAGTGAAACGCTTATACCAGGTTCTTTTCTCAAAGCCTATTTGACATAAGAGATTGGTAAAAAAGGGTTGTGCCATTAAGAGTATCCTTATATAAACAATTATGTCCAAATTTACCCTTACTATCAAATCCTGTTGTGACACGTTGGGGAACTTGGCTTGAAGCGACGTTATTTTATGTTAACAATTTTGAAGCTTTAAATTTTTTTATTTTCAATCTCCAGATGTTCAAAGCATTATAATATCAAAAAATATTATACAAAACCAAATATTTATGAAGAGTTAAAGTTCATAAAGACTAATTCTGAATTTCTTCCTTCAACCATAGTTAATTTAGAAAAAACAAAACCGGCCGTTGTCAGAATCTTTAAATATTATTTATTGGAGAGTAAACAAACTGAAATCTGTTCCCGGTGAGTTTGGTTTTCACTTGTCTGCAAAAATTGATAGTATATTTAATAAAAATCCTGACCTACAAGTATTACTACAATTTTTCATCAATTTATTATCAAATCAGGATATATTTAATAAATATAAAGAAATATATACTTTTTATAATTATGCACCAATAACAAGTTTTGATGTAGAGAGGTCTTTTTCTTTTTTCAAGGAAGTATATACATCGAAAAAAACTAATTTTTCTGATGAAAATTTAGAAAAATACTTAATGATTTCTTTAAATAATTAAAAACTTATTACTTTCATAAATATTATTATTAATTATTATTATTATTATTGAAAAAATAAAAAAAAACTCACTACAACACACACCAAGTCGAAAAATTTCATACTATTATTATTATTGATATTAAAATTGCATTTATTTTGCTTGTGTATACTATTTATTAATAATAAATAATATCGTTTATAAACTTTTTCATTTTTCAATTTTTCACTATTTGGAAATAAAGACTATTTCTACATTACAAATATATATAATTACATTTTATTTCTACAGATAACAAATGTGCCGCTTTATATGGAAAAACACCTAACTAAAGTACCGTTGCATATTTTAGCCGAACTCTAATCATTAAACAGCAACGGCACTTTTTTAATATCGAAATTATACTAATGTAACCTGGGATGACATGCAGAGCTGGGCCAAGTACTGATGAAAAGTACTTGAAGTATCAAGTAACAAGTACTGCACCTAGTACTTTCTTTTGCAAGTACAAGTACTGGTAAAAAATTTAAAGTACTTGAAGTAACAAGTATTTATGAAAAGTACTTGAAGTATGTACTTCAAGTACTGCAAAATACTTTAAGTACTAAAAAATACTTCAAGTACTACAAAGTACTTCAAGTACTAAAAAAATATAAAATATGTAGTACAATAATAATAATAATAATAGTAATACTATACTTACCCGCTAATATTATACTAACTTATTGTCAAAAGACATGTTAGGCAGAGTTGACCACGGATATCGTGAGACAAAAAGAAAGGATGGAAAATAATAATAATATTATCTGTCTCATTTTGTAATACGTAACTAACAGGGAAAGTTCATTTTTTATGTTGTATTTTGACAAAACATTATAATATTATCATAGCATTGGTTCACACTGATACGCCAAAGTCTGTTTACACCACAACAGTCACCAAAGTAACCAGATCTAGTTTCGTATTACAAATTGAGACGGATTATAACTTTATTTTATAATAAATTTGTATCGTTGTGATGTAACTTACCACTGCACTTAGTTGACAAAACGCTGGACCTACCTCAAACTAATACGGAACTCCCGTTCCCGTTATTGAAACGGTGACTACATAGACGTATTTTTCGTTTTATTGATTTAAACAAATGTAAGTAATTGAAATTTATGGAAATTATAAATTCAATTCATTAAGTACTAAGACACTAAGACTTTAACCAACTATTATCATTTACACATTAAAGAATTTGTTCATTATTGTGTCTTGTCCGTTAAAATTCTGAAAATAATTAAAAGTACTGCGTAAAATCAGCTACGAAACTACTGCAAGTATTTAAACTACTTCAAGTACTTTCAATTACTTCAAGTACTTTCACCTACTGCAAGTACTTTCTAATACTTCAAGTACTTTGAACTACTTGAAGTACTACTTATTTTCGAAAACAAGTATCAAGTAAGTATTTCTATAGAAGTACTTGCAGCACCAAGTACAATTGCCAAATTTAAAAAGTACTTGAAGTAAAGTACTTGAAGTACTTAAAAATACTTGAAGTACTTTTTCAAGTATTTTACTTGAAGTAAGTCCCAGCTCTGATGACATGTAAGCACACAAATTTCTCAAAAACTGGCACGTATAAACTCGTAAGACTATTTCTTCCATATCACAAAAAATTAATAGCTTACAAAATCTAGTTCAGTTTAAATCAAAGAAACAGGCTATATGTATATGCGTATATATTTGATTGATCGGTGACATCATTCTCTTTATAAAAAAATTTGACTGTAGAAGGTTGTTAACTCGTACCATTTTGTTATGTTTCAAAGATTTATTTATGCCGTTTTTTTATCACTATAACTTTGACAATGACAAAAGCCGAAACTACAGTCAGTATCTATATTAATAAATTTGGAAGCTATATCTGTTTTTTTTTTTTTTTTTCTCGGCCTAATATTCGATTTCTACTAGTTTCAGATGTTGGTTTATAAGATAATATCCGCAAACAAAAAAATCAATTTTTGTCAGGTCTATCAGTCTGTCCGAAATTTACGCAAAAATGGCTGAACATATTTCGACTTAATTTGGTATGAGGATAGAGTAAAACCAGGATTCAAATATAAAGCATTTTAAAATTGTTATCTAAGTGGGTGTTCCCGTGTTAAAGCTGTTTATTAAAAATTTAAAATATCTCCCTTAGTTTTGACTTAACGAAAAATATGTATAACAAAAATTATTTATAGTAAGAAAACAATTTTTTTTTAGTCGTTAGTTACATGTAACTGAAGAAGTCAATGTATAATTGTTGTTTACATATTTTGCATACTTAATAATAAATATACTCTGTTCATATTTTCGCTCTTGCATTTACGCTCATGCTAATAGTTCTTAATAAGAAGATTATTTTGGTGACAAGAGGGGGACTTAAGAGGTTGTTATATCTCATTTGTCATTATTTTAACAGCAAAAAAGAATATGAGAAAAGTAACAATTCCTTTCTGTTCAGTTCAGTTTTTAATAAGATATATATTTGGGAAGCTATGGAGAGAGCTACCTATAAACGAAGTATCTCACTTATAATTTACCTTAGAGCTTGAATGTACCTTACAAAAACCGTACTTCGTACGGGTAGTCCAGCTTAAGCGCGCACCCAAGTTTGTTTTCTTGGGGAGGGGGGCTCAGAAGACAAAATTGTTTTAAAAGGATAAGAATCGGGAACAAGTGCTGTCCAAAAGTACTTTATTTTCCAAAATGCCAGAATTGACGTAAAAAAGGTTCCATTACTACCAAAATACGAGTGACCTTAAAAAAATGTCCTCGCTTCTAAAATACAAGTAACGACAAAAAGAAGTCCATGAGCTCTAAAATTTAAATGTGTTCATTAACAACACTGAAACTATGTGTTTTTGAGCTCTTGGTGGGGGGGGGGCTTAAGCCCGTGAGAACCTCCCCTGCGTGAGGTTCCCATCTATGAAGTATAATAAAAAAGAATTATAATAGAATAACAGAATTATAGTTACCAACCTTCTATCCATAAGTCAGTTGCACAAAGTGAAATTGTCGAAAATTCAATACATCAATAATAATCAGAGAGTCGAACCCAAATTTATTTCGTTCCGGTTTACGGTTTCGTTCCGGTTTACGGTTTCGTTCCAAGTAAATGTAATTCGTTCCAGTTTCGGTTTCAGTTCGTCTAAAAATTCTGGTTCAGTTCAGGTTCGGTTCCGGTTCGAATATCAAGTCAAAATCGAGTCTAACATCAAATATCTACTTACCGGTATGAATATTGGTTTAATTTTATTTACCATATTCCCTTCTTATTCTTATTTTTCAATTATAAAATTGAACATACAAAAGAAATAGAACTTAACTAAAAAATTATTGTCAAAAACGAAAATAAAATACAATTTAGGAACATAAAAAATGAAAATACAAAAAAAATATTGCACGTAAATAAAATAAAATTCTGACAAATTGGAAGGAAAATTACAAAAATAATTAATAAGACACAGGGCTGGATTAAGGGAGTGTCAAGCCAGTCAGTTGCCTGGGACGCAGGATGCAAGGAAAATTTTGGTTAAAGACTTCACAACAAATATTTTCGACAGCAATGAACAACTTAATCTTCAGCGCCCCTAAAAATATGGGTTCACAATTAAAGAGAAGAATAACGTTAATAAATAATAATAAATATTATGAACTTTTCTCTTACAAAAATAATAAATAACAGGTTGAAGAATTGCAATATTATAAAGAAGAAAACGGACTAACGCAAACCTTATTAACATTTCTTTTCGGTTTCGGTTTCGGTTCTGTTAAAAATTCTGGTTAGTTTCGGTTTTCGGTATTCGGTTCGGTTCCGGTTCGACTCTCTGATAATAATATGATCAGTTAATACAACAAACTGCATAGAATCGTCTAATATTATTTTTATGAAAGTGATTTATTTTCCAATTAATTTCCTGATCGAATTCCCGAAGAATATATAGGATGTGATGTGATGTATACGGTGAATGCGGCTGGAAAACGCTTCATTACTCCAACTCAAAAGATGTAAATATATTTATCCGGATTTGTGCGACCTTTGCCCGCTCACGTGGAATTTCTGTCAGATCTTGCAATGTAACTTCGAAAGCAGTATTACTGCCAGCCCCCGCATCGCTACGTCAATAACCACAGCACTTTGGACTTTAATAGAAAATTTAACCTATAGGTAAGATTTTCTGTTAAGTAAATAGTCCAATTTTATTGGGAACTTAAGGTTTCTACCAATTAATAAGAGTTCTGAGATTTTCGAATGATTTTAATAAATCTTTTTCTTATTTGTAAATTTGTGTTGTAATTAACAATATGATCGGAAAAAGTAATAGAACCACCGATATGCGAAACATGCAACACCAGGGTAACCGTAGAGCACATCATATTACACTGACAAAAGTACCTGCCTGAACGACGAAGTCACTACATCCAAAACACAACCCTGCCTAACGCCACAGACACAACCACAAACACAATAAATTACTTGAGGCAAATAAACATACACAACAAATTAAGAAAATCCACTGTAAATGCCATAAATTTACATGAATTGTATGTAAAGTATTATAATGTAACAGCTATATAAAAAAATTGTAAAACTATTCAATGTACTATTAGCCGAACAGCCGAAGGTCCATAATATCTTAACTTTAAAAAAAAGTCACCAAATCTATCGTAGTGATGTGTTTTAAAATAAAATATATGGGCTATTCCAATTCTATTTAAGTTGTCCCGACCACACTTTTTAATAAATGAAGAGGGCTTTTGCTAAACAAAATAATCCCCTACTATACATTTGTACAGTAGGGCGTCTGGATGATAGTGAGACGAACAGTGTACTCACATTACATCCATACATAGTGATTACTATGGGCTATTCCAGACGTTTAAGCGAAACTATTTATTTATTTATTTATTTTACATCGGCCTATTTCTGCAACGAGGATAATCGCCGATACCAGGGGGCGAGCTCCTACACCTGGATGAGGGGTGAATGATTGTGAAATGAGAGTAATGTAAACATATTATTCTCGCCCGAATAATATCACCAACGGAGAATCGAACTACCGACCGCACAATCCAGTTAAGCGAAACTAATTTTTGTAAGTTGTCACGAGCTCACTTTTTTATAATTGAAAAGGGCTCTTGCTAAACAAAATGAACAAAAGCCTCATTTCTTATAACAATTACTAGTTTTCAAAATCTAGTTTCCTTAAACCAAAGAAAAGGCTATATATTATAGTAAATATTCGAATGTTTTTGCATTCTTAAAAAGAAAATCTGTACTTTTAGACACTGGCGCCTAAGTGACACATTTATTCATAACAAAAATTCATAAAAAAAAAAAAACAATAGAAATATTAATTTTTCATAACGGCTGTAGAAAAGACAGTTTTTAATATCACTTAAATAATTTTGCGACAAAAATATACGCATAAATCCAATTTAAAAATTAAAAACTTTTGTTTTCCCAACGTCACACGTTCTGTAGTGACAGCCTAGAAATGAACTTTAATATTTCACCAAAAATTTTACCATATAAAACCATCCTTTGATATTCTAATTTCATTAAAAGCAACCGAAAATAAACCACAATTTAGCTTTTAAAGACTTAACTACATTTATTTTACAAAACAAAAATGTTATAAAATGTTTCAGTTCCTTGACATAAGCTTAAAACACTAATGCGATTTCCTACTTTTTTTGACACGTGAGGTCGTGCGATATAAACATGGAGTCCTGCTGTAGGGCATATACGGTTATTACTTGACTGCTGGGCAGCACTGCAGGATACATGGACACCCCTGGGCAGGAATAGTATTCTTGCAGAGGTTGTACACTCAAATGTACTGTCAGCATTAGGAAATTGATGGTGGACTATTTTTTAAAAAATTGTTTGCGGAAGTAATATTTTTTATTGTACATATATTTTGCTCGTATTCACACTTACTGATATCATTATTTCAATTTACATCTGTCATCTATCTCTAATTTATCATTTACCAATTTCAATAATTTATCATTGTCTTTATAATTTCTACATCCCATGTTTAGGGTATCCTCTTTTTTGCTATCGGGTGGGATTCATTGGAGGACATTTTTAAGCAAGTGGTAGCTTCCCCTTTTTACGATTTTGTAGGCATGACCACCAAAAAACCCTTATAACGTCACTCATGAGTCTGTCTGTCTATATATCTGTCTGTAGGGTATAAATTGTAGCCAAATTGTTGAACATTGAAAATTGATATTTGGCATACTTGTACAACTCTTTGACCCACGTATAGGTAAACTATAGAAAGTTAGAAAACACATCACGAAATAAATAAAAACAAATTTTTTCAATGAAAAACTAAATATTTTTTAAATTTTGATTATGCTAACAAATGAAACCACTCAATTTTTGAAAAAAACTTTTTTTATGGAAAATATAGCCAAAAAGTGTCAAAAAAAACTTTCATCCTCCAGCCTATTTCCCAGGGGAAATGATATGAAATTCTTAAAAAAATCTCAATAATGTACCTATAAGTCTGTTCCAAACGGTTAGGCGGAACTAAATGGGAATTTCGTTCTTTTAGGCTGTCACGAGAAGAAGATCTCTTCTTGCTTGGGATATTTAATTTTTCACATTGGAATGTCAAAATTTTAAATTCAAACAATGAAACCATGGAAACGAATGACTATGTCAAAATTAAATTCTTTTTGTTACATATTTTAATGATAAAAAAATAAATAAATGAGAAATTGTATTAAGAATTACACAAAAAATCAAAATATAAAAAATAACATTTTAAAATTATATTAACTTTAACCAAAAAATGTTTATTGTAAGTATGATTTACAAAGCTTAAACAAAACTGCCGAAAAGCACAATTTAAACGATGAAAGTAACTAGAATGCAAAATCTAGTTCCGCCTAACCGTTTGGAACAGACTTTATATTAATGGGAACCAAAATATTTCAACAGGAATTTTTATCAGAATAGTTTTTTGAAAAATATATAATTTTTTGTGTTGTTCACAAAAATAGATTAAGAAACGGTAAGTATATAGTTTTTTTAGAATTTTTTAAAACGATTTTTTCCAAAAATGTTCTAAAAAAATTACTGTCATGAACTCTTTAACACAAAGGGTTTGAACTGAAAAAAATCATAAGTTATGTATATTGATCTAAACCGGATACGTACGAGAGGAAATTTAATTAGATTTCGTTTTTGGAAAGTATTGTGTTTTTGACCAAATTAATTATGTTTTTAATTCATGCCTAATAATATTATGGATTGTTTGTATTTATGATAATGAAAATCGAATTCATGTGTACAAGTTTCACTTATTGTTATAGTAGTGAAATAATTATGAATCAAACAGTACATTGTAATTAGTGAGAAATACGTTTTTGTAATTGAAAAAGTCATTTATTAATATATTTCTTATTAATTTAATGAAGACTTGGATACGAAGCAAATGCAGGAAAATCGTTAGGTTTTTTATAAATTTTATGGCTTGGATAAATTTTGTTGTGACGAAATTTTCACATATTATTTACACTAAGCTTAAAAAATTAAAAGAAAGCTGTTAGTAATCAAATAACGAATAAAATAATCATTAAAAAACGATTGATTTGATGTAATTATAGAAAAATATTGTCTTAGACATCTAGTATTCTATTGACTTACACTTTTAAAATACCTACAAAATTCTGAAATGTGTGAAAATTCGCACTTCACATACATTTTTTTAAAATTGCAGTACCATTTCAGTGGCTATCATTAAGTATTGAGTTATTTATTGGGAGTATTGATTATCACTGAATTGTAGTTTACAAGGCAGCAAATTGCAAAAATGTACACAAAATTCTAGGGCATAGTACTTAGCACACACTAACCTATATAACGGCTACATCGAATTGACGACAGAACTTCGCTACTAAATAAAAAAGATTTTCGACGAATACAAATTTCGACGGGAGTAGAGCCACTCCATTCATAGACTGGATAGGCCATTTCTGGATACGAACATTTTGCCAGAAATAGCGCAGAGATAATTATAGGCAGAATCAGGCAACAGCGTCTAAAATCTGAATTTGCGTTTATTGCGTACTCTTGCGGCACGCTTTATATGTGTCTTTTCGTTCTGCTGTACTCAGTTTCTGATTAAATTGAGTCATATATTTCGAGAGAGGGATTTCTCTTCCCAGTCTGGGCTGAGCAACTGACATAACTTGAAGTTATATTTTAGCTTGTCTTTGTAGCGTAGCTTAGGAGCTCCAACACCTCTCCAGCTTTCTTCCAACTCTGAGTACAGTACCCTTTTGGATAACCTAGTATATAGCATTCATACGACGCGTCCATTGCAGCTGAATTTGGTGCAGCATGGTCTCAATACTGACGATATCAGCTTTAGCCAAAACTTCTGTATTTGGCACATAATCTTGCACTTTTACTCTTAATATCGTTCTAAGGCATATTTGGTGGAATTGTTCTAAAGTTTTAATATACCGTCGTATAATAAAGACACATGATTCACTGCTGTAGAGAAGTACAGAAAGTATAGCTGCCTTGTACATCATTATCTTTGTTTTAAGCTGTAAACCTTGGCAGCTCCATATAGGTGCTATTATAGGAACACATTTTTATCCATGCCACGTTCCACAAGTGCAGCGAACTGCATTTGACTGGTAATTTTCAATCAGAGATGGCAAAAATGTACCTACACTCCAGTGCATGGTAACTAGATAATCAAAATCTTAGATACCGAATCAACACAATAGAATGCGTTGTTAAACAACTATAAATTCGCACGCACTTATCGAGTGCTGAAAATAAAGGATAGGCCTAGGATTTCACATTTAAAGAAGGAGAAGCCGGTCGCTATGGCGTAGTGGTCACCCGGGTGACACTGGCATGTAATGACCTTAGCTCGAGTTTTAGTTTTCTGGTATATTGGTAGATGGCGACAGAGTGCAAAATGAATTACGAATATACCCGACTTCGAACGATCAGAAGCGTCGTGTTCTAGCTGTAGATCAGCCGCCATTATCTGTCAAACACATGACAGTTGGTGTTGGAGTAATACACATTTAAGCTTGTTAATTTTCAAATACGTGGTTCAAATACTAGAGTTTTAGGTATAACCCGGGAATAGATTGCTACACAACTGCGCATGCGTCACACCGCGTTACATCCAATTTTGGTCATCTTATACTAGGCGCTTTCCTTTTACCACTTTACTTAAGAAATCTAAGCTAAGCTAAGTTAATCTAAGTTGTAAGAGCGTTCCATTTATAAGACACTGACTAAGAAAAACTAAGTTTTTTTCCTCCCTCCTTTCCCTTGCTAAGACATTTGACTAACTTCTTAGCTTAGCCAAGCATTTAACTTGTAAAAGGAAAGCAGCTACTGTATTTGATACATACATTGTACATCTCGGGGAGACGGACAAAAATTGATTTTTTGCGGATATTGTCTTATAATGATCTGAAATATGTAGAAACCAAATATGAGGCCGAAAAAATAAAAAGACAGGTATAGCCTCCAATTTTATTAATACAGTTTTTGTAATTAGTAATTATAAAATCTTGTGTGAAAATAATATTTAATGTTGTGTATAATTTTGTGTTTCAAAAATAAATAGCTTACACCTTTTATTTAGATTAATTTATTTAAATTCCTTATTTATATGTTATATTAATGTATATGGATTATTAAATATATATGTATTTCTTTGTTAATTGTAAAACTTTTGATAATATAAATAATAAAATATATTTAATACAATAATAATGGTAATTATGAACGTAAATCAGATAGTAAAATTTAAATTTAGCGGTTGTTGTTGTTTAGTTCATTGGTATATTCCTAGAGAGAACGTACTAATTTTTTTTGCTGCTAGTGTCCGTTCTTAATATATTGTGTTCTGTGGTAGTGGTCAGCTCATTTGATTGCTAACCATGGGGGCTCGGGTTCGAATCTCGGTGATGGCATGGAAGTTTGTATTTGTTATAAAAATTAATGTATCCATAATAAAAATAAAGATATACTGGTTAATGGCCAACGTAGCAAAGACCAAAAATTAAACTAAAAAAAAAAAGAAAAATAAGGAGAAAGAGAAATAATATATCAATATTGCAAATTGATACAGAATTTTTGGAGAAGGATACACTGCCGACCAGAGACCTGTTCCAAAACACGGACTCGCTGACCATTAGCGCACTTTGATAAAACTCAGAAAGGCTGACGATCAGCGAACTGAGTCTTCCCTAAGCCGTGGTAAAGTACCAGAGACCCCACCAGCGGTAATCTCTGGATACTTTACCGTACAACGAGTCTTCGCCTTCGTGGCTGGCGGCTGCCATTGTTGTCACCACCACCTGCCGTCGTTGTCTCTGCAAGAGGACACCGACTCACGCCATCGACGCCGTGTGCACATTGGAGCGTACTCTCGATAAGATCAAAGAACTTGTGCGCTCAATTGGTATGGGTTTATGCAGTCATATAATTGTGCGCGTAAATTTAAGTAAACACCAGTAAATATTCAACATGGAATGGAGTAAAAACGTAGGATTTTGGCTAATCGTTCTTTGACGGGACCAGCCTTTATAAATCTTGTATTTCTTTCCAATTTTGTGACCAACTTTATTAACGAGTAGTTCAAAATCTGCTGCTGACATCGAACAAAATTTTGAAATTGTCCACTATCCTCTTGCATTTGTAGTTCTGCTAACAAACTTGAACTATTGTATATTTCCTTGATTCTATATAGTTGTGTCATCCACAACGTTTGTTTTGTTTTTTTTTCTTTTTTTTACCAAGTATACTATGCCCGCATTCAGTAGACTCACCAGTGAGTTACCGGTTGATAATTTTTTTCTTGTATGCATACGTTGATCTACCGGTGAGTTACCGTACTTACTCACCAGTCGCCACTTTATTAACCGGATTTCATCTACGGCTAGTGGATATTTTGCTCACCGGCGGATATTTTGACAGTTATATTCATAGTAACAAAGAATCGAGCACAAAGCAAGTAAAAAATTATGGAATTGAGTGTTGAGTCAGTTTACTTAGATATTGAGGAGACGTATATAAAGCGCATGTACTTTTCAAATTACTGTAGTATACTGTAGTTTTCATATACGCCGTTTGACAGCTCTGCCAAAAAATGTGCATTCAGTCAAATTCACCGGTAAGTTTGAATCGATAAGTCACCGATGAGTCTGCATTTGTTAAGGCAACAACATTACTTTCCGCCACCGTTGACACTACTTAATTTAAATAAATGAGTGCGTGGATATAACTGAAATACGTAGAGCACGATTTTACGCGCATAAACAAGAAAGTTGTGTGTGCAAATTTTTTTTACCCGCACGAAAATCCGTGCGCGTACAAATGCTCAAGGCAGTACGCACCTTAATATTTATTCGTTGATTAATATAAATAAACGATAGTCCAAATCCATATTTGGTGCATCCAGGAAGAATCTTTCTTTTCAGGCGACTGGGCTACAAACAAGTTACCGCAGGCATTGTTCACGCTGAGCTAGCGCAGGGTAAGTCGCGCTACTCTATCGAGTCGCCCCGTGACACGTATGCTGCTTATATTCCTTGTGACACTTCATCATCAAACAAACTGTTGTAGGATAATATGCCACCTAGGTACTTGAAAGACGTTATATTTAGTGTTTCTTCTAGAGAATTATTTCTCGAGAATTTCTCGAGAAAAAGTTATAATTTTCATTTTTCATTTCTCGAGAAATGTAAAATTTTTTCTCGAGAAATGTAAATTTTTCTCAATGCCACGTTAAACGCATTGTGCTTTTAAAAAACTATTTTAAAAAATATAATATTTAATAAGTCACTGATTATAATTTAATTTTGATAAAATTTGTGTTCTGTCTCCCGCAACGCAACTGTGGCAACAGATAAGAAGCGATTTATAATATTTAGCTAATTAGAAATTATTGTTACAATAATTTATTTTAATTTTGTGTATTATTTATTATAATCAATTACATTTCATTTTCTGTTCAGTTTAAAACTGTTTTGTAAAAAATTACCTACAATTTAAATCAAATAATTATTACTATTATTATAAATTTCTTAATTTTTTGAATATTTCTCTATACATATGTATTTTCAATTAATATGCGATTAAGTGTCGTTTTAATTTTTAAAGCCCCGTTATCCATTTGTTCTAATGTGTCGAGTGGGAGGCCTTTGGTGAATTCACATGGAATGACCCAGTATGTAACAAATGAAACATTTTTTTTTTCATAGCTTAAAGCAACGCTTCTGCCTGTTGATAACTTAAGATGATCAAGATATCAGCCTCTGATAAAAAATATAATTGAACCACTTTGCAAATGCTGTTTCATTAAAATCTTCATTATCCTAGAGACAGTTTCTCTTTAAAGATAATTATATAATTCCGATAATAACTATTACGGGTGGCGTTAGTTATCTAATCCAGGCGTGCTCTGAAACAAGTAATTAGGGATATGACGAGAATGTCCAATCAGGAGTAGTGTCTGTAGAAGGGCCGCCGGGTCCGATACCCATCTAACAGATCCGGAAAAACAGCAGTCGCCGGTTTGTGAATATTCTCAGCTATCGCGGTGTTACGAGCCGAGGGCTAGGGATGGAGAGCAAGCCCGCTTTATCTACGGAGCAGAACTCACTGGTGATTTACTTTTACAACTTTCTCGGCCTTTTGAAGTCTGAAGTGACGGCGAACGGCGACCGTTGTTGAGTGAACAGTGTTGTGTACATAAACAGTTTAGTTCTTGCCTTTGATCCCCTTCGCAATCTGCTCGGTAAATACCGTTTTGCGAACAAAGAAGCTAAAAAGTAATTTAACGTCTTGAATTTAAAAGAAAAAAAAAACGACAAGATACGTTTGAGTATTTTATTTTATTTTTCCTCTGCTCATTGCCTGTTGTACAACTTCTTTAATTTTATATTAAAGTCTATGCAACAAGAATTTAATGAACGCCATAGCGACTACCCATTTTTTGACCTGGCTGTTTCACCTATACGTGGAAGAATATAAATTTAAGCGCGACCGGAACAAGCATTTTGTAATGGTGTATTGGTGCACTCTATCGAATAAGCAAAAGATGTTGTCTCTATTATGATATGATAGTTTAGTTATTAAATTTGTTTTTGCGATATTTATAAATTAATGTATTTTCTATTGAGCCATGGGCTCTACTAAATAAAATTATTATTATATTACTATTATAAAAATAAATAAATAAATTATATAAATATATATATATATATATATATATATATATATATATATATATATATATATATATATATTTAAATTGTTAATTCAAAATAATTTCATTATTCATTATATATATTCTTGTTTTTTAGGATTTTATAGGTATGACAAAAAAAATACCTGTAATGGCACTGATGTGTTTGTCTGTCTATAGTCTATACGGTAGAAATTGTCACCAAAGGGTTGGGCCTAGAAAGTTGAAATTCGAAAAGCTTGTAATGTTGAGAGTTCAAAAACACATCAGGGAAAAATATAAATATATATATATATATATATACAACGAAAAAAAGATATATTTAACTTTTTTGTGTCGGTTATCAAACGAAACCTCTTAATGGATAAATAACAAATTTTATTTTTGTTTTTTTTTTTTTTCATAGAATATTACCGTGATTGTTAACTGTTCGAAGGTTAACTGTGCGACAGTTAACTGTTTGAGGGTTTACTGTGTTAGGGTTAACTGTGCTAGGGTTAACTGTGCTAAGGTTAACTCTGCGAGGGTCAATAATTTTATTTTTAAGTGGGACATTATTGAAACCCCATGGTACGCGGGACAAACCATTAAAAATCGGGACTATCCCATCAAATTCAGGACGGGTGGCACCTTAGATATAACTCATCATAGACCGGAATAAAAATGTGTTTCACAACGTACTTTGAGAACTACTGGTGGTAAAAATAAATGTTGTCTGATCTAAATAATAGAGGACAAATAACACGTATCGATTCTGTTCAAAGCTCTGCAAAAACAATCATTTGTTCTACCAGGCACTGCACTAGGGTCCTTATCATTTATAATTTATGTAAATGACTTTTGACACTTAAACTAGGATCGAAAATAATTTAAGAATTTTTTATTGATAATGTAATAAGTTACCGCCACCTACTGAGCTAGGGCTCTTATGGCGGGTTGCTAACGTAAGAGTTTTCTCTAACTCAAGTTAAAATCATTTGTTTTTATATTTTACAACATACAAAAACAAATGATTTTAACTTGAGTTAAGGATAATTCTTACTTTAGCAACAGGCCATGTGTTGTAATAATTTTGTATATTTTATAATTATAAATAAAGTCACATGTAAAACTTTATTTTAGATTTTGTTATTATTTTAAACTACCTCGGAGCTCGTATTTTTCTCGGGACAGCGATATTGAACAAATTAAAAATGAACACTCTGTAAACAACATAATATTCGGTCGAGGTATTAACCCGGGACCCATTGACGAATATTTTTATTTTATTATTCTTCTTCTTCTTCTTCAGCCTGTAAACGTCCAACAGTAATCTAACCGAGCTATAGTTTTCACTCCGTACTGCTACATCATATTGGGCACGGGACTTTCACCCCGAAGAGTGAAGCTTCAAGTTTACAACTCCCACGGTGACCCAATCCAGGTTTGGCGCGGTGATAAATTTATGTTATGCTTTGTTTTTATTTTTTTTAAATTTATTTACTTTTTTTTAATGAGGATGAGGTATTAAGGACTAATACAAATATCTTTGCCCTGACCGGAATTCGAATCCAGAACTTTAAGCGCGAGAAGCAGGATCGATACCTCTGCCAAACCCAAGGTGGAATTTTACTATTATTATCATTTAAATTTGGTACTAAATAAACATAAAGCAGTGTTAAACTCCATTTACCGTAACTATGAAATGACGTCACAGTTGAAAAACTCACCTTGTTGCCAATTCGTAAAGTGTCAAAAAAAGTTAGGTTATATCGAACAACTTGTAAAAATATAATGAAAACCAATATTTCCTATGGAGGAAAAGAATTAATGTAAATTACGATGCACAGCAGTTCTTTCTAACCGATTTGTCGCGAAATTTATGGTTTATATTATATTAAGTGTGTAATGTAGTATTTTTAAAAAAATAAATAAATTTCAGTGTATAAGAATCATCAGAAATATTTGTTTTTAGAAATGTGTCGTGTTCTTTTAATACAATTTACTTTAATTTTTCGCCTGGTGTCACATTGACACAGCGGGTTCGGGAAGCAAACGCGGAGTGTTCCAAATCACACTGTTTAACTCCAGACCGCTCAAATAAACGAGTTTAGACCTTTTCTCGAACGATATCGAATGATATCGAAAAGCAATGATAAAGAGTCAAATTTTTTATTATTCGAATAGAAATTATTCGAATAGAAATTTCAGATGTTAGATACAATTTTGTTTCGAATAATGAATATTCAAATATTATTTCCAGTCAAACAGTTTATTGCCGCTAGCTGCAAGTGTAAATTTCATGAGTATGCTAAAATTACTTTTCGATGTTAATAAACCGTTCTACGTAAGAGACCTGTAGATTAAAATTACAAAAAAAAAGAACGTAACAAATGTAAATAGAACATATTTTATTAATCATATATAATATTTGTTTATCGACCAAGATACAAAATTAAATATTGTTTTTGTTCACTTACATTACAAATTATAAAACCTTTTAAAATATACAAACACAATATACAGATAAAAGTATGTTATAGAAATATCACCCATCATATTTGATATCTATTACTCTTTTATGAGTTTTAAAAAACCCTTAAAGTTTGGTCTGAATCGCTCTGTAAGAAATGGTAGTTTACTAAGGTACCATTGCAGTTTTAAAAAATTAATTCTACCAATATCTCGAAAACTATTGCTACGATCAAGCTAAAATTTTATATCTAATGCTCTTTTATGAATTTTAAAAAACCCTTAAGTTTTGGACTCAAACGTTCTGTTAGAAATGGTAGTTTACTAAGGTACCATTGCAATTTTTAAAAATTTATTCTACCAATATCTCAAAAACTATTGCTACAATCAAGCTAAAATTTTATATCTAATACTCTTTCATGAGTTTTAAAAAACCCTTAAATTTTGGACTCAAACGCTCTGTTAGAAATGGTAGTTTACTAAGGTACCATTGCAATTTTTTAAAATTTACTCTACCAATATCTCGAAAACTGTTGGTACGATCAAGCTAAAATTTGATATCTACAACTCTTTTATAAGTTTTAAAAAACACTTAAATTTTGGTTTCAATCGCTCTGTTAGAAATGGTAGTTTACTAAGGTACCACTGCAATTTTTAAAAATTTACTCTACCAATATCTCGAAAACTGTTGGTACGATCAAGCTAAAATTTGATATCTACAACTCTTTTATGAGTTTTAAAAAACACTTAAATTTTGGTTTCAATCGCTTTGTTAGAAATGGTAGTTTACTAAGGTACCATTGCAATTTTTAAAAATTAACTCAACCAATATCTCGAAAACTGTTGCTACAATCAAGCTAAAATTTGTTATTGATTGAACGATTTGGGGAAGTTCCATTAGACCACGTCTTGGATCGTCCTTTTTATATTTTAAACCTATATTTCTTAAAATCTTCCAAAGGGAAGTCTTTCCACCTTCATACAGTCTCCTTTCATGTAATTTTATATTAATAGTGTCGACAGTAACATGTTCTCCGAAAATCAAATTAATTTATTAAGAGGCCTCACGTAGAGATGTTGTGTCCTTACTATTACGGTACATCTCATAAATTACATTACGTATCCCAACTGTTGTAAAATTGTCTAATTCTACAACAGATTTAGTACGTGTTCGTTTCTTTTTCGGGCTACTGACAGTTTCATTTCTCGCTTGTTGTAATGCCATCTTATTTACTTTAGAAATACTGACATCTAAAGCAGCTGCAACTCTCTAAAAAGTTAATTAACAATTATTTGTAGAAATATATTCAAGTGAAAAGACCATAGATATAAACTATATTTTATATTTACTCACATCTCTGACGCATTTCACATCCATTAAAGGTCCACCATTGTCTCGGCTCTCTTTCAAAATAATTAATAAGAGACAAAACCATCCTTTGAGCACGGCTACTAAGAGCTTTGGGCATTTTTACATTTAAATTACAAATAAATTTAAAAAGAATAAAATATAACCTCACTGTTAATTTTAAGTACCTAAACGTCAACCTGACGTCAAAATAACGATTAAAGAATCCAATTTAAAACCGACAACACTGTAAAAAATTACCAACATGAAATAAATAAATGTACTAACTGAGTTATGGACTGATGTTGATTAAAACATATTATAACGTTGGTATTTATATTACCCAGTGTGACGTCATCTCACATTTATTGTGAATGGAGTTTATCCGTGTTATCTATTATTAATCAAGACTTATTTTACAGGAGTATTAGGCTGCGTGCACGATTTGATCGAATATAACGCGACAATGCAGTGCCGGATTAAAAAAGGGGGGCAGAGGATGCGTCCGTCCCGGGCCCCCCGTCACCCCACCCCCCGGTTGTATGTTTAAGTTTTATAATTAATAATTTTATAATATAGATGAATTATTTTTGTTGAAATTATTAAATCAGACACGTGTGAATTAATAAATAATATAAAAGCTAAGGTATTATGTCAGTGAAGTGTTTCCACTGTCCGGATTATATATCATTTGCAGTAGAATTACTTTAACTTTCTATATGCATTAAGATAAATTTGTGTGTACTAATATTGCATAAAATTGCGACACACAAAAATAAATTATTATTATTATCATAGAGTAATTAATACATTAATATATTACTTACTCTTATATTATTATTCAAGTATGCTTAACGTTACGTCCTTTGTATAAGAAAGTAAAAAGCTATAGAAACTGATTTTATAGTTTGCTAAAGTCTATTTTACAGGCATATATTATATTAAAAATGTGGGAGGGGCCCCTTACATTAACCGCCCCAGGCACCCTTGAAGCTTAATCCGGTCCTGCGTCAATGCTAACGTGTTATCACGAGCCGTGGCGAAATTTTTCGAGATCCTCCTCGTAAGTATATGCACCAAATACAATTTTTTAAGATTAAGAATCACTGGTATAAATATCCATGGTTATACATACGAAAGCCAAAATGTAAAAGTAAAATTATTAAGATATATTTTCTTATAAAATTAACTGTATTCTGGTAATGTGAACTTTCAATATTTAGTTACATATCTCCTTCAAAATTAATATGTTCTGAAACTTGTATTACTTCAGTTCCTTTTTTTATTCAGAGATACATGTATGAGAACTTAACGTTTAAAAAGCATTCCCTACACCACTGTGTATTTTTACGTTCCTTCAATTGGGCAGCGTGGGAAGAAGAAAACGGCGAACGTGGGAAGTAAATGAAAGAGAGAAGAAACTTACTGATAGAACGGTAGAGAACGTGAATAGTTGATGGAGTTTACCTGAAACACGACAAAACAATGTGTTAGAAATGGTTGCTCCATTCTCATACCTTTTAATAATTTACGTCTAATCTTTTTCGGCCAATAGTTTGGTTCGAGGGTCCACATTAATATTTATAGCAGTAATAAGAATAAATAACCCAAAAATTATTTAGCTTCCTGCGGAAAAAGAAACAATATAGATTCTATTATTAATAAATATAATGAAACGAAAAGGACGGTTCAGCAAATTTAATACTAAAGAAAGAAACATTTACTACGAAAATGGAGTTTAACAGTTTTGTTATATGATGTGCGTAGCCATTCATTATTAAAACGCTCGAAAATTCGTTCAGTGAAGTGCATTCATTTGTTTACCGAGTTGAGTTGATGAGATAGTTAAAACTTTTGACATATGACAACGTTTGCATTCAACTATAGTCCATTTCCGACCGGCCTAGCGTAGTAGTAACACATGTTCTCTGCGTTGCTAAGGTCTCGGGTTCGAATCCCGTTCAGACATGGAATTTTAGAAAATAATAATTGTCCTGGCTAATTAACGAAGCAGCAAAGGACAAAAAATAAACTATAATTCGTTCAAAGGTCAACATGCAGTATTGTTCTTATGGGAAATGGGAGCGACATTGCCAAATGTTGTAAAAGTGTTAAATATCTCAATGAACTCAAAATATTATGCGTAATTTTAATTTTTTTTGTTAAATAATTTATTTAAACTAAATTGATAAAGTATCACGGAAAATTCAATAAATATTTGTATCGCGTTTTCAACGATCAGCGTGTTTTATCGCTGACAACCTCGCCGAGAGAAAAGGGTGTTATTGGAAAAACTCATTAGAGAGTATGAAAAAGAATTACACCAGTTGCTTTATACTACATTCTAACATTTGAACGGACTATAGTTAATACACTATACAGAGTGTTCCAGGAAGAATCTGCCAAACTTCTAGGGTATGGCATTTAATTTTTACATGTATTTCGGAATTGCTCTAAACTAGTGTTGCCATCTGAAAACTGACGCTTCTATGGTAAAGTTTGACATTCTTGACAGTATACGAACTTATAACGTTTGGACGTACGAGTGCTATTTGTGTTGTTTACAGAAACTTGAAAAAAATCATCTCGGCTAAAAATGGAATTAAATCGTAAACATTTTCGAGCGATTATTTTTTACCACTTTCGACGTAGATTAACCCAACAAAAGTGCATTGATGAACTAAATTCGACTTTTGGCGATGAAACAACATCAAAGACTACTATTTATCGATGGTTTGCCGACTTCAATCGTGGTCGTAGTTCGCTTAAGGACGAATTTCGTGAAGGTCGTCCAAAATCAGTTGTTGTTCCGGAAAACATTGATGCTGTGCGTGAACTGATCTGCAAGATCGTCATGTGACTTATCGTGAGATTGAGGTATCCTTGAGCATTAGTGGGACCAGCATACATTCACTATTGCATGAACATTTGGCCGTCAAAAAGATCTATTCGCGTTGGATCCCACATAATTTGACAATCGCAGTGCAAAAAGCCTTAATCGGAGTGGAAAAAGTGCTTCGAAAATTGGTTCAAACGCATGCAAAGGTGTTTTGAACTTTATGGAGAATATTTTGAAAAACAATAAAGCCACTTTTGTTGATAAATAATTGTTTTTGATCTCAAATACCGAAATGTAATAGGCAACCTTCGTACTAACATAGGTCCGATTCGGCAAAAATACAGAGTTATGAATTATTGAAGGAAAAATGCGAGACATTTCATTAATAACGTTTTCTATTTAAGAAATTCAAATAATGACGAATTAATTTAAATAATAATTATAGAAAACCTAGCTTCTCTCATCCAATAAACTGGACATCGTCCTGCTGGATTTCGAGACAAAAGACTGCTGCGAACAACATGACTCTTAAAGAGGACAAGGAAAGAACCAAGTATCTGGATCTCTTGTTCGAGCTAAGAGAAAAGTACCCGGGTTATTCTGTGAAGCTTGTAGTCTTGATTTTTGGGGTATTGGGTGGCCTTAAAGGTGCTTTCGACAAGAAAATCGAGATCATTCCCGTCGGCAAACCATCTGCTACCTCTCCGATCTGCAGTGTTACGTTTCGACCGACCTTATTATCCCTGTATAAACAGGCTATCATTTTAAATATTTAATACTTGAGGCTGAGTCGGCCTCAACGCTGACTGCACAATTAAAACATATAAAAGCCCCGTGCAATTCTTTGCATAATGTTTGAGGTACGCTCCGCAGCTCCGGCGGTGGAGACGTGTCGGCTGAGTGGGAGGGGAACGACATGCTCGGTCTCGGTCTGCTTAGAAATTGCACCTTGATAACGTATCAGCTCATACTTCATTGCTTGTTCGAGATTTTCTGTCTAAAAATAGCACCGTAATGATACCGAAACTACAGTTGGAAAAAAACAGTTGGAACTCTATTCTACTTTATCTGTTTCTTTTTTGTGAAAGGATAATAATGAACCTCTTGTAATCCTTCTCTATCAATGCTATTCCAGATCAACCCATCCCAAACTATTCAAAATATTTTGGAATTTGTCGTATTTCAGAGCTGTGTTATAAGAGGCTATTTCTAATAAAATAAATATTGAGTGTTGACAGATTTCTATCCACCACTGTATTTGTAAACTAAAAGTCTGGAGCTCTAAGGTAACTGAAGGAATTTGTGTAACCACGCGAGATAGAGCATAAAATAAAATGTTAATCACTGCAGTATAGCTCTAAGATATAATAGCAGATTGTTTATTTTCCGCGTCCTATCCCAACATTATTAATGTGAAAACTATTCGTGCACAAACTCCTATCTTACAATTCCTCGTTCTAAAATTAGATATATTGAACTTGTACCGTTGTGAAATTAATTGTATTCGATTACATAAGTTATATAATGAGGAAATGCTAGAACAACATAAGCTAGTGCGGGTGGAGACCCTGACCTTAGTTAAACAAGTGACGTGTTATCACGATTCGTTTTACATGTGCTCACGTGGCTAGCCAGTGCGTGAATGCTCGTAATTATAACCAGACAGACGTTGCTTGAATTTATAACCATAGGCACACGTCTCACATTACGATGTCCCAGCTGGGAGCATACATAAGTCATTGCTGAAGATGTATTATGTCACCCGTCTGGATGGAGAACATTTTTTACTACTAAATGATGATATATTCGGAATATTAATGCAATTAACTCCACGTAAAACTCTTTTAACCACTTTTTAGGATTTCTTCGGAAAAACAAATGTGTCTGTCTGTGATATACATATACGATATATTGAATTGATATGTGATATGTTGAATAGTTGTTAATGATTAGGACTTTGTAGGTATAACAACAAAAAAAAAAACCTCATAACGTGCACTCCATGTGTCTGTCTGCCTGTACGGTAGAAATTTTACCCAAACGGCTTAACAAAGAAAGTTGAAATTTGTTATGCTTATATAACTCTTTGACCCACATATAGAAAAAATACTGACAAAAATCACATCCCCAGGTAAATATAAACAAATATTTAATTAATGAAAAAATACATATTTTTTAAAAGTTATGAGTGAGGTATCAAATTAACCTCTTAATGCATGGATAGACAAGCAAATTTTTATTCTTGAAAAATCTATTTCTTTATGTAATTTTCGCTAAAAATATGTAAAAAAACTTTTGACCTCACCCTATCTTTAGGAAGGGTTGATCTAAAAATATGAAAAAAATTTCCATAATGCACATCAATGGGAACCGGAATAGCTTAACAGGAATTTTTGATCAGATAAGTTTTTCGCAAAATATCGATTTTTTTGTGTCGTTGAAAAAATTAATTATTTAAAAAAGAATTATTGTGTGGTATTAAAAGAAAGCTCTTAAAACGTAGATTAAGGAACGAAAATTAGTTTGTAACTAGTTTGTTTTTGTTTTTTTTCGGTGTTTAGTTATTTATTTATTTATTTCTTATTAAGATTTAAAAGGAAAGAGCGAGTGCATTATCGTCCGTCAACGAAATGGTTCAAGTGTGTAATGACACTGTTCAATATATTTGTGCTGACTGAAGGCTATGTAGTCTTCATGTATACTTGTACAAGTATACAATAAACTTGTACAAGTATACTACTTAAGTATGCAGTTACGTATGTAATTGGAAAGTTGATTTCGTAAAAGGGTTGCCGGCCATCGTAATCTTCATGAATCCGTGGGATTTTAATCAGTATTTATTTAGCATGCTAAAACTTTTTATGTTGATACTACGTTCTTTATATAAAATTATTCACGGAACACGCCTTTTAAGTTTGGCAGATTCTTCCTGAATATATTCGATAACAATCAAATATGATATCGCTTACTTCAAAAAAGAAAAAGAGATTGCACGGGTTCTTGCTCCAAGAAAACGCGCCGGAGCACACTGCCCAATGAACGAACGTTCTTTTAGAAACGGGTACCTTCAAATTTAATTCATTCTTTATACATATGGTCCTAAACGGACACCATGTGATTTCTATTTTATACCAAAAATTAAACAAAAAATCCGCGGAAGGAAGTTCGAAAGCTCGGAAGCAGTCGTACGTGGGTTACAAGAGGAAATGAAAAATATATCGCAAGAAGAATCGAAACTTGTTTCTAAAACTCGGTTTGTACGAACTCGGTTGTATGCAGGTTAACGGAAATTATATTCTAAAAAATTTTAACTATTTTTAATTTAATAAGAATTTGTTTCCAACACGTTTAACAATAGGTACACTTAGCTATACAGGTCTTGATCAATTTACGCGTATTAGGTTTATGAGCTTCCAGTTTAACGCGGTTCGTAACTTAAAAATAATTTTATTTATTTACACGGTTAACTTTGTTTGTTTCTAAGTGTTAAATTTGTAATAAATTACGTATACAGTCGGGGACTAAATTAAGTGGACAGTACGGAATAATAAAGGCGGATCTGAAATGTTTCCATATTTTAGTGTAGAAAATGTTTTAAACGAAACTTAAAGATCGTTACAAAATTTCATTCTCTCCCCCTATCTAATAATTACATGTAGTACCCTTAATACCTGCTTCGGTAAGTAGCAGGAAAATAAAACCTCCCTTTGATTTACTTAGGGTGCAATGCTTTCCTTCCGAATATTTAATATTAAATGATCTGGTTGTTTTTGTGTCCCCTGTTAGTCTAAGGTTCCCTGTCTCTAAAAACCTGTCATTTATTTCCGAACTGCGCGCATGTTTTGTTATACAAGAGCTCTTCGATTTTTAAGTGTGCACTTGAAACAGCAGCCAATCATTGACATGAGACTCGCTTGCGACAAAATGAAAAAACTTTCTTGCGATGTTATGGTCTAAAGTTAGGATTTAATTCCAGTTTTTAACATTATGAACGAGTACTGGTTTTCCATCCAGGGCACGAAATTGCGCTTTGTTTTTCTAATATACTCTCGTACCGTCTGGAACTCTGTGGGTACCTGGTACCGACTATACAACTCTGCGTTTAGCGATATATTTTATCCGATAACTTTGAATTGATATCAAACTGTGTCTGCTTTTCAAAAAGATTTAATAAACGTCCTGGCCTTTGAAAGGGGAGTGGAATAGTTTTATCATATAGAAAACGTCTTTAAAGAAATGTATTTTATTTAGCGTACACAAATAGTTGAATAGCGAAATATAATATATATATTGTCACAATATAAAAAATACAGTGAAATGTCTATATTTAAATTAATATTTAGATAAAACACTCGGTGTGTTTGACAAAATATATGTATTTTATTACTCTATACTTATATAGTACATATACAGGTGTTTACGGTCTTCTTTTTTCTATTTAAAGGGTGATACTACAGGTCAAAAGAAGACGGAAAAACTTAAAATACCTTAATAAAAGATTTATAATAAGAGATATTAATTATAATAATTTTATATAATATTGAATTTTTGGGGTTTTTTCGCCATAACTCTCCAAATATTTATCCAATCAAAAAAAATGTATTTAGATAAAAGATTTTTCTTCTTATTCTTAATAATATTTGTGGTATAAGTTTTTGCTGTTAAGTCAATAATAAGGGATTTATTTTAATTTTTAATTTTTGGTGTTTTTCGTCATATTTAACTTTCCAAATATTTATCCAATCAAAAAAATGCATTTAGATAAAACATTTGTCTTCTTATTTTTAACAATATTTGTTTTTAATTTTTGGGGTTAAAAATTAAAAATTTAAATTACTCCCTTATTATTGACTTAACAGCAAAAACTTGTATTACAAATATTGTTACAAATAAGCAGACAAATATTTTACCTAAATACATTTTTTTGATTGGACCCCAAAAATTATTATCTCTTTTATTATAAAACTTTTACAAAGGTGTTTTAAGCTTTTTCGCTTTCTTTTGACCTGTAGTATCACCCAGTAAAAAATAAATAAGAAGACCGTAAACACCCTGTATACTGTACGTTACGCATATAGATTAATAAAACCCGAGTTTAATAATTTCCCGAGTGTTTTATTTAACTATTAATTTAATAATAATAATAATAATTTAATAATAGTTTTATTTCACTTTCACATACATATACAATACATTACAACTGAACATACAATTACAATATTGCGTCACATACATATGTGAATAGTAGTCACAGAGACATAGTGGCGTTAATAAAAATATTTAAAATGAACATAAAATAAAATCTACTAATTAATAAAATCATTGACACCGTAGACGGTTTTTTCAATAAGGTGCTGCTTTACTTGATTCTTAAATTGATTTATATCTGTAATATCTTTCATAGCGTCAGGAAGTGCATTATAGAATTTGCAACAATTGTAATAAGCTCCTTTCTGGTAGCTCGAAGCAGTGTGGATAGCGGGTATAAGTTTTTGTTTATTTCGCGTACTATATGAATGAGCAATTGATGAAAATAAATGTTTGTTTTTATGTGTAAAAACGCACGATAATATATATTCTGATGGCATGATAAGTATTTCAAAGGATTTAAATATTCACAATTATTCATCAAGAATACACGAATAATCATATAATCATACTAAAATTAAAGGCATATGGACAAGTCAGCTTAGACGATACTGTCATATACAATGAATGGGAGAAATATTCTTTATCGAAACAAGTTTCATCATGGGCACCAAATGGAAGGAAGAGAAGGAAAGATCAAGAAAACCGAAAGAGGACGGAATGAAAAATAATAGCAATAGAGACCAGTAGTGTTTGGGAACGGAAACACTGTGACGTTCAGCTGTTTGATTAAAAAACTATTTGTCAGCGTCTAGCATATGCAATCTGATTAAGTAATGCATACGCTACATTTTCGTAATAAGGTAATATTTATAATGACGACTGAATATCGGAACTAGGCCAATCGGAGGTATACGTAAATGGATGTCGTACGGAAACCGGACAGAGAAACCTAGCCAACACCTCTATAAGTTCTACTGAACAATGTGACGACCAAGAGAACGACTCCATATACTGATACATCCGGTGAGTCAAGCAGCAGTCCATGTGAGTGGGCGAAGGTTTCTACAAACTCCTCGACTTCTTGATGGGCAACCCTTGCCTTGGAGATAGGACCAAGCCGATTCCGGTCAACACGGGGTGGACCGAAGACTTCCCCAACTCTTATGGATGAATACAATCTTAAAATAACACTGTAATTTTATAATCATTGAATAAATTATATTGTTAAAACCAGGGGTTGCATTTCCATCTAACCACCCACGTTACAATGTCTTATATAAAAAGAGTATCCCTGTTTTATCTTATTTGCAAGCTTCGCTGACAACTGATCTCTCTATAAACTAACTAGATATATCGTCTACTGACTTATGCTGTTATTCTAGTTTTCAACAGTTGTGTATTGTTCAGTACTTTCAAAATACATTTAAACAATACTCGGTTTCAAACTTTCAAAGTTGAATATTGCAACTTTCCATGTTATCAAGGGCAGTTTGCAGTCGATAGCCGAATATTTACAATACTAACAGCTACCTAGGGAATAAGAACAGAACCTTTTATTCCCAGATCAGCCCTAAGTTTGCATCCATCTACAGAAAATCGTATAAACCCAAAAAACTTCCCCGCCGCAACAAATCTCTGCGCCTCCTTACTAACGTTCTTTGAGATAGTATTTCTCACTTGTAATGCACAGCCAGCATAGTTTTATGATAAAGAAATCAATATGTTGGAAAATCAAGATTCTGGAAGATCTAAAATAATGACACCATTATTTTAAATGCTCAAAACACTCACAAAATAATTGTAGTAGCTTGTAGTAGTGGGCTAAAATAAGGGCTTCACTACACAGTTAGCACTAACATAACGTACATGAATTTCCGTACGTGTAGCGACTGTAATCGGACGGCGCATTTTATTATAAATCAATGAAAATTCAATATTTTGGTAATAAATATCCCTGCTAGTTCGAATCTACTCGGTATACGTACTAATGTACAAATATCGAGTGGATATACCATCTTTTGATTGTTTCGTTATTAATCGTTCTTGTTTTCTTCTGTGCTGTATATACTATTTACAAGTGCAACTTACGATGGATATGTTTTTAACATAAAAGAACAATTAATCGTTTAGTTCTCAGCGCCTCCTTGAAGGGGTTGATATAAATCCATGTAAAAATACAAAATGTGCAAATTTCATCGAAATGCCCGAACCTGTCTGCAGACGACTGATGTGGCACAATCTATAAGTGTCCGTTTGTACTACTGTACTCCGTTCGTCACTAAATTGCGTCATGTACTTCGACAGAATGGTTTTTCTTCCCAATCTGGACTGAGCGGCTGCCATAACTTATGTTATGTTTTAGCTTGTCTTTGTAGCGTTGCTTAGGGGCTCCCACACCTCTGTAGGCTGCTTCCAATTCTGAGTATAGTAATCATTTGAGTAGGGTTACCAACTCGGCCCAGACCAAAAAGAGTACATTTCTTTAAAAAAAAAAAAAATCGTACTCATATTTTATATAGTAATTCCTACGTACCTACTAACTATCGTCTTATCATTTTCGTCAATACTCATTTATATATTTAACAAATAAAAAATTGCTAAGACACGAAATACTTGTATTTAAAAAATAATAATAAACAATATAAACAAACAGAAACAATATACTTATTACAAAACATATTATACGTCGAACAAAACGTAATTTACTCACGACCAGTAAAATCATATTTGGTTTTGCTTCTCACTTCTTTTAACAAATTTTTATTGTCCACACAATATTTAAAAAATTGTTCACAATTAAATTTTTTTAAATTAAATTGCACTATCATTCAAGTTTTTTACTTCAATAGATTCTGGCAAGAATCTATTTCTTTCATCAGTCCAAATACTCTTCAGCATGCTGAAAATCCTTTCCTTATTTGCGTTGTGGAATCGCGAAAATAAAAAGAACATATTTTACGGAATTCTGAATATGTTGTTTGATTTCTTTCTTCAAAATATTTAATCCATTTTGAATCAGATGACAATTTTGAAAATCTTCATTTCTTCAATTTTTTTAAAAAAGAGTACATTTATTGAATTTTTAGAAAAAGTAAGAGTACATAATTTTACTTGCTCAAAAAGAGTACATGTACTCTTTAAAGAGTACGGTTGGTAACCCTACATTTGAGAGACCTAGTATTTGGCATACTTATGACGTGTCCAAGTCACCGCAACTGGCTTTGGTATACCATGGCCTCAACACTGACGATATTAGCTTTAACCAAAACTTCTGTGTTCGGAACATAATATTGCCATTCCAGTACCATTTTATATCTATTGTACTATACCTTTACTGTCCAAACCCGACTGTTAATATCGTCCTAAGGCAGCTTTGATGAAATCTATCTAGAATTTCACTACTGTAGAGAAGTACAGGGAGTACAACTGCCTTGTATATCATTATCTTTGTTTCAAGCTATAAATTTCTGCTCCATATAGATGTTCTTAGAGCACCGAAGGCCTGGTATGCAGCAAATATTCTTTGTGGCACTTCATTATCAAACAAACATATAATATATTAACAAAGTCACATACTAAATGGAGAAGGCATATTAATACAATTTTGGGAATTTTGCTATTGGAAGCCCAAGACAGAAAGGCTTGCAGAAGTTCCACTTGTGTGGATGTCTATATTCAGTATTATGAAAACATTCTTCATAATGATTATTTAAACTTATTTTAAACTAGAAATCATGTAACACAAAATTATTTTCTAGTTGTGAAAAGGAAAAATTTTCTATAAAGTTCCAATAGGAACGTAAACAACCAATCGAAGAAATTGAAAGCGATTTGATTATGTTCGCAATGACTTGGTGTATGTGAAACAGGGATACAAGCATGCATTTCATCCCTTTTATAAAGCTGAGCGTTACGAAGGGTTTAGGAGAGTAAGGCGGGGTTTGTTCCATCTGTATGTATGTCACATCGAGTTGACGTGGAAGAATTTCAAACTCCTCGCAACCTTTCTCAATATGAATTGCAGAAACTACATACAGACTTCGGACAATATGATGGATGAGGGAAACCAGAAGTACTTCATATTTAATCAGCTGGATAAAAATTGTTGTTAACGATTAAGGGGAAGTTTTTCACTGCTCAGTTAAACGATTAAGATAAGGATTGAAGAGGAGCTTTATTGTTGGATATCTTGTATGAAAGCTATGGTAGACTGGCTTTTTTTTTTCATTGACAAATGGTAATAATGATAAAAGTGCTTGTTTGAAAAATGTTACCATAGAATATTTTCTTCGATAAGGAAAGACGAAGAATTCCACGATTGGTTTTAAATTAATTTAAGAAAAAAAGATGTGAATTATGAATTTTCACACATTTAAGGGTTTTTGGGTATTTAGTAAGTGATAACACATTATGGGTTAGAATTTAAAATCATAAATTTCGATAATTTTTGAGAAAATACACGTGAGTGCATTTAGAGACTTACAAGCGTTAGGTATAGGCTCGTCTTAAGACCCAGATATAGCTACCCAGTTCTCCAGTCAGCCAGAAAAATATTGTAAGACGTGTTACAAAAAAATTGATAACTTTCGAAATAATTATCAGATCAAAAATTCTTGTTGTACTGTTCCGGTTCACATTAATTTTTAATACTCCGATTTTTTTTTAGTATTTTGTTTAAACCAACCTCCCCTCCGGGTGATAGGGTGTGGGAATAACAATTTTTTTTAGCACATTTTTGGCAAAAATCTATTATATCATCATTTGTCAACAAACCCTATATCGAACGAGGTGCTTAAAATCGAAGATGCCAACATTGAACAAGTTGTTGCTTACAAATATCTTGGCCACGAACTACGAACTAACAGAAACAATCGAACGTGCAAAATATTCAGGAGAATATCACCCGGATGGACAGCATTCGGTAAACCTAGTAACATTTTTAAAAATTATTTCCCAATGTGCCTTAAAGAGAAAGTTTTCGAACTATGTGTTATGCCCGTTTTAACTTACAGGGCGGAAACCCTAACACTGATGAAAACTTCTGCTAGAAAGTAACTCAAAGGGCCATGGAACGAGCCACGCTCAGTATAACGCTGGCGGATAAAATGCCAAATGCTGAAATTCGCCAAACTAACCGACATACTTGTAAATTTAGTTACCATGGAATGGAAATGGACAGATCACCTAGTTAGAACAACAGACAACACATGGACTAAACGGATTCTTGAGTGGAGTCCAGTGGGCAGATAAACGTAGCTGAGACCGCCCACTCGCTGAACTAATGACCTAAAGCGTATATCTACGGACTAGCTACAAAAAGTTCAAGATAGAGAAAATTGAAATTTTTCAATGAAAGCCTATATCCAGCAGTAGAGTCGAACGGCTAAGGAGCATGAGTACTGAAAAAGAACGTTTCTCATATTTAATACAAATTGATATATTTAGAAATAATTTCTACATTGAAGAAATTAGAATGCAACTTATTTATTAAGAATGTGTATATCACGTTTTCTTCTTTGGCACATTTAAGCAAATGGCCACCTCTTTGAAGTACCTATCTAACTTCATTGTCATTTTCATACTTTCTCGTTATTCTTTGAAGTAATAAAAGAGATATCAATACATAATAACTTTTCTACTTTGTTTTCCGAGGCCCTTTTGATTTAGAGGACCCAAGCGGGCGTTTTTTGCGCCTGTGCGGTAATCCGCCACTGACTTTGATTGGGTATTTGATATAATTTACTGGGTTTTTGAAGTATGATTTGATATGGTATAACTGACTTGGCTCAGAAGCCGAG
Organism: Liopterus haemorrhoidalis; assembly: GCA_963971575.1. Taxonomy (NCBI): domain Eukaryota; kingdom Metazoa; phylum Arthropoda; class Insecta; order Coleoptera; family Dytiscidae; genus Liopterus; species Liopterus haemorrhoidalis. Next base: position 92,360,002 of record OZ020611.1, read on the forward strand.
ATAACAATAAATCGTGATCTCAAGATTACGGTTCAGTCATCTTAAGCCTCGTATCCACCTCAGCGGTACCTCGCAATGTGTAGAAGTACCGCGCGAGGCGTGCTTCACCCTGAGGCTGCCTCGAGGTGAGCCGTTCCTAGTCAGTTTTTCGGCGTGCTCACAAGCACCTCACGTCTCTTGCCTCGCTCCGTTTAGACTGCTTAACGGCGTGCCTCAGCGCCTTGGCCGCCCACGCGCTATTTAGGTTAGTGCATTTGTACGGCAATGGACAACATACAGCATGAACAACGATACACGCAAATTGTTAATTGATAGATTGATTAATTGATAAAGAAAAAAGGGTATTGTTGGACCCAAAAATAAAGGATTACCATAATAAGATAATCAGAGGGGAATGCTGGTTAAATATCAGTGGGGTTATGGGTTTGCCTAAAACTACTACTAAACAAAAAATGAAATCTTTAATGGGAACACACAGAAGGGAGAAATCAAGATAATGTGTGTATCAATTTTTGCCACTTTTGAATTTTTTTTTTTTTTTTAATTATATTTATTTAGAGACGCTTCAACACCATTGAATTTATTAATACAACTAAGTTTTCAAAATCGTAAATTGACATACGAATAAAATTTTTTACCGTGTCTTCAACAAATTCGTGCATCATGTCTCGCATTAAACTGTTTCCATATTCAAATCTTTTATTGTACAATTCCCTAATCCACCAACGCGATTTTCGTCGCTGTTTCCTCCTCTTCGTAATCATTCTGTGAATCGCAATGAAGCAAAAGGCAGCAGTAGCACTTGTTAATGGCAGTATGTTTGGTTGCTCGCAACTACTGACAGTTGCTTGCCTCACAGCGTGGCTCACGCTACCTCGCAAGGCAGCCACGCTTGTTAAATGATAGCCCAGGCAACAGCCTCGTGAGGCAGCCGCGCGAAATGGATACGAGTCTTAATAGCAGATATTCAACATTAGCGCTACCTAGACCTCCAGCCCTTACGAGATACATACCTTCGAAACCCTGAAAAGAGTGAAAGTTCACACTTCACATAATTATTTTTTTATATCTTGCACTAGCAGGAAAGTAGTTGCACCTTAAAATCAAGTATTCTTCTTTTCACTGGTTAAGAATCTCTGTAGTGGTGTATGTTGTCCCGACACGTCGCTGCTGAAGGTACGTGACTAGAGTATGTCCAGACCAGTATTAAGGTGTTATTAGACTGGACTCATACATGAATAGACTGCACCACGCCACCGCAAACACACACATACAATCGTAAATAGAGTTATGGACAAACACCAAGAATAAAGAACAGTTTTTTATCAACGCCACTTTAATACATCCATTTTTACGCGTGGACTCTGGTTATAAAAATAATAAAATATTTTTGGTGAAATAATTACATGTTTCTTTCATTAAATATCATAAATGGTATCATAGATAGTCAACTTTTTATAACAGAATTTAACTTCAATGTGCCACAAAGAAATAACAGAACACAAATCACATTTTACGTTCAAAACTGTAGCACCAATTTTAATTTAAACTCCATTCTTAAAATTTAAATATTAACGTTCAACAATACTTTCAGTTTCATTGCTATGTACGGAATAATTGTTAGTTGTACTTGGTGAAGCTCACATATACAGTGGTGGCCGTAAGTATGGAAACTTTTTATTTTTCCTAATGAAAATTAAATTATTATAGATATTTTTTCTATTGTAATTAGTATATAATTCAAGAGAAAAGAGAAATATTTTGCAACAATTAGAATAAATTATTTTTACATATTCAGTATTTTACTTTGATATTTTAAAATGCGCCTGTCTAGAAAGTATGGAAACTTTATCAAACATGTTCTACTATACAATAACCAGCTTGTTGAATTGTAGATTATAGTATAAAATTTATTCATTATTGTTTTGAGGTGTTTTATAGTACCATGCTTGAGAAAAAATATTATTCTTGCGATGTAATAACAAAAAATATTCAATTATACCACTGTGGCAATAAACAGTGTGATATTTCTAAACTTCTAAAGATACCAACAGGTACGGTTTCAAAAATTTTTCAGAAATTTAATGATAGATGCACCGTGGACGTTAAATTAAAAAGTGTCTGACCTAAAAAAGAAAAAAAAAAAAAAAGAAAAACACGTCAAGAATAGATAAAATTATTGAAATAATTTTAACATGTGATCCGAAAAAGACATCAAGACACATTTCAAAGGAAATCTTAGAAACTTTTAATATTTCATTGTCAAATCGTGCTATTAAAAAGAAACTAAATAATATGGGACTATTTGGAGTAGCGGTAAAAAAGCCACTTATTTCTAAGAAAAACAGGACGGCTCGATTGGATTTTGCTAGAGATCATTTCCAAATGATCATTAGTAAAGTAAAGTAGTTCATTATTAAATTAAAAACGGTCCATTCGAGTGATGAAAGCGAACTTAAGTTATTCGGGATTGATGGAAAGAATGATGTGAGGCGTCTGAAGGGTGCGAAATATGACAATAAGTATCAGATTCCCATTGTCAAACATGGCGGCAGCAACATCATGGTTAGAGGATATTTTTCTTCATCTGGAACTGCTCCAGTGTTAAGAATCGATGAGTTAATGGATCGATTTAAGTATTATCGATCGAAGCATTCTTCAAATTTGATAAATCATTGGTTTTTGCATAAAAACGTACCGATAATGAAATGTCTATCTTAGAGTCCTGATCTTAATCCAATCGAGCACTTTTGGGAGCATTTAGATAGGCTAATTCGCAAAAATGCAGCTACAAATAATGACCATTTTTTTTAAATTATAGAGCAAGAGTGGAAAAACAACAAATTTATGCTAATTTAGTAGATTCCATGCCAAGAAGATTTCTTTTTCTGTGATAAAAGCAAAGGGTTACGCCACCAAATATTAAATAATTATTTTAAATTAAAATTAAAATTTATTTTTGTATAAGTTTTCAAACTTTTTGACCATAATAACAATTTTAACAATAATTTATGTTGAATTGTATCTTTCTTTTCAAATATATTATCAGTTATACAATAAATATATATTAAAGACCCATTTCCTAAATTAATTTTGATATATTAATTACATAAGCATAAATTCAACTAAAGTTGAATTTATATGAATATAACAAAAGTTTCCATACTTAGGGCCACCACTGTAGGTAATTTTCTTAAATGAAAAACTTTGTAAAGTTTCACAAAATTATTTATTAGCCATGCTGATTGCAGTTTCAGTTTGAACCACTATCGAAGCTACAAAATGGCTACAATAGCTACAAGTTTTTCATTTAAGAACCTTTACCCATTGATACGTTTAATATTTCGCTATCTCAATTTAAAAACACATGCATATAACAATTATTGATACTAGATTTTATACTTCTCCCCAACATTAATAGAACTTTCAAAACCATGCCTGTGAGTATACTTGTACTTAAATTTTTTTAATTTTTCTGCGTATTTTTCTATCTAAAATACAGTAATATTTCTTATTTAAAGAATTCATGGATTAATCGTAGCCTTCAGTTACGATGGCTTTTGGCAAACGGGTCCATTTAGTTTTAGTATTTTAAAGTTTTAACGTAATATATAAATTATATTAATTTACAGTAGATTTCTTAATTAATATTATATTGACTGTATTTGATGAATGTTATATTTTTTTGTAGACGTTTATATCTTTCAAGAATTGTACGACAGAATTCAATAACACAATTATTGCATAGTAAGTCTTCTATATTGTTTGGTAGGTTGTTTTGAATGCACTGTGTATGATATGGTGCACAGAAGTAGTATATGTTTGACTGTAATTGTTGTCTTATCGTTATTGTTAGGTGGGTCTAGGTGATGGAAGATGTACTGATGTATGTAGAGTCTGTGTCCAAGTCTGTCTTGTCATTACAACTTGCTCTCTTCTTTGTTCTCTTGATTCCCAGTGGGTCATGTCTCGTTTGATGTATTTGAAGTGGTTCGCATTTGGTATGGTCTTTCAGTGGCTGTCCCATGTTTCTTTAACTCTCAGCTTAGTTAAAGATTTAATATCCCTGGCTGGTAGTGCTATCTCCATTAGTTCTTCGTGGATTGATTATTTGGCCTGTTTGCCTGCTTGTTCATTTCCCTCTATTCCGATATGGGATGGTATCCGCATAGTTATAATTTTCTTTCCTTCTAAAATCGCTTCATGGATATTATCTTGTATTTGCTGATTATTGGGTTATTTGAATTTTACTGCTGTATGGTCTGGATTATGCTTAGAGAGTCATAGTGGATAATGTATTTGTTTGGCTCTAATTGTATTTTTTTGTTTGTTATTCATTCAGTAGCTTTGAGCATACAGAAAGCTTCGGCGGTAAATACTATCACTTCGTTTGGAAGATTGAATTTGAACTTACTGTTATTTAATATGTCCTGCGCCAGTTTGATTGTCAATTTTAGACCCATTAGTGTATATGGAATGGAATGGTTTGATTTATTACCTAAACCATCGAACACATTATGAATTTTTAATTTTTATGATTTTTTTTTCGGAATTCCTGGATATATGTTCAATATATGTAGATATTTACTAAAGCTTTATTTTATATATTATTAAATGTATATTAATGGATATTAAATTAATATATAAATGGATATTAAATTTATTGTAATCATATTGTACTAAGTAACATATATATATATATGTATATATAAAACGCAAATATCAGTAACTGGCCATTAATTTTTACTGTTGATGGCTCATACGGAAAATAAATAAAAAAATAAAATAACAAAGGGTGTAATCCTGTATATTAGTGCCTCGAGAATAGTTTTCATGGATTAGTGAGATTCCTAAACAGTGATTCACTTTAAAAGCACTATCTTAGGTTATTATTAAAAATTTTGCAAATTTTTTTATTTTACTTTTTTTTGTAAATCAACTAAAAATAAAACATGGAAAAATTGAAAACATTTCAACAGTGGAAACTCAGGGCGATATTATGCAGGATTAACAAAAAGGAAATTAAATATTACGATATTTTTATATAATACAGTGAAACGACATTTTTAAAAATATCATAATATTATAAAAAAAAAAAAAACATATATAGCATTGAATCCGGAGTAATATATATACACACTCAATTTACATTATTATCCTGAATTTTTTGTAGGGAAATCTTTCTTAGACAATAAAAAAATTTATTAGGTACGAAAATTGTTAGCTTTTTACACAGTTTTCATTATTTTTTACTTTTTAACTTGCAATTTTAGGTTAGATTTCCCCATATATCAACGTAAATATGACGTTAAGCGTAGCGATAGACGTCATATTTATGTTGATATTACAGAATGCAAGCGGAGCGAAGCGAAGCGAGTTACCTTTCAGTTTAATGACTAAACACTACCTTAGGTTAGGTTTAGTTAGTAATAGCTTGGTTAGAAGAAGCCGAGCGGAGCGAGTTACCTATCTTCTAGTTTAATGACAGAAACACTCTATAGAACAGTGTAGAACATTATATGCTGCCATATATTGACAAAAAATGTAATTGCAACAAGGCATTATACTAAACTTTTACCTTTGTAACTCAAGAAAATCGCGATAACCCGCAATTTTTTTTTCTGGAAATTACTATCCTAATGACTTACTTTCAGATACCCTTTGAAAAATTTGAAAATTCGTTCGTAAATATATATATATATATATATGACTATATCACTATGGTAAAAGATTGGATACCACTGGTTTGCATATATTAAAAAATATACCTACATACATTATGAATGTATGAGCCCATCCTACATAAGAATGGTTTACAATATAAAATTTTAAAAAAATTCTACAAATACCTTTCCAATAGATTCAATTTTGGTCTCCATTTGAACCCAACCACCAAAGTCTACACGTAACATAACTTTTCAAGTAATTTCTGCACTTTCACCACTTAATAATAACAAAAAACGCCAGAAAAAAAAAATGCAAACGCCACTTATAAAAATCACGTATCACAAGTCAAGATGGCTTACTCTGATAAAGCTCATTAAGAAATATAGTCATTAAAAAGTAGTAAATAAGGATTAGAATTGTTTAAAATAATTATTCATGACTAAACACATATATTAATATTTTATCAATAGTATACAGGCTGGTTGAAGTTACATTACCAATTGACAACTCTTTTATTATTGAAGATAAGGTATAACCTTAAATTTGAAAATTGCTTGATACAACTTGATCTATAATAGTCTATATTTAGAATAACAATTTATTATCCAGTAAGAGAAATATTCTATTATCTACGAAAAATTTAAATAGAACAGTTTATATATTTTTGCTATCAAAATGAAAATAATGAAATTTTATTCACTAAATTAATAGCTGTGGACAAAAATAATACAAATAACCTAGATGATGATGAATTAGAAAGTTTGCGGTTCTGTCACATTTGAAAAAAAAACACGTAACTATATATTTCTACGTTATGCTACAACTAAACAGTTGACAATAACTAAACAGATATAAATATACCTAGAAAACCCTAAAAAAATTATGAAAAATAGAACTTTTTCAATTTATTGATTATTAAATTGAAGCGTGTACAACCCACTTTAGAGTTGATCATATGGTGGCATTGACAACAAAAGATTAAATATGAAGTTTCATAAAAATCTCTTATAAATCCGGAAATAGAGAAGATTAGGGGTTGATCAAAGTGGAAGAAATTCGTGGAGCTGAAAAAAAAAACTATGAAAGGTGATTGATTGATTGATTGTATAATAAGGGAATCAAATAATAGTCTAGACTACCATTTTATCAGATTGATTAATCTGAAGTACAACAGTACCTAATGGTTTTGATGTTTTTATCTTGATGTTCTCATCACATATTTAGGTTAGAGAAGCAGCGTCAATAGTTCTTGTAGTTAATCCCTGTGTGCTGGTTGTGTTTTGCCAAAGCCTTAGCGCTTCTGTTTGCTCTTTAATTTATTTACGGCAACATTCACACATATACACGGTGCAGTAATTACGTTCATGCAGTAATTAAACAATGCTCATTACATTTCCTGTAATACAGACAGCTTCTACAGTATTGTTAACGAAAAACCACTATTGAGAGAGGTTAGTTAAAGCCTTAACCATAAGGTCTGTGTAGTTTTTACATATTTGTTAAGGGAGTTTAACAGTCACGGACAAAACTAAGAGGACTTTTCAAACAAATAAGAATATCCTTTTAAGTTTCCTACAGAACCTTCTTAAATTATTAATTTATATTTTTAAATATCTATCTTAAAATGAATGAAGAATTTATTATTTATTATTATTTTTTAATGATAAACAATCTTTATTAAAAAAACAAGTAGGGGACACTTTTTATATTTTATAAATAATCATATTGTAGATATTTGTTTTTAAAATTTAATACTAATGTAAAATAAACTTTGATTTTCCTCAATCAACTGGTGCACTTTTTAATTATTTCTTCTTTTTATTATTTTTTAATGCCGGCTCCACACATTGGCCGAGTCGACGCCAAACAGCAAGAATTCGAGCGTGTAGAGGCTTCGTTCGCCTCGCTTCGTCCTGTTTCGCTATGTTGTGCCATCGCTCCTTATTATTTCGGTTCTTATCAAAGGATACGAATGCCGAACGCGAACGGCATGGGTCCGCACCAGTCAAGTTTTAATTTTAAAAGCTGTTACAGCTGCAAATTCTACATCTCCCGTTGTGCTATAATCCAGGTATAAGACTTGTTGTTGATCTAAGGTACAAAAGGGTGCGTAAAATCGCGAGAATGGCGAAAAAAGAACAGATTATGTTTGGCATAGTAAATAATGTTCTAGAAATACTCACTAAAGTCTATTGCATAAGATTGTTATCACAGATGATAGACAAAAACTACATAGATAAACGGTTAAGAATATCAAAATATTAAAATACTTACTTTTAACAGTAAAAAAAACTTTTTTTTTTAAATAACTTAATCGCAAGTGAACTGATAACCAACAGGCTATTGTTTACCAATACAGACACACTAAATATATCACATAGAAGCCCTTAGATAATATATAAGGTCAAGAACTTAAAAGTTTTCCAAGGTACATTATGCTCAAGGTACTACAGTCTTTTAACATCGGACAAAATTAAGTGGACACTGTTACAAAAAATATGTCAAGAGTTAATTTATAATCAGTGTTACCTATTGCATTAATAACTGTCTGTAAGCACCGAGGCATACTTTGTACTAGGCTTTGGAAATATTTTGATGGAACAGTATTCCATTCTTTTATAAACACTTGAAAAAAATAATGTTTTTTGACCGTTCGGTGGTAGGCACTGTCTAACACACATTTTAACCACAAATTTTCAATCAGATTTAAATCGGACTTTATGCAGGTCAATTCGATACACCTAGCCGACTATTGCAGCGTAGTGGTAACACACGTGCCCTGCGTTGCTAAGGTCTCGGGTTCAAATCCTGTTCAGGCATAGAATTTTCATCATGAAAAAATTAGTATTGTCTTGGGTAATGGCCTAGTCTGTAGTAGTAAAATCCACAACGTGAAACGAAAAAGAAAAAAAAAATCGATACATATGGTATCAAAAAATTGTTTGGCTTTCTTTGATTAACGTACAGGCGCGTTGTCCTACTGAGACAAATTTCTTCTATACCCTTTTTGAGAGACAATATTTTTAAAGAGATGTCGATGTCCCATCCAATGGTATATACCATCGATATCACTTATCGATATCCTGTAAAAAGATGCCTATCCTTACAACGTGTAGTTATTTTACATGTGTTACGAGCTTTTGGCAGTTTTCCCATTTATTGAAATGTATTTTTGTAAATGTTTATAGTAACACGTCCATAAAAAAATACTTTTCTTGGGGCTCTCACAATACGATCATTAGTTTGTAGTTCTGGTATAGTTGTATGGTTGATTGTCTAGTAGGTTTAGTTGTATCTGTAGCTGGCATTCTGGTATTTGTATTAAAATTAGCCCTATTAGAAAAAGAATATTGTCGACATGATTCTTTCATTTTATTACCGATCACCAATAATTTATTACCAACATATATAGGTAAGGGAGGTATTGTGATCATACCGATTTTGACATTTCAAGATTTCGATGGATCTTCAGGAATTGAGGTCCCTACATAACGTTTTGACTATTTTTAGCATGATCTCTGTCTGTCTGTCTGTCCGTCCGTCCATCTGTCTGTCTGTGTACATGTGCAGAGCAATTTCGGCTAAAAGGATTTTTATGAAACTTCATATTTAAGCTTTTGACATCAATGCTTAAATATGATAAATACAGACACAAATTTTGGTAAAAATCGGTTGACTAAAAATGGGAATTTACTCGTGTCGGTTTTAAGATTTTTGCGAATATTTAACAACAGAAAAATATTTCGAAAAAATTTATGTAACAAAAGTTGCTTTAAAAGCAATAACTAACAACTTTTATTTCAGACATTTTTGTATAAAACGAAAATATTTTGAAAAATTTGCAATGGTCATGATAAATAATCTCTGTTAGAAAATATTAGACCAAGTTATTTCTACTCTGCTGCTAGAATGTATTTTATACAAGTACTTAGTGATGGCGGCCGGTCTAGTGGTGGCCATAGCTGTTTTTTTAAAGAATGTATTCAAGCAAAGTTAGTGATTTTTTCATAAAGTAACTTAGTGTGGGCGGTATGTTTTACTTCATGCTTAGTAATTATTTTATAATCTCGAAAACTTTGGCTGTATAACATCAATAATTTTATGTCCAATAAGAGAAGATAAAATTTTATGAACAATATAATACCAAATAGCACCAATATATTATAAAGCATTATGCATTCATTTAATGCGTTTTGCTTCTAAATACATAAAATTAATTACATCTTAAAACATTAAAATAAAGCATTTTAATAGTACACACATAATTACGTTATTTTATCTATTAAAGGCAAGTTTTGTCGAATAAGTTAGCGCAGTACAGGCGAACTATCAATAAAGTGTGTCCGAGGCTTAAAGACTTGTACAAAGCCAGTAAATCATTAAGCAAACTAAATTCATTAAAAGCGGCATTAGTGAGCGGGTTCGCGTGCTACAGGCTCTGCACGTGTATTGCACAAGAGTACGCTTGCAACTGTACAAAACAACAGGCAGTAACACAGCGGTACTCAAACTGCTACTCCTTTGTTGCAACGTTCTGACGTATTAATTATCTCGTACAAAACACCGAGGTGCCTTTGTGCTTCTTTGTTGATTGTAAAATATTTATAAAGTCTGTTCCTAAAGACTTATTTTAATTTATGTTCTTCTGCAACCTTTATGTATTACATTATAATTTGCGCTTTTGGCGGACAAAACACATGATCTAATGTTTATTCGCTAACTCTATGCATTTCTCAGCCAATAATCTAATTGCAAAAAATAACCAAATAGCACTAGTCTCTCAATACATATATCTTGGCACTTACATAAAAAATAGTTTAGAATACCAGCAGGAAATATGAACACGAATTGAAATGGCAAGAGATGATATTGAGATATATAGGAATGAAACATGTCGAATCGTACCCTTAATCTACAACTTCGTAAAAGAATTGTCCGGTGCTACGTTTTCTATATTCTGTTGTATGGAATGCAAATTTGGACTTTATACCAAAAACACTTATAAAACTAGAGATTTTTTAAATATTTAGATACTAGAAGTTTGAAATATCAGAGTTTATCTACGGATACTGCAGCTCTCATGAATGGACAAAATCATATATGAAGAGGTTTTATTGAGAACTGAAAAAGAACGAGTATTGTTCTTATCATTCAAATAAAGTTGAAATATCTTGTATAGATTGTTGGTTTTCAAAAATCTGTTTAAAAATCCGTTTTTTTCGAAAGAATTTTTTAAATTCGACACCGGTTTTTAAATTCTAAAAAACCGGTTTTTCCATGCTCGAATTAATATGTCAAAATTAAATTAAAATTCAAACTATTTGATAATATCTGAACATATTGTAGTAAAACAAAATCTTCAAGCGAATATTTGTTGAAAAAACCATATTTACTAGCAAAATCAAAATATTTGATTGAAAATACAAATTAAAAAAAAAAAATAATAATAATAAATAAATAACTAATAAAAACTTATAATAAATGTTCAAAAGTTTCTCCGTTTACTTACAAAATGTTAAGCGATCATAAAAATGATTCAAAACATTCAGCAATTGCTCTTGAGGTATATTGTTGGATGCTTAAACAATTATGTCTTGCAGTTCAGCAACATCCCTAACTTCTCCATTATATACTTTGGCCTTTAAATATCCCCAATAAAAAAAAATCATTGGGTGCCAAATCCGGAAATCTCGCTGGCCAATTCATCGACCCTCCTCTTCCAATCCAGCTATTTGGGAAAGGTCTATGTAAATATTTTTAATTATTCTAGAATAATGGACTTGTGCGCCATCATGTTGAAACCATACTTGTCCATAAATATTCAGTTTTCGCAACGCATGTAATATTTAGTTTTGCAAAAGGGCTAGATATGTTGCGGCCTTAAGGTTACCGTCAATAAAAAAGACCCTATAATATTGGTTCCTATTATCCCTGCCCAAACATTTAATTTTTGCGGATTTTGAGTTCGGGAGGAATGAAACAAATGTAAATTTTCTCGACTCCAGTACCTAAAATTTTGTCTGTGCACTTCACCATTTAGAGTAAACGTTGCTTCGTCTGTAAATAAAATTCTTTGAAGCATTGTTGGGTCGGAATTAATTTTTTCAAACATTTCAAAACAAAAATCTATACGTATTGCTGCGTCCCTTTCTAACAATTCTTGATGATTTTGAAATTTGTATGATCGAAACTTTTCTTTTTTTAAGAAGTTAAAAACAGATCCAGTACTGACACCAACGGTTTGTGCAATTGATCTTAAAGTATTTTGATTGTTTTCTTCCACTTGTAATAAAATTTCCAACTGCTTCTCTTCTGTAAGCACGTGGGATGTTATTCTTTTTTTTATTATGTTTTGACTTAAGACATCCTTCGCGATGAAATTTATCAACTAGTCTTGAAATTGTAGAGGGATTTGGTATTGGCCGATCTGGATAAGTTGCACTAAATACAGCAAAAACATCTCTTAAACTCATTTGGGAGTTATATCAAGTTACCATCATTATTTTTTCTTCATCTGTATATACATGTTGATTAATTTTTAAATCAGTAATGAGCAAAAGTATACACACTAATTTTCTATGTTGCAAATGAAAATGAACATGATTTATATTGCTGTCAAAAACTGTATCCATGGTAATGAAGTGCATGTTGCATAAAAGAATAAATTCACTGTTTATAAAAAAATAATAAAGACTGAAATTAGTGTCAAATTATTAAATGCTTTAGAAGTACGAATTCAAGAAAGAAAACAAATTGAACTGGCAACTCTTTTGCTATATTTGTAAAATCCACAAAATATTTCAACAAAAAAATCTACTATATTTCCGCTATATTAGCTTATTATTATTATATTAGCTATATTAGCTTCAAAACTCTATATTATTAAGTTAGCTGAAAAAATATTGTCTAGAATATATCCAAATTCGGAATTTCCGACGACGAATATGTCGAAGATGACGAAGAAAATATAATTCAGGCCAAGGATAATGCTCTAAAAGTAGCAATGAAATCAATTCTTAGATTTCTTGAGTAACCTGAAGAAAAAATATCAAATCCGTAGACATTGAAGGCCGAATTTTCAGTATTTGAGACCACTAATAAAAGAACAAAGAATTTGGATTATTTGATGCCCTGAGAAGAATAAAACCAAGTTCAGTAGCCAGTGAGAGAATATTTTATATTTCGGGAAATATTGTAACTAAATTAAGAACAAGATTAAGTAATTGTTCCGTGGACATTTTATGTTTTTTGAAATCATATTTTCTGAAAAAGACACTAATTGAATAAATATATAATATATATATATATAAATTATATTTTGTACTGAAATTTATTAATTGATACATTAGTTTATTTTTTTATTAAGTTTTGAATGGAGTATATTTTATTTTGTAAATTTTTGTAGTTCCATAAATATTAAATAAACCGAAAAATGTTAAAAAACGTATAAATATTTTTTTTTTGGGAATAATTCGAAAACCGCTCCGATTCTGGAAATAATAAAGTCTAAAACCGTTTTTTTCAAAAGTCGGTTTTTGTATAAACCCTAGTATCAAGAAGGAGGTAAAATACGGAAAACTATAAATTATTATGCGAAAGCTTTGATGACTGCCCATATCTAAAAGAGTAGTCATGGAAGAATAAAGAAAGAGATAATCAGGATTTAAGGAACAAGGTGTGTTTCTATTTAGCACATATAAAAAATTCATTGAAGATATAAGAATTAAATGCTGGAAAATATGAAAAACTTTTAATAGTCTATTTGACCGTCTGTCTGCAAATTGTTTGCGGAGAAGTCATGTTATTAAACAATCCAGCTGATTTTCGTGTATCTAAAAAATTTGATCTAAACAGTAGATGTACTGGAAAAAATATTTTCAGACTATGGTCTTCTGGTCATTTATATTTTTGGCAACAGATTACTATGTAATCTTTGATGATTGTCAATATATAAAAAGTAGAAAAAAAAAGAAAGAAAGAAATACAGAAAGAGACAATCAGGATTTAAAGAACTTGGCGTATTTCTATTTTCACATAAAAAATTCGTTGAAGAAACAAGAATAAAATACTGAAAAATATGAAAAACTTTTAATAGTCTATTTGACCGTCTGTCTGCAATTTGTTTGAGGAGAACTCATGTTATGAAACAATCCAATAGATTTTCTTATATCTAAAAAATCTGAACTAAGCAGTAGATGTACTGAAAAATTGTTTTCAGACAATGATCTGCTGGTCATTTATATTTTTTAATGTTTCGTAGGAATAAAAAAGAAATTCTTATGTTATGATCCGCCAATTGCTTTAGGTGATGACAAAGTTGCCCACGGACAGATTGATCTGAGGGAATTGAATTATTCTTTGTTTCTTTTTTCAATTATTAGTCTGTTTTAGTCGGATTATAATAGTCTGTGATATCTGATGGTAACTGTGGTCTTTACAGCTTTATACCATAGGTATAGTTTTACCGAGGAAAGAAATATATAGTGGGTTTTACACTATATATTTTTATTTTAATTGATTTAAGATTCTATTAATTGAAAAAGTTGACCTTCAATTTATTGAAGTGTGTAAAGTGTTCAAATTTCAACAATAAATTGAGCAATTAATTGATAAAAAATTGATCAATTTATTTTGTAAATAGAACAAGTTCTATTTTTTCATTAATTTTTTAGGGAATTCTAGGTATATTTTTATCTGTTTAGTTATTACCAACTGTTAAGTTGTAGCATAAACTAGAAATATATACGTTATGTGTTTTGTTTTCAAATGTGACAGAACCGCAAACGTTCTAATTTACCATCATCAAGGTTATTTCTTTTGTTTTTGTTCACAGCTCGTAATTTTGAGAAGATTTTTTAATATTTTCATTTTAATAAATATGTTAACTTGTTTTATAGTTGGTAACGTAAAAGTTTTCAAAAAAAATGATAAATAAATTGATGTGTGTAAAGTGATTCTTCTATTTTCAAGTTTACCAATAAATTTTTCTGACAAAAAACTTGATCAATTAAAATATTAAAAATATTTATCAATAAATTGAACTGTATTAAGCCAACTTAAGCTTTTTAAATCTTACGTGGGATACCAAATTAAAGTTCTTATTGTGTATATCATAGGTTCCCAACCTTTTCTAGACCATCGCCCCTTTACAAGAAGTAAAAAAAATCCAACGCCCCCTCTCCCATAATAGTTTAAAATAATAACCCGATTAAACTCTTATTTTAATATCTGGTTAAACTTTAACCAAATATTAAAATATGATTGCACATTATCTATATTTTATCCATCTATTAGGAATCGCAAAGTAAAAATTAAAAAGGCCAAATTTAACACATCAAAAATATGTTTATTGAAAATTTAATATTTAACACAAAAAGCAATAAGTAATAATGAAATGTTTGAGGCTGGTGGAATTTCAATAATTTGTTAATGTCGAGTTCCAGTTAATATTTCTTTGTTAAAATGTTTATTTTTTTTTTATTTGGTCTTAGCTACGATGGCTATTAACCAGGATATTTGTATTTTTATTATGGATACCTTAGTAACAACATTACATTTTTACAACAAATACAAACATCCATGCCATCACCGGGATTCGAACCCGAGCCCCCATGGTTAGCAGTCAAATGAGCTGACCACTACGCCATAGCGACCGGCAAAATGTTTATTCATGAAAACGGTATTTTAAAAGCTAACGCCGCCCCCCTTGACTGCCTTAACGTCACCCATTTGTCTCTGGACTCACTTCCGCCCCCATGAGAGGTTCCAGCGCCCACTGGGGAGCGGTACCGTCCCCGTTGGGAACCATTGGTGTATATTAATGAAAGAAAGGTAATAAAAAAAATAACATTTTAATGTTCTACTATTTTATGCCAATATGCTAAATGCGTTGTCTCACACCCTGTAACCCAGGATAATCCTAATTATTGTGAACCGGAATAGTGCAACCGGAATGTTTGATTAGATTTATTTTTTCAAAAAGTACCTTATATGTCTATAATTTTGAATGAATTATTTTGGGACATTAAATTAAAGTTATAAATAGGAAAAATAACAGACGTAAAGTTTTCAAAAACATTTATATAAATTATAGAGCCACGATTACAGCAAAAAATCGCTATACTTAACCACGTAAAATTGTAGTATAAACGAGAATAATATCTAGCAAGTGAAAAGAATCATCGTTACGTTGAGAGAGTCAACATACCCCGTCAGCCTTTATTAAATTAACTGACATACCAAAAAAGTGCATAAGTCTTTAAATTACTGAAAAACAAAACTAACTTTCTGAACTAAATTAAATTGACTCAAAATCCCCACTGTTTAAGATGTACTGGTTTCTAATGCTCCGTGGCGCTTACAACAACACACAATTTAGATAGAATCAGGTGACTCCTGACGATTTTAAAAATGTAAATCGTTGTTCATTTGGAGATGTTATCTGTTAGCAATGCACTACATGACTTGTGTAGTAAATGGACTGGCCTAAGCATACCTGGCATGTTCCAACCAAGAACAATTACAAACAACAATCACACAAATGTAATTCACTGCGATACTGGTCTACTTAATAATAATGCTTACACTCCGCTGTTTACACTAACAAAATGTTCTAAAATATTACTCCGAAATAAGGTGAAGGTCATATTAAAGTGAATTAAAATGTTCATGAAGAGATTCTCAAACAAAATATATATTATAAACCCTTGGCCAATTTCAGGTGAAAGAGCACCTTCTTCGAGTGGGTGCAAGGTACTCGGACATCTGAGTGTACATGGAGCAACAAAAAAAAAAAGGAAATAATAGGACACAAATAATAAAAATAACCGAAATCTGTAAAAACAAATATGTTTAATAAAAAATATGAGAATGTAAATTTATTTTGAGCGACCATATCAAAAACAGTTCTTTTTTATCATCTAGTACCGGCCATAAAGTAAATCTTTTTCGGCCCAGGCCGATTCGCTTATTTTTTTGGCCGCTGGATGCTAGAGCCATCTATGGGCCGGTTTTACAATTCATAGTTACCTGTTGGTTAGCTCAAATCAATGGTTAACGACATATTTGCAATATAATAATTACCATAAGTTTCCACGGTAACCACTAGCCAGACTTAACTACCGATTGTAACACTAGCCGTATGTGTTATTTCTCAAATTACAAGATCTCCGTGGTTACATTAAAACAACTGACAGTCAATCATTTATAATTGCAATAATTGTTCAGTAACCATAAATTATCCAATGTAAATAAATAAATATAATTTTTCTAATAAAAATTTCTTTTGGTCGCCCAAAAATATAATGTGCACCTTGGCCAAAAAGATCTTTTTCGTCCTTATCTATTTAAAGTCCTCGGCTGGGCCTCGGCCTTTAATTTAAATTCAGATGCGGCCGAAAAAGAGCTACTTTTTGGCCATGGTACACAAATAACTATTATTTATTTGACGCCCTTGGATATACAGTCGATTCCGCTTAATTGGGATACATCGGGACTTAGGCATTTTGGCCCAATTAAGCGGCTGCCCCAATTAAGCGAATTTGACATAAAATTAAACTATGCATATTTTTCTTTCAATAATTTTATTTTGTAAACTCTTGGACAAAACTATAAACATATAACCAAAAAATATAAACTTTTAAGAAAAAATAATAATAAATTCCAAAATAAAATAATAAATAGGTACATACAATTCAATTTAATGCAAAAATTCGTCAAGTGTAGTCTGTCTTTTGTTTTTGTAACATTTCACTTCTACAAAATCAGCACAGGTAGTCAGTGCGGATGTAGGGCTCCCTTTATTTCCTTCCTGCATAAAATAACGCTGTAATATTAAATTCTTTGTACATTTCCTTGAGAATATGTGTAACATAATATGTACTGTGATCTTAACTGTCCCAATTAAGCGGAATGTTGTCCCAATTAAACATGTAAATTTACTGTTGGTTCCTTGGTTTGGTTTCTGTTCTTTGAGATTTGTCCCAAATAAGCGGCGGCCCCAATTAAGCGGTGGTCCAATTAAGCGGAATCGTCTGTATAACATAACTAGCTGGAGTAGCCGTACTTCGTACGATTTTAATAATGTATATTATTGCTCTAACGTAATATATTTTAGGAAGATATTTCTGTTTCAACTAGAACTAGAGATACTTCGTTTATACGTAGCTTTCCCCATAGCTCCCAAAATATATATCTTATTAAAAACTGCATTAAACAGAATAGTTTATATAATATTAATTTTTGCTATTAAATAAATGATATAACAACCTTATAAGTAATATTCCCCTTCCCCCCTAAATAATCTTGTCATTAAAAATTGCGTCGAAAAAAATCCTCATATACATTATTGATATAAAGTAAATAATTAGTGAGATATTTCAAGATTTTAGTTTAAAGGTGCATCCCCCCATCATAACTCCCTCTTCGTTCAATCGAAAAGTATGTTCAACAAAAAACATTTTTTATCTTATTATAAGCAATTTTTCTTATATAAAAATTTACTGTTAAGTCAATAATAAGGGAGATATGTAGATTTAGTTTTAGAGTGTCCCCTCGTAACACTTCCCAAATATTCATCTAACTGAAAAAATGTATTAAACAAAAAAGATTTGTTTTATTGCTATTAACATTTTTTGTAGTATACATTTCTCTGTTAAGTCAATAATAAGGGACATATTTTAAGTTTTTTAAAAAACAGTTTTAACCCCGAAACACCTCCATAAAATAAACATCTTTAAATGCCTATGTTCGAATCCTGGTTTTACTCTATCATCATATCGAATTAGGTGAAAATGTGTCCAGCTGTTATTGCGTGAATCTCGAACAGACAGGCAGCCAAACAGACAAAAATTGTTTTTTTTTGCGGATATTGTTCTATATTCTAAACGTGTAGAAACCAAATATGAGACCGAAACAATAAAAAACAGATATAGCCTCAAATTTTATTAATGTAGATTACTAAACATATGAGTTCAAAAAAGTTATGTCAACAGCGAGCTTTACAATTAATTAACTGTCATCACTGTTGCTGTTGTCATTTATATTATTTATATTGTTATATAAAGCTTGCAGTAGACATTATTTTATTTTTCCATAGCCAACCCTTATGTAATATCTTTTTGAACTCATGGCACAAAAATAATTAAAAATTCATACTTCAAATCTATGCAACACGCATTACAATGCACAATTATTCCACATTAATGTCCTATTGTTCCGCTTACGTTTTCCACTTACTTCAAACGAGTCTATTGACCTTGAAGAACAAAAGGTGCGTTCGGCATAACTGTGCAGTGTTAACTCTGTGTCGTGCAAGTTTTTTGTCACGTGACCTCTGTGCAGACTGTGCAAGTAAGTCAAAGACAAACGCTTTGTTCAGATTGTGCAGTTATTCAAACTATTATTCTAACCTTTTTTTTTTGTAAACAAATGAATTATATGTGTGTGATTACATCAAGTCTGTCTCCTGCTAATTGTTTTGTGCGATAATATATAAATGGCGCATGGAGCTTTTGGGATGCTTTTAAGTAATATAAAATAAATTTTATTGGATGAGAAAGACAATTCAGAAGAATTTTCCAAACCAGACAATATTCTGGAAAAAGTGTGAATATGCAGAGAGTACTGTTTCAAACATGACTACAAATCAATTTAAAGTACATTTCCACTTGTATCCAAAAAATGTTGAGTCTTTTTGAGGTTCATGTCTGTACTATTTATGTTGCAAATGCTGCAGGCATAAATAATGATATATTGATTGTTTTCACTCCTATTGTTTTACAGAAATAATAAATTATATTTTTACCGCGAAAAAACACTATTGCACAGACTGCCGCACGATCTGAACTTGTGACGATTGTGCAACACAAACAGCACTGCATAGTATATGCCGCAAGATCTTCCTGCAGCACAATGCATACAGAAACATTATTACGAACGCTTCTTGTGTAAATTATGCAGAATGTGTAATCTACACTTTGGCTTATGCCGAACAAGTCAATAAAAATAAAACATACACTGGCTGGTGTTTTCTGGATGGTAGAATGGTTGTTCTCGTTAACAATTAATACTGCATCATTTGATCCGTTTTATTTAGTTTTCCTGCTTAGTGATAATTTACTTACTTCTAGGGTAAGGTAAACTTAAACAGATTCTTTACTTCACAAATTATTTTATTGTCACTAGACGAACATTTCGGCTACGAAGTAGCCATCTTCAGTAGTTAAATAAGACTAACTGACGGTTTTAAAGAAAACTGACTGACGGTGAAGATGGTTACTTGGTAGCCGAAATGTACGTATAATGAAAATAAAATAATTTGTGAAGTAAAGAATCTCTTTAAGTTTATCTCATCCTAAACTTCACGTTAACTCAACAATTAATATTTATTTCTAGGGACTTTTATTACATTATTGTATTTAAATTATATAGTTTAAAATATTGAAATTTCATCGACATTAAATGCGCAGCTAATGCATTTATAACCAGAAGTTATAATGTTTATTTGATCACAAAAACAAATATCCAGTGTGAAACTAAAAAATTTCATTAATTTTAATTAATCCATTTTGTGAATTTATCAATTTATCAGATTATTTACAAAAAATATGAAATGGATTTAATTAATGCAACAATGCAAATAAAAAATATTCAAATAATAGAAAATATTTGTTGTCACAAATAAAATTTCAATTACATTTTGGACGGATCGTCAGTGCCAAAACACAACATAATTGACAGATATTGATGAAGTGTGGTATGGAAGCCCTTTTACATTATTATACAAAATATGCTATAGTACTTTATTTTCAAAAAAGTTTAGAAATTAACCCTTTTCTAAAAATTATCCTTTTTATGATTTTGTAGGTATGAACACCAAAAAACCCTTATAACGTCACTCATGTCTGTTTGTACGGTAGAAATTGTAGCCAAACGGCTTAACATAGAAAGTTGAAGATAGGCATGCTTATACAACTCTTTGAGAGATCAAAAAACACATCACGAGATAAATATAAACAAATATGTATTTCATAAAAAAATCTATATTTTTTTAAAACTTTGAGTGGCATATTTTTATTTATGAAAAATCTTTTTTTTTATGGAATTTTTGCCGAAAATATGTCAAGAAACTATTCCGGAGGGATTAATGTAAGAATCTGAAAAAATCTACATAATTAACATTGATGGGAAACGGAACAGTTTAATAGATATTTTTGATTTGATTAGTTTTTCGAAAAACGTCTATTTTTTGTGTCGTTGATAAAAGAAAATATATTTTTTTAAATTTATTATGTGGAATCAAAAAAAAGCTCCTAAGACGTAGATTGAGTAACGAAAGGTAGATTTTTAAAATTCGTTTCATTTCACACAATTTTAACCTAAAATGTGTTAAAAAAGTTCTTGCCCCGCACCTTTTTCCCAAAGGGGTTAAACTAAAAATCTGAAAAAAATATAGATAATGTACAATGATATGAGCTGGAAACGTACGAGAGCAATTTTTGATGAAAATTTTGCCGTTTTTGTGTTTGGCAAAATTAATTTTTTTTTTAAATACATGGCTAAATTATGGCTAATACTTACCTATGGATTTTTTTGTATTTATAGCTAAGATAGTGTGTCTTTTTTAAAATTAAAAATATAATACAATTTTTTAAAAGCTAAGAACCAAGTTCATATGTGTAGACTCTACGCATAAATGTGAACATTAATTCCGTTCTACATTATACTTTTTTGCAAAGCACTACAGATTTTTTGCGTAGTATTGACGTAAAAAGTATAATGTGAAACTAAATACTTCCTTCCAACTTTCGATGGTACACTACAAACTACACTATTTTCAAAACTGCCTCCGGTCAAATTTTTAGGTGACAATTGTATACTTCTCAGTCGTACCAACTACCAACTTTTTAGTTTTTGTTTACAACTTAACTTTTAGTTTATTAAGTTGATAAGAAGTTTATTTAGAACATATTATTAAATATAAACTTAGCACAATTAAACAATATTTATAAATTGGTTACTAAAAAAAAAAAAACAGAGGAAGACCTTCTTGATGATAAAAAATCACTTTCATCCTATAATAATCACTTATATAAAGAAATAATATATTAAAATGACCTCTGGGTATATAATACTTCAAGATTTAACACAATTAAAATTACGCGATTACTAAATATCGAATATTATTCTGTCTTATCTATCTTTCTAATACACTTTATACTTTCGTTAATATAGCTAGTAAAATAGTTAAAAACATACAGTTTCTAGAATTAAAATAACAAAACTGCTTAACAGATCTATCCTCACCCTGAAATCTTATTTGAACGTATCTACAGATAGGTTTAACATTTAAAACGTACGAACGACCCTTAAATATATTTTTGTAACTCAAAACTGATTCTTAGTTTCTTAATTCTTACTTTTTTTCCCGTTTAATAGCATTTTTAACTGAAGGCCATTTTATGGTCTACAAAAATTTTCAAAATTTATGAAAACGTGTTAAAACCTTAAAAAACTGCATTATCTTTATCAACTCATGTATTTTTTACACATTTCATCAATTTTATTAATAAAATATCTTCAACTGTAGGTTTTTCAATTCAGTTTTGGTCTGAAATCGTCTTCTGAATAGTAGAAATATGAATAAACATCTTTTAACGTCTGATAAAACCTGTCCGTGCCGATCAATGGTGACTTTGATTCGACACGGATTCGAGGAAAAAATGCATGATATTTATCAATAAAAATTAGTCAGTACCCCCTGTCGAAATAAAATTAAGTCTAGCACTAAAAATATCACCCGGATAAGACGGCGGTTCATTTTCCTCTCTCCGTGTTACCGGAAAAATGAAGATACACCAGAAGTTGAATAGAACATACATACCAACTTGTACAATATAATAGTAGATATGTATACATCGAAAAAATAAATATTTTTTAAAAATTTTGAGTGGATTATCAAATGGATCTTGATGCGTGGATAAACCAACCAGTTTTTATTTTTGATTTTTTTATATGGGATTTTCGCCAAAATGGTGTCAAAAACTTTTGTTCCCCACCCTATTTCGCTGAGAGGTTGATCTGAAAATCTGTAAAATTCTCAATAAAGTACAATGACGGGATCCAGAATAGTTCAACAAAAATTGATCAGATAAGTTTTTCGAAAAATATCGAATTTTTTGTCATTGAAATCTGATAACTATTTTGTAAGTTATCATATTAATGGCAACACCGTGCACAAAGTATTTAACCGTGCTTATAATATGTATCTGACTGAGTGAAGGTTTCTAGCTGGAAGATGTAGATTATTCTTTCAAAAGTTATCCAAATTTATGATGTACCCCTAATTTGTGTTCACAAAATATCTATAAAATTCTGAAATGTGTGAATATGTACACTTCTTTTATATATTCGGAAGAAGTATTTTTTTCTAGAAATTTTTATTACGGCTTCCCAACGTTGTACTAATTTTTCAATGCTATAGAAGTTTTCTGATGTTGACTTAAAATATCTGATCTGATGATTTTCAACTTCGGTGATACTTCGAAATTTTTTATCTCTGAGCGTATGTTCCATAGACCTGTATAGATGTACTCTATTTAAATTTGTACTCTAAAATAATGGACCTCTGTCCGGTTTCCCTAACATCATATATATAACCTCATATTCCATTAAGGCCTAGTATTTCAAACAATTGGCATTCTATCAATGGGATAAGTAGTTATCTTGAATTAGATGAGTTACGTCCGTAAGTTATCTTACCTCTAAGTTCAATGGCCGGAGGATATGATGTGTTTTTTATTAATTTTAAATTGTTATTTTATATCGTGACTAATTAACTAAGCTCTGATGAAGATTTAAATGAAATCGAAACGTTAGCGAAGTTAATAAATTTTGTTTTAATTTCCGACTGGTCCGAATCCCATTACCTATCAACTATAAATAGTTATCAAGGGAATAAACGACTTTTTGCATATTTCCAATTATTGATCCATAGAGTTATTAGATTATCCATAGGGTAAGTTATTCTCACCATGTAGGTACTGATAAATGTTATCCATTGGTTAAAAATGGCAAATAGGTGCAAAAAAACATGTACTGATAAACATTTTATTGATAAATATATGTAGATTATATAAGCAGATATAGATACGTAAAATATATAATATAACAGGTATTATGTACATATTAGACATACCTACACTTTATATACATATTACATACACCTGTTTCCATTATGTGTACTATTTTATTATATAAATATCTACTTCAAAAAAAAAAATCAAAATAATTTAGTAATCTACTTTACTCTATACTGAAAAAAAACCAGTGGCGAAGGAAGACCTCCGCTACACTTGCCCTCCCATAAAAAAAATAATAATAAGAAAAAAAAAATACATATATTTTTTTTAAATTTAAAAAAAGATTTAGGTAAATCTTCAAAAATACATCAAATTATGTCCTATACAATTTTTTGTCCAAGGCTTGGTTTACTAGTTATGAATTTTTTTAAATTTTAATGTTTAATAACTTCCGTTTCCGGTTTCGGATTTTAATAAAAAACAATAGGGTTCTTCCCAGTTATTAGGAGAATTTTTTAGTATCAGAACGAACTCTTTAAGTTAAACCATTTATGAGTTCTCGTGTATACACACAGACACACAGACACACACACACACACACACACACACACACACACACACACACACACAGACACACACACATATGCACGATAGCAAAAAATGCATTCAATATGAAATAGAAAACCTGCTTCACCAAATATTCCACCTTATACACCACCAAACTTTTTTTAAATTTTTTTATTTAAATTAACTTTGTATTTCACTTTAAATGTTTTTGCATTTCTATTCTGTCCGCAGGATGCATTGAACATAATATAATTTTTTCCCAGGCCTCTTGTTTATCTTTTAGACTAACAATGTCAGTAGCTTTATTACTTGCCCGACCTTAATATATAAGGGGCAAGTATTGTAATCGCGAAATCGATGTCGAGATTATGACTGATGACCATGTTTTATGGTCCAGGGAATCCAAAAAACCTATTTTCGAATTTCGTGTGTGTGTGTGTGTGTGTGTGTGTGTGTGTGTGTGTGTGTGTGTGTGTGTGTGTGTGTGTGTGTGTGTGTGTGTGTGTGTGTGTGTGTGTGTGTGTGTGTGTGTGTGTGTGTGTGTGTGTGTGTGTGTGTGTGTGTGTGTGTGTGTGTGTGTGTGTGTGTGTGTGTGTGTGTGTGTGTGTGTGTGTGTGTGTGTGTGTGTGTGTGTGTGTGTGTGTGTGTGTGTGTGTGTGTGTGTGTGTGTGTGTGTGTGTGTGTGTGTGTGTGTGTGTGTGTGTGTGTGTGTGTGTGTGTGTGTGTGTGTGTGTGTGTGTGTGTGTGTGTGTGTGTGTGTGTGTGTGTGTGTGTGTGTGTGTGTGTGTGTGTGTGTGTGTGTGTGTGTGTGTGTGTGTGTGTGTGTGTGTGTGTGTGTGTGTGTGTGTGTGTGTGTGTGTGTGTGTGTGTGTGTGTGTGTGTGTGTGTGTGTGTGTGTGTGTGTGTGTGTGTGTGTGTGTGTGTGTGTACACGATAAATCAAAAACGGTTTAACTTAAAGAGTTCGTTCTGGTACTAAAAATTTTGATGTATTTTTGAAGATTTACCTAAACCTTTTTTTAAATTAAAAAAAATATATGTATTGTTTTTTTATTATTATTTTTTTTATGAGAGGGCAAGTCTAGCGGAGGTCTTCCTTCGCCACTGGTTTTTTATAATATTTTTACATTTTAACACAAGATTTACAAGTTGCCTTGTTTCGGAAATATTGACATTTGCGCTTCTTGGGCGTTTGTCGCACATTTTTCTCTACAAAATTCAGCAAAACTTCGAGTTTTTTTAGGTTAGGTATTTATTTTGACAATTGTACCTATAACTCTTTTACTCGTGCAAGTCGCGTATATGTCTCTTTGTTTAACACAATGCTGCTAATACCAACATAAAAAAAAAACCTCGTAAAATATAATTATCAATCAGAATAGTTATTTATCTACGTGATAACTAAAGTTGGAAATACAGAAAGCAATTTATCCTAGTGAATACAAAGATGATAATATTATCCCATTGATAGTTATTCTTATAAATAACTGTAAGACGGAAATACCGGGTCTAAGACATGTTGGAGAACAATAAGTAAAAATAATAAAAACTGAAATTCATCCAAACAATTCAGAGCACAGTAGAGTAAAATTCTACTCCCTAGACGTCGAACCCTTTCCCTGCATAGAAAGGGAGTAAAATGTTCGTCTGCATTATGTATCCTGGGATTTTAAATGAAATCAACATATCTCATGTAAGCGGTGCAGGTATATTAAAATAATAATGAAACATTCATGTTTTTTGCGCATTAAATTTAAATCTAGAATTCGTATGTTTGTATAATGTTGTTGTGAATGCAATTATATGTTGAGACGACGGTAGGAGTTGGGACAATCCCTCGTGAAATGAACACCGCATGACGGCTAATTCGCTCCGTGTCATTCTGGAAATTACGAATTTTCACAAAACTTCTCTCTGCCTTCTTTGATATTCTCTATCTCATTGCACTGTCACTCACAAAGAGATTCTTTAATTTTAAAATATTTTTAATTAGACAGCTACGTCAAAATTTTATACATTTATAATTCAGGTCTTCATAATTGTTGTGGATTTTAAAATATAACCTGTATAAACAGGATACTAAGGGATAATAGAAAGTAGGACATGCAGAGAGCAGACCATCCTTAATCCGTTGATTCTTAACCAGGAGTCCACGACAATTTTTAAGGGGTACATGGGTCATTCCATGTCAAGTGGTCTGATTTCAGAGAACTGCCCTGCTCGACCATCACGGATTTCGATGAAATTTTGTATGGACATTCACACATGTCCCCAACGAACATTGGTAAAGTTTTACGTTCATCCATGCAATACTTTCTGAGATTTAGTAATTTGTTTGACCCCATACCGCAGCCTTCTATGGTATGACTCCGAGATTTCGGCAACTTTGAGACACAGTATCTCTGCCAATATTTTGTTGAGAGAAACAAAACTTTGCCAACTTATACAACTTTTTGCGCTCTACTAAACAAAATAATAAACAAATCTTCATGAGCGATTTCCGTGTAGAAAATTTGGATCAAACTAGGCCTAAAAAATTTGCAACTCGAAAAAATTTTAAAGTTTGACTTTTTATACCTCTGAAAGTAAAGGTACGATAAACGTGAAATTTTGAACATAATAACTTATCAATACGAGGTTAACGAATATAAAATTTCACACTCCTAATATTTTTCATTAGTTCAGGAATTGAGTGTAAAGTTGATGATTTTTGTGAAAATGCTAAAAACAGGGTATATTTAGCCCACTTTTACAAAAATATACCTTCTGGAAACTGTTTTAAATTATTTTCATT
Source organism: Liopterus haemorrhoidalis (assembly GCA_963971575.1). NCBI lineage: Eukaryota > Metazoa > Arthropoda > Insecta > Coleoptera > Dytiscidae > Liopterus > Liopterus haemorrhoidalis. The sequence continues at coordinate 92,387,109 of OZ020611.1, forward strand.
AGAAAGAGCATGTTTTAATCCCCCTAAAAAAGTAGGATTGGTTTTTCATCCCTGGTATATAAGGCCTTAGAAATAGGGACAAAGTTGAGGATATTGCTATCGAAACGTCATATACTTCAATATGCATTTTTTTACATTGTGTCACTTTCCTAAGATATTTGTTAGGTTCCAGCACAACACCTTATTTGTGGCCTTCCAGCACCATCAGTTATGTCACCAGGCCGACAGTATCAATTCCAAGAAGTGACACTGAAGAAAGTGGCTACTAAATTCAATAATAAATAAGCAATAGTTGGTATTTGGCAATTCATACAAACATCATGGACTTCGGCTTGGGAACCATGTAAGATACCCACTTCAGGCTTAGGAACCTAGAATAAGCTGCCAATCATTGGCTTGGGGACCGGACAGATACCCACACAAGGCTTTGGAACCTTAACGAAGAAACCAAACTAGAGGCTTGGGATCCTCAACCAAGAAATCCACCCGTGGCTGGTATTGCACGGCTATCGGGCGTGAACCCTATGACGATGGGGTTACTGGTTCAAGTTTCTGAACTGGTAGTGACAATGTCACCATGGATCAACACAATTTAGGTACTTATAATGCCTGTATAAAACAAACAAGATGAAAAATACTGGAATGCATGCGATATTGCGATTGCAACATGTGATAGAAACGTTCTCAACTTTGTCCCTATTTCTAAGGCCTTATATACCAGGGATGAAAAACCAATCCTACTTTTTTAGGGGGATTAAAACATGCTCTTTCTAATGAAAATAATTTAAAACAGTTTCCAGAAGGTATATTTTTGTAAAAGTGGGCTAAATATACCCTGTTTTTAGCATTTTCACAAAAATCATCAACTTTACACTCAATTCCTGAACTAATGAAAAATATTAGGAGTGTGAAATTTTATATTCGGTAACCTTGTATTGATAAGTTATTATGTGCAAAATTTCACGTTTATCGTACCTTTACTTTCAGAGGTATAAAAAGTCAAACTTTAAAATTTTTTCGAGTTGCAAATTTTTTAGGCCTAGTTTGATCCAAATTTTCTTCACGGGAATCGCTCATGAAGATTTGTTTATTATTTTGTTTAATAGAGCGCAAAAAGTTGTATAAGTTGGCAAAGTTTTGTTTCTCTCAACAAAATATTGGCAGAGATACTGTGTCTCAAAGTTGCCGAAATCTCGGAGTCATACCATAGAAGGCTGCGGTATGGGGTCAAACAAATTACTAAATCTCAGCAAGTATTGCATGGATGAACGTAAAACTTTACCAATGTTCGTTGGGGACATGTGTGAATGTCCATACAAAATTTCATCAATATCCGTGATGGTCGAGCAGGGACCACTAGACCACTTGATATGGAATGACCCACAAGAAAAATATTGAACGTATTTCTTTAGGTCTGACATTTAGAAAGTCTATTTATGTATTTTTTGAAGTGAAAACTTTTTGGGCGCACGGCATACAGAAAATTATTGCTAGGAATGAACGAGCTTGATCTTACAGAAACGCTCATTCGGTTTCCCCGAGTATAGCCGAGCAAGAAAGAAGACGCTCTCATTCGAGTAAACTCGAGGGAGCCGAGTTTAGCCGAGCGAGGTTTGCTAAGTTTAAGAGACCTCAGTGCAGATCTGCAGGAGTAGCCATATACAAAAACAATAAAGACCAAGGAATATTATAAGTTCACAGATGGATGTAGTATTAAGTATTTCTCAATCACATAGCTTTAACAAATCATCTGTTGGAGAAATTTGTGTAGTACAATGTGAAACGGAAAATTGACTCATTATTATAATTGTTGCAATTTACTTCTCACATAATCTACTCTAACAAACGGATGTATATAATATTAATGTATATAATATTAATTTATGTCTTGTTCCTGATTCGTCCTGTAATATTCATAATAATATTACTATCATTTACATATATTTTTTATTGTTAAATGTCAGTGTCGCCACCTTTCAAAAGTTGTTCACCCGGACATAAATATTTTGCGAACAAAAAAATAGGTGAAATTAATTATTCCAATATCCAAGTTTATTTATCTACATACAATTCATACATTTTTGATATAATATTATTATTCATATAAACATCATAAAGTCACAACATTTTGTCAACAAAATATTTAAATTTTCTCTTTAAAACTGTATTTCATATTGCCCCGTGTCGCTTCTAAATCTTTTTATTACCTATTACTGTACTACGAAATTCATCACATTTAATTTTTAAATTATTACAAATTAGGAGCTCTAAGAACGCTCAAAACTCACTCAAGTTACTACATAATTGGTTCAATCAGTGTTGCCACCTGCCTGAAAGGAAAATTCCCTTGCCCATACAAAACAAAACTTCTTTTTCAAAATTAATTACACGTAGGTATAATAAAGTATTTTTTCATTTAGTAGAAACATTTAATTTTTGTTTTGTTATACCTATTATAACATATAAGTAATAATAACATTTATTAAATGGAGCTAATTTTTGAAGTAAGTAAGACTGAAGAAATTAATTATAAACAAAAAAAAAAAAAAAAAACAACCAATCTATCAGGAATTTATCTATCTATGTGGAAAATTCCCTCTTTTTTGTCGAATTTTCCCTTTTCCATTTAGGCATCAAAAATTCCCTGTCAGGGGGCAACACTTGAACCCAGTGTTGCCCCATTAACATATGGTATTCCCCTATCTGCCATCTCATTACTGCCAACGCAAAATATTGAAAAAAAAGAAATAAAATTTAAAAAATAAATAATTATTGTCGTTATGCTAAATTTTATAAATTCCCGGACATTTTTGGGCTTCGCCCGAACACCCGGACACGTAACGAAAAACCCGGACTGTCCGGATCAAACCCAATTATATTGCTTCGGCTACTTGGCTAATAGCACCTCATACATTGGATATTTTTACAATTTGTTTATATAAATGTATATATACAATATTCTACACGCATGCTAATTTATGGTATTTACAGTGGATTTTCATATTTTATTGTATATATTTTATTTGTCTTAGAAAATTGATTGTTTTGATAATTTTTTTGTTTCGAACTTTTATCGTTTTGTACCACAAGTTTGAGTCCGGCTTATTAGTAAATCAAGGAATGCCCCTCTAGGATAGGGCCATTTTACCCCGAAAGTGAGGGGTACGTTTCTTTTCGAAAGAAGCTAAAAATTTCATTCAACGAATTATCCAAGGTACTTATTTGAACTTGTTATTTATTTCTAGTTCCATCCGCGTGTCATAAAATTGTCCTTGTAACCTTGGTCCAATTTTGGATATGAAGAGAATATCTGCACCTGTTTACCATCGCATATACCTATTTACATATTTGTTCGAAAATGAATTTTCCATAATGGTAAATATTGAAACGAAGCAATGAAATTGACGATGTAAAACTCCAGCATGCGAGTAGCATTGAATAAAATAATTAAAGAAAGAATAGACAGATTTAAGTAAGTGTGTTTCCGTTTATTTTTTATTTTTTAGGGTTTGGTATGTATGACGACCAAAATACCCTTATATCTTCACTCATGTGTCTGTCTGTCTGTACGGTAGAAATTGTAGCCAAACGACAGAACAAAAGTTAAAATTTGGCAGGGTTTTAGGGTACAACTCTTTGAATGGCAGATAGGAAAAAACACGAGTTCAAAAAAATTTATTCTTGAACAGAGTTTTCCGTTATTTCTAGGTGAAAAATATTAAATAGAAATATAAAAACTAAAACCCTAGGTTAAGTTTCACAAATTCTTTAATACTCGATACGTAATTCGACTGGTATGCAATTTTTAAGAGTTTTTTACAAACTAACAAATACAAAAATTATTTTGTAGTATATAGTTATTGAGGTAAATATTTAGGGCTGAAAGCATATAAAGGACCGACTATTGTATAATATCAGTTGTTCGTTCATTAAGGGAATACCGATTGTACATTTTTATGAATTTTCAAATGTTCAAATAAGGTAAGTTTTTGGTTATTGTTGTTTATGTGAATGACCGAACAATCTTATGTTTCGCAATTGTGGTTATTGGTCACGAGGTGTTTTGCAAGGTATGAGGAATTGGGTTTACGGTTTTTATGGGCTCTTAGGCGTTCTTTAAATCTAGTTTCAAATTGTCTCTGTGTTTTCCTAATATAAATGTGGTCACAATCTTGGCACTGAATTTTATAAATACCACTTTTTTCTTTGAGTTTTCTAATATTATCTATTTTATTATTTGAGTAATTATGAACGGTTTATTGGTTGTAAACTGCTGGTAAATTGTTATACTTTTTGAGTCTACTACCAATTTTGTAGCTAATCTTACCTAAAACTGGGATTTTTTTTTAAAATTTTCTACGGACGGACTTTTGGTACTGTAGCAAAAATCAAGTATTTTCTTTCTTTGTTATTTCGATAGAGAATTAAATACTATTTTCAAAATTGCTTACAACAATGGTTTACCCAAAAACAGACATAGATAGAATTTTATTAAAAGAAACAAAGAAAGAAACTACTTAATTTTTGCTACAGTATCAAAAGTCCGTCTGTGGAAAATTTAAAAAAAAATCCCAGCTTTAGGTAAGATTAGCTACAAAATTTAGGATATTTTTGAAAAATTGTTTTAAAATTTTCATCGCTCAACAACAGTAGATATCAGACAACAATTTTCTGTAATTTTTTAGATATATTTGTGGGTGTCAAATAACTTTTATATTTATATAATTCTGTGTAGAAATGTTCAAATATTACGCCAATACTTTTTCGACATGATTGTTTACAGTTCAGAACTTTCATCGAAAACTATTATAATTAATGATAATGGAATGCCACTTGGTACACGTGTTCTTTACAAGAATTTAAAAAAAATACCCTTAGCACCTATATTGAGAACCTCGGCTGATTCCAGTTGGCTGCAAAAATAGAACACGAACTATAATAATCATAATTGAATTTCATGATAAAACAAAATAGCAACAAACATATTTGTAGAATTAATATTTAGCTACAATTTACCAGGTCGTACATAAAAACATACATCGATTGCTTTAAGTTGTCGTCTATAATGCAATTTGTTTATTTACAAATATATATATATATATATATATATATATATATATTTACAATTAAAAAAATTAATTAGATATATTGTGTTCACTTTCGTAGGGACAAACAAGATCTGGTTATTTTGGTTACTTTTATAGTGTATTACTGACTTTAAATATTATTTTTAAAAAAATTTTACGTTGTAAAACAGGTTTCAGATTTGTTGGTTATGATCATTATAATTAAGATGTCATTTTTCATTATGGCATATTCCAAATGTAATGGCATATTCAGAAAGTGACATATTTTATCATTTTTTAATTGCAACATGACATATTGTTTCAAAGGTGCAAGTTATGTATATCCTAATATTTAACTAATGAATAGATGCTCTTATTCTATGTTTATATAGCGGCAATGGTCACACTAACAAAGGTCCATTCATTCATACATTGTAATACAAAATATGATAATTTAATATTAGAACCTTATCTATAACAAAATTGCTAATTAAGGAGTTTTTACTGTAAACATGACATCATTGATATAACAAAGATGCTTATTGTATTATATTGTTAAATCAGCATAAAACCTGTATAAAAACCCTATGCAATAGAGTTTCACCGAGTTCTATTTTGTAAATGAACCTGTGTAGTTCAGAATATTTAATCTTCTTATTTGAAATAAAGTTTTTTAAAAACAAATAAATCTTTGCAATTTATTTAATTGGCGCAGTCGGTAGGATACGTAAACAGTGTTTTAGACCGAAAACTCAAAAATTAAAAGTTTGAGTTTAATTCGTTAAAGTCATCACTGTTCCGTTTCTACGGTTTATTACGGTCCATAAACGTTATAAGAAGAAACCTACAGAGCCGCTATACGCAGTGCCAAGGAAAAGTACCTACAGAGCCGCTAAACGCAGTGCCAAGGGAAGTAACCTACAGAGTCGCTAAACGCAGTACCAAGGGAAAGAAACTACAGAGCCGCTAAACGCAGTGCCTAGGGGAAGATCCTACAGAGCCGCTAAACGCAGTGCCCAGGTCTTCACATCATCAAATTCAAGAACTCCACGACACAGAGCCCGCAGTGCGAGTGCCAGTCAACCCGGTGAGCCTGAACGTCAAGAGCCGTATCAGCATCACCTAGCCTGCCAGAATCAAGTGTTCAAGTGTTACAAATGTATTTCACCACGCTATTGGCAAGCATAATTTTACTGTAAGTAATTATTAATATTTTTTGTAATAAATATTCAATCTGGAGAATAATTCAGAATTATTAGAAATAGTATCAGAAATAGAAAATAATCTCAACGTCACAATGGCTGAAAGAATTCAGAAAATTAACTTTGCATTAAAATCAATTCCGGAATATAATGGAGACCCAAATAAATTAAGTAATTTTATTAATACAGTAAACTCAGTTCAGTCTCTCTTCTGCACTATCACTCCACCTTTGGATGATTTTGATAAAGCAATAACATTTTTAAATATTAAAAATAAAGTAACTGGACGCGCTTTAGACAGTATTAAAGATCTAGAATTAAATAGCTGGGACGGATTACGTTCGCATCTAATAAATACTTTTAAAGATAAAACAAATTCAGTGACCATAATAAATGAATTATTAAAAATACAAAACATCAAAAGTCCATATAAACTATTAGAAATAACTAAAGAAAAATTCCTTAGTTTTAAATCGAGAATTGGTATTGAAGAAATGGATCCAAACGTAAAATTAATAATGATCAAGTTTGCTGAAAACTTAGTGGTAAACAATTTCATTTCAACCATCAATGACCCATACAGAAATAATCTAGCTACCAGAAATCCACAAACAATAGATGAGATAGAAATATTAATGGAAAATGATTTCCAATATTTAAAATTCAACACTAATCTTAATATAAAACCTTCTATTACCAAACAATTACCACACATTCCACCCCAAAAATTTCCAGGAACAAGTTTTCCTACTGGACCAATAAATTTCCAGCAGAAAAATAATACTAATCAAAATTTTGTTCCTAGACAACGAGTTAAAAATGCCCAATATATTAAACCTACGCCCATGACCATACAGACTAAACAAACATTTCAACCTAAACAAAATTTCTCGGGACAAAATAACTATTTTACACAACAAAATAAACAATTTGGGACACACAAACCAAATTACATAGCAGAAGAAATTAATAACACGGAAACTTTCGATGAAAATCGGTATTCGGAAGATCAAAATTTTAGTAATGAATATAATTACTATCCGGAAGAAGATTTAGAAATCGGGATCGAACAAGACGAAAATGTTACGGAACAAAATTCTTTTTTAGAGATTCCCCCAGATATTCAGGAGAGCTCTTGAGTATGTTTCAGAGTTCCCGACTACCGTTTCTAAAATTTAAAGATTATTATATGTTGATTGACACAGGTTCCACGATAAATTTAATAAGTAAAACATATGTTTATAATAATTTACAAAAATTCAAAATTTACAAAGAAAAATTTAATTTTAAAACACCAATAGGTGAACATACTGGTGACGAATATATAATTTTACAGTTTGAAAATAGAGATTTAAAATTTTATTTACATGATTTTCATAAAGATTTTAATTTGTTGTTGAGTTTACCAACGATGACTGAAATGCAAGCTAAAATAGATCTTAGTAAAAATTTAATTACGATCCAAAATAAAAATTATAAGATACAATATTTTAAAAATCAAGTAGTTGATAACACAGTTAACAACACAGAACAAATTAAAGTTAGAGCAGAACATTTAAATTCGGAAGAAAAGAAAGAACTTCATAAATTAATAAAAGAATATCAAAGTATTTTTCCCAATGAAAAAGATGCGTTAACATACACAGACGTTATTCAACATAAAATAATTACTAAAGATGACACCCCCATATACACTAAGCCGTACCGATATCCTGAAATATATAAAAATGAAATTAATAAACAAGTTGAAGACATGCTAGATAGTAAAATTATCCAAGAAAGTCATTCACCTTGGTCATCACCTGTTTGGATGGTTCCTAAAAAATTAGATGCCTCAGGCAAACGAAAATTTAGAATGGTTATTGACTATCGGAAACTTAATGCAAAAACTATAGACGATAAATTCCCAATCCCAAATATTACCGACGTTTTAGATAAATTAGGAAAGAATATATATTACACTGCACTAGATTTAACCTCAGGTTTCCATCAGATTCAGATGCATCCTGACTCCATTCCTAAAACAGCTTTTAGTACTGACAAAGGCCATTTTGAATTTACAAGAATGCCATTTGGTCTCAAAAATGCCCCATCTACCTTCCAAAGATTAATGAATTATATATTAAAAGATTACATAAATAAAATATGTCTAGTATATTTAGATGATATCATAATATTAGGAACGTCTTTGCAAGAACATTGTGAAAACATACGGAAAATATTTTCTAAATTACAAAAATATAACTTAAAAATTCAATTGGACAAGTCAGAGTTCATGCGTAAAGAGATAGCTTATCTAGGCCATATAGTGTCGAAAGACGGTGTAAAACCAAACCCTGCAAAAATTGAAGCCGTTAAAAATTTTCCTATCCCAAAAACCCAAAAAGAAATAAAACAATTTTTAGGACTTTTAGGTTATTACAGAAAATTTGTTCCAAATTTTGCTAAATTAACTAAACCAATGACTACATGCTTGAAGAAAGGACATATAGTAAATATAGAAAATAAAGAATATAAACAAAGCTTTGAGGATAGTAAAAAATTATTAATTAACGCACCAATATTACAGTATCCTGATTTTGAAAAACAATTTATTGTTACAACTGATGCAAGTAATTTTGCCATTGGTGCAGTTTTAAGCCAAAACATTAATGGGAAAGACATGCCCATAGCCTATGCGTCTCGTACATTAAATGATCACGAAATTAATTATAGCACTACAGAAAAAGAATTACTTGGTATAGTTTGGTCAGTAAAATACTTTAGACCCTACCTTTACGGTACCAAATTCATAATACGAACCGATCACCGACCCTTAACGTGGTTAATGAGCCTAAAAGACCCAAATTCAAAACTAATGAGATGGCGTATAAAATTAGACGAATATAGCTATGAAATAGAATATAAAAAGGGAACACTAAACTCTAATGCCGATGCACTCTCAAGAATAAGACCTAAATTTCAAATCTTTAAAACCAATGATGATATTTTTAGTAAACCACAAAATTTAGTACATTCCATTTCACGGGATCTAAAACTAGGAAAAGGATTTGCTAAACAAATAGATGAAAAATTTAATAGCAAAAACTATTTTATGAATAATGGTAATAAAACTCAAGATTTATTAATCCAACCCATTTATGAGAATAAATATAAGATATTTCACTTAATAACTAAACAAGAATTTTTTAATAAACCCACATTAGAAAATATACAAAATTGTTTAATTCAGTTGAAAAATTTCCTAATCCAAAATGATATTTTCGAAATCCATACGCCCAAAATTTGTTCAGGTTTAGATAAAATTCCGTTTCAAAAGGTTGAAAATTTATTAAATGATATTTTTAAAGAAACCCATATTAAAATAGTAATTCATGAATTAACACAAGAAGAAATAAACATGAATGATGAAACCGAAAGCATGATTGGTAATGTAGATGTAGAAGATTTAGATACAGTACATTCCGCAGACGAAAATGAATTGAATGGAATAACTTACAAAGACTCTTGTATCAATGTAGGTAAAAATCAAATTATAATTCAAAAACACAACCGAGAAACAGAGTGTCAGTTGACAAAACCTTTTGGCAATAAACAAAGATTAACTATTCAATTAAATGAAAATCACCTAGAAAACGAAATTTTTAAATTCTTAAAAGATTATGTAGTACCACGCATAAATTATTATTGTTTAATTGACAGGGATCTGATAATCCCAATAAATAATGTTTTACAAAATAATTTCAATAAAGAAACGTACAGATTAATTCAATGCGAAGAGGTTTTAGAAGACAAATTAATAACTGAAGATCAAATAGAAACTATTCAAACTTACCATCTAGGAAAAACTAACCACAGAGGAATTTTGGAAACATATCAAAAATTAAAACGAAAATTTTATTGGCCCAATATGTTCATGGATATACAAAAATATATTAACAATTGTGACATATGTCAACAAAATAAATATGAACGAAATCCTTACCAAATCCCTGATAATCTTACGCAAAATCCTAAATTCCCCTTTGATATTCTACATATTGACACATTAACCCTAGAGAACCAGAAATATTTAACGGTAATAGATGCTTTTTCTAAATTCGCTCAGTTATTATACGTTAAAACACTTTCTGCAATAGACATTACTAACGGACTTATAAAATACTTTTCACAATACCAAATCCCTAACGAAATAACTTTTGACAGTGGAACTGAATTTAATAATAATTTGGTAAAAGATTTACTAAAATCATATAATATCAAAATCCATATGACATGCGTTGATAACCCTAAATCAAACGGACTTATTGAAAGATTCCATTCCACAATAATCGAACATTTGAGAATTTTAAACCAACGACAGCATTTTAAAGAACAGAATAATTTTAAAAAAATACAACTGTCCTTAATAGCTTACAATAATTCAATAAACTCAGTTACTAAATACACTCCTAATGAGATACTTTTTGGTTCAGAAAAGGATAACGAAATTTTGAAATTTAAAGATTGTAGCGAAGACTATTTGCAAGAATGGCAATATAAACTCAGATTATTAAAAGAAAAAGTGTATAAAAATATTGAAACCGAAAAGAATAAAAGATTCTCAAAACAAAAACCGTCTAACAAAAATTTAGATAATCTAAAATTAGACACTGTACTAATTAAAGAAGGTAAAAGAAGAATACAAAAAATCAAAAAACCACTATTTAAAATTCACAAAGTTGAAAACTATAACCCCAAACTTGGAACTATAAAAATAAATCCAAATAAAAGACATAAAATTGACAAAATAAAAAGAAAACGTCTCTTTGTTGCAGATGCTCCTGCAAAGGAGAAGAATTAACCGAATTAACGGACAATCCCGGCTTAAATATAATAGATTTAGGACAAGTAAATATATATAAAAACTCATATTACTCTTATTATAATTATAAAATAAGTAATTTGGAATTAGAATATAATAAAATAAAAACTTATAAAAATGAAATTTTATTAAAATTAAATAGCGATAAAGCCGCGAAATATAATTACAAAAGAGAAATAGAGACATATATAAACATTTTAAATTTTAATATGTCAAGACTAAAAAGTAAAATTAACAATTTGTTTCAAAATAAACGCAATAAACGAGGACTAGTAAACGGATTAGGAACGATTATTAAAAGTATTACCGGAAATTTAGATTCAGAAGACGCTGAAAAATATGAGAAATTATTTGAAAAAATACAACAAAATCAACATATTTTACAAGATCAAAATTTAGAGAATATACGAGTTAATAAAGAAATGATTTCAAAATTTAATAAACAAATTGAAAATATTAAGCATAATGAAATGATATTAAAATCACGAATAATGCAAACAGATACCATAATTGAAAAAGTCATGAACTGGGAAAATATTTCTAGACTTAAAGATATTTTTAACCAACTGATTTTATTAAGTATAAATTTAATTGAAATTCTAGATGAAATCGAAACAAGCTTAACTTTCTGTAACTTGAATAAAATCCATAGCTCAATAATTACAAAGGAAGAATTGAATAAAATAGTTAAAGAAGCAAATCAGAATTCAAATTTTTGGGAATTAACTACACTAATTACCAGTCATTGTAAAGTTGATAAAGATCAGATTGAATATTTACTAGATATACCTGTATATTATAATAACGAAAACAGTAAACTATTGCAAATAACTCCAATACCCAATATCAACAAAAATCAAATGTTTGCCATAAATGAAGAAAAGAAGTTGTTAATTTTAAGCCAAGATAATTTATTTAATACACATGATTGTAATAAAATAAATGATAATCATTTTTGTAAAACCAATTATATAGAAACCAATGATTGTATTAAAAATGTTGTTATAAATCGTAATAACGAGGGATGTGAATATCACACAATTAATGATGCCTTTTTAATTATAAAAATAGAAAATGAAAATCTAGCAATAATAGCTAGCACCATAAACAGAGTTGTCGAAGTAAAATGTAAAGATAAAATCAAACATCAACAGATTAAAGGTGTCTATAAATTCAGAACTAATGAAAATTGTAAAATAGATAATTATGATTTAGAAAGTAAATTGACAAAAGCGAAAGAAATAATTTTTGAAAAAATAGCTTTTAACATTGAGGAAAATCAAATTAGTAACAGTACTTTAGAATTAAAGCAAATAGATAAGGAAAATGTTATTATTAAATAAATTCCAAGAATAGATGAAACAACAGTAAAAAATGATTATCATGGTCATATTAACTCTTTTGTAATAATTGTATTAACCATTATTATATTATTATATATAATTTATAGAAATAAGGATAGATTAAAATGTAAAAGGGACTCTACATCAAATCAAAAAACAGAATCTTTAGAATTAGAAAATTTGGAAACTCAGAATAGAATTCCTTTTTGAAAGAATAAGATCATCTTTTAAAGAAGGGAAGAGTTATGTATATCCTAATATTTAACTAATGAATAGATGCTCTTATTCTATGTTTATATAGCGGCAATGGTCACACTAACAAAGGTCCATTCATTCATACATTGTAATACAAAATATGATAATTTAATATTAGAACCTTATCTATAACAAAATTGCTAATTAAGGAGTTTTTACTGTAAACATGACATCATTGATATAACAAAGATGCTTATTGTATTATATTGTTAAATCAGCATAAAACCTGTATAAAAACCCTATGCAATAGAGTTTCACCGAGTTCTATTTTGTAAATGAACCTGTGTAGTTCAGAATATTTAATCTTCTTATTTGAAATAAAGTTTTTAAAAAACAAATAAATCTTTGCAATTTATTTAATTTGCACAACGTGTTATGCAAACTATTGAGATCAGAATTTCCTCTTAGTTTGTTTTTACAAATTTGCACAGAGCAAATATAATCAATTGTCGTGTAGTACTCAAAAAAACTACCCGTCTTAATGAGACTACCAGGTTCTTTAACAAATATACTGGTGTAAACGATAAAATTAATATAATTTAATAAAACACACACAAAATTACTACAAATTACACAACGGTATGAATTATTATTTTTTTCTAACACATTTCATTTATTTTTGTTGACAAATCCATGGCACACTTTGCCAATTGTTTTTATGGTTACTATACCAGTACGTCTCCACATTCTCCCACCTGAGGAATAATGATGACTCACATATAGAAGACGTAAGCACTATTTTCAGTCTCTAAAGCGCTTTGGCAGCTTAATTACGCGAACCCTTCTTGTAAACACAACTCGCGCACATTCGGGCACGGACACTTTTACTCTGCTTTTTTCACTCACTACACTTGACACTTATTTGTCTCTGGCTCCACCACTGAATCCACAGTAACGTCCCACGCAATTTTCGTCGTCCATGCCCTTTGGAGTACCAGTTTAGGGGGGCACAGTGTCACAGGACTCGTGAATCTAATAGAGTCAAATACTCGTTGTGCCAACGATAATGTCACTTGCTTCGTTACAACGTCTTTATCATTTTCTTGGATATTACTTAGGCTCAGAGTGTCTCTCGACGGGTTCCAGGGTAAACCTAATCCCTGAGAATTGTCCAAACAGCTTTGTGGTCTGACTGAGTACTTCCACGCTCGAAGATGAGGTATAAGCTCAATCAAATTCGTACCCTTTTCCAGGCAGTGGCTTAACGATGGCTTATTTTTCTCACGCGCAGACGAATCGAATACCAACCTAATTTTAGTAGTCATACTCTCATTCTTCAGGACTGGTTGGTGAGACAGGTAATTTACAGGTCGATATTCACCTGTAGGTTCAATTTGCTCAACGATCCCTTCTCGTTCCCACTCTAGAAAGATCTCGTTGTACGCTTTATAATTTTGGTCAACTTTCAATTTTCTCACAGTAGACTGTAGCCCTTTCATGGCCAACGTATAGTTATCAGGGAGAGGTGGATGCCCCGGCACCCAAGGTAGCTTAACCTCATACCTCCCATCTGCGTCCACAGCTACTGTTTCATCGAAATGCTCTTTAGCAGCTAGAGCCATTTCTTGTTTAGTTTGCTTCTCTGAAGGCGACGTTATTCCTAACACATCCAGTTGCCATAGATTTGTAATGTCGTCCTTCACGAACAATGACAAGATAGATGCACTGGTGGTGGAAGAACGAGTTCCCGGAACTTTCCCCATTAGCGTCCAGCCTAAGAAAGTCCCGACGGCCACCAACCCGCATTCTAAAACGTGTTTACGGTGTATAACTTACCGGCAACATCTGCACCAATTAACAATTCAATAGGGCCTTCTACGACATCATGCAACTTTATACCCAGCTGATTAATTTCTTCCGTCCAAACACCGCAATGAATCGGAGGAAACCCACTACAAATCGTTATTTGATCAAGTGCTTCAAAAGTGCATCTAAAACTGTCGTCTTTACTACCCAACTGAATATTATAGCACTTATGTCGCTGTTCCGCCGTTTTGGAACCGCCGAATAACACGTGCACTACTTTCTCAGCCCTTTTAGGTTCATAACGGAGCTCCTTCACTGTTGTCTTTAACACATAGGAGCGTTGGGAGCCAGTGTCAATAAGAGCACGGACTTCTCGCACACCATCATCTCCATACATGCGTACTCGAAGGGTCTGCAACATCACATGAGCGCTTGAGTGGTTTGCCATAACTATCTCATCCTTCTCTTCTGTCTTTTCTTGAACCCTCTGCGGTGACGAATTCTGCAATGTCGACGAGTCAGACTTGTCGGCTGGTAACCGAGAACAAATTAATACTACATGGGCGCCACCACATAAAACACATCTGACCGATTCTCGACACCGTCGACTTTGATGACCGATTTTTAAACACCGGAAGCATGCCCTTTTGTCGCTCAGAATCTTTTTCTTTTGCTCAAGTGTCCATTTCTGAGCCTTGAAACAGTTCTCGCTCCCATGTTTATTTCCGTCGCAGAAAACACATTTGGCAACCTCGCAACTCATCAGCGCAGCCGCTGTAGGTAAAATGGGATCCAGTGCTTTAGATTTTTCTTTTTTGTGACGGGTGTTTTCCACCGATAGTGAACTGAAGCCGTTGGCCGCCATAGCTATGCGCCCTTCAGCCTCAACTTCCAAACGGAGGAAATCCATTAACCCGTCCAAACGATCTTGCAGGGGATTCGTGAGTGCCACGCTCCCACCGTATTCACCCCTCTCTCTACTTACAGAGGGCCTACATGAACGTTGCCATGCCCTTAACAATTCCGCAGGAAGACAAGACTCAATCAAGGGAAATAACATAGCCGCGCAAGCATTGGTGGTTATCCCTAGAGTATTTAAGGCGCGCAGTTGGGTTTCTAATTTGTCGTACAGTACAGATATGTCCATCCTACCTCCCGAAACAGCGTTTCCTAAAACCATCTTTAAGAGCTCCCTAACATAGACCTCTATTTGTAAATCTTCTCGCCCATAACGTGACTTTAACCCATCTATGGCTTTATAATAATTTTCCCCAATAGGCGGGTAACTTTCCACCAATTGTCTAGCTCTACTGCCAGAAATAGTGGCCTGCATTAAATATTGGAACTTATCCGAGTCATCAATATTGGGATCCTCATGGATTTTCTTAAATTGACCCCAAAAAACCAACCAATCACGGATCTCGCCGTCAAACTTCTTAAACTCGATGTAAGGTAGTTTAAATTTACGCTTACCTGAGTTGTTTTCCGCTTGTGTGCTCACGGAATGGCTATCTGCTTCTGATCTTACCTCAGCATCGGCACTACGAGTGACACTGTTGTATCGAACCCTCAGCATAGTTATTCTTTTGAGATACTCATCTGATGCTTCTGTCTCCATTGACAAGGCCTCCTCTGTTGCATCTTCTGCTAACAGCTCACTTAGGACTGTCTCATCAAGACCAGATAGAACATCAAACTTGTTTTGCAGAAATTCCCATGCAGCCTGAATTTCTAGCGTGTTCCTGGTAGATGCGGTCAACAATTGTTCAAGACGTACAGCGGCTTTCGTAAAGGCAGTCCTTGCTACCTTTCGATGCTTCTTAATCGGCCCTTGTTCCATCTTCTCAATAATTTTTATACAACTGCAACTTCGCAACACCAACCTTGCACAATATTACACTGGTTCCACTCTGTTACAGTTATTTACACCAATATCTTAGCATACGTATCACTAACGTAAGTCCTGTCACGGTCGCCACAATGTCGTGTAGTACTCAAAAAAACTACCCGTCTTAATGAGACTACCAGGTTCTTTAACAAATATACTGGTGTAAACGATAAAATTAATATAATTTAATAAAACACACACAAAATTACTACAAATTACACAACGGTATGAATTATTATTTTTTTCTAACACATTTCATTTATTTTTGTTGACAAATCCATGGCACACTTTGCCAATTGTTTTTATGGTTACTATACCAGTACGTCTCCACATCAATCGCTGCACATTTTGATGTAGAGATCTGGTGCTACTTAGTTCAAATTGTCAGTTTGGCATAAGAAACTTGTAAGAACTATACTGTTATACCTCCTCTAATTATTATTATATATAAGGTAGCAAACTCTGCTTCATTTTCTCTTGTCCTCCACACTTCATGTACCCACCTTCCGATTCGTCGTCTGATGCTCTTCCTCTTCATACAAAATTGTAGCAGTTATTGCTAATTCTTTGTCTGTAAACGTAGCCCTCTCGTAAATCTGATTGAAAACTAGTCAGCACGCACGGATAGGTGTGAATAGATCAAACTTATATGCCATGCATGCCGCTAACACTGAACTGACAGGGCACTGCTAAGTCACTGATGTGTGTGAAGAAACCTTTAATCCATTGATTTTCAACCGGTGTGCCGGCACATTTCTGTATCGTTAAAGAACAGCTGAGGTGCTGCCAGTCTTCAGACAGTAAACTAAATGCTTCACTTATTAACAGCAAACATTAATGTAGTATTAGAACCAAAAATGTGACCTTTAAAAATAATGATCTCGACTATGACTGAAAGAACCATACAAAATAAAAACAAATAAATTAACAGTGGGAAATATAATGTTAGAGCACAACACAAAACTTTTAACTAAGTACAATCAAAACACAACACATTTTATAATAACGAGTTGAAAAAATCTCATTACAAAATCTGTTGGTGTGAATTTTAGCACCATGTTCAGCGCTGTCAATTGAAAAAGGTTGAATACGTTGGTCGATCTAACCGATTCTATCATCAATTAACATATATATTATTTAGAAGATTAGAAGTTCCGATGGGAACCGCAGAGAGTAAACTAGCATCAAAACTATCTAGTTGCACTAACCCTATTACATCGTAGCTATAGAAAGATTGATCATCTTCTCTATATATTGAAACTTGCATTAATACTGAGACATCTATAGACATTTTACAAATTGTGACCGTGTCAAATCAAGTGTCTCTATGCAAATTCATCCCGCCGTGTCTTACCATAAAGTACGTTCTAGTAAAAGTAGCTGTGCTGATACTGGCAACACAAAAGGCAGCGTACTGTCACCTCTTCTTTTTAACATAGTTCTTGACTCAGTTATGTACAAAATGACGAGTAAAATACATGAAATTTGTTGCATATACTTGAAAAGTAAGACTACGAAGATGTCATTTATGTCACAGCATCAACATAGAATGATACGTACGCCAAACTAATTCCATTAGAATACCAGCCTCGTCTACTTGAATTAAAAATTAAAGTCAACAAAACAACATCCACGTGGTACTAATGATAATATGAGCTTCAGAATTCATGGAAGAAATGTGGAAGTAGTTGGATCAGTTTAGCTTCCTTAGTAGCATCACTAAAGACGATGGAAATGCGATCGACGTGTTAGTGCATATTCAAAACTGCGTGTCTTTAAGGCCAACATTTTTTCCGTATTGTTCTATTGTTGTGAAACGTTGGAAAATATAGACAACTGTTATTGAGAACAAACTACAGGTAATGCAGAACTTTTAGGCGAGATTCTGCACAAGACGCATTTCAAAGGAAATAAAGTTGTAAGTGAAGATGTACTGAGCATATATTAAGGAGTTTTTGAAAATAAGAAAAAAGCGCTAGATTTGGTCCCAAAAGATAGTTGTCTTAGAGCTAGGACATGTATGATTTGGAGAAAGGCGATTTGGCGATTAAATTACGGTATTTCTTGGAGAAAAATCAAAGGTCTGGTTGGAAACCAGGTTCGTTATAGGTACCTGGATATTTATATAATATTCAGAGGTATAATTTTATAATAAATACAATGATATTGTGCTGCGCAAAATGTTAGCAGTTAGCTAATTGTATTTATAATGAAAATTAAAAGACCCTTTTAGTTAGGAAGTCCGTTTAGAATATTAATACAAATACAGTCTCTGGAGAACGTTAATTGACGTTCTATGGTCATGCGATTAACAAATCATTTACTAAATAAAAACTAATGAAAATTTAACAGAACAATTTAGACAGCTAATAAATCTTTTTAAAGAAATAGGTTTACAGAAATCCCACAGAAGAGCAATGAACTACAGAGCACTAGTAGTTTCAGTGACGTGTCGAGTTGTAGATGATAGACGAAAATATGGGGCGAGCGCCTACTGTATGGTAAAAATATATAATTTCTTTTAAATAGTAATTTCACTGCAGTGTTGCCAACTATACGCAGGCCCATCAAGAGGGAGGGGGTAGCCGGGGAAAATTTCCGGGGTCGTGAGCAAAGCCGTAGTAACGGCCTGGAATCGGGGCAAGTGCCAGGGGCACGTGTCCGTCAATCACTTGTATTTTGGAAGTGAGGACCTTTATTTTAGGTTATTAGTTGTATTTTCACCTGTATTATAATAAAAAATTCTCGCTTTATTTGTTTATGGTCCAGAGTCCGAGCTGAAAGAATTAGTTTTCACGCTCTTGACGGCCCCGGGTATAGAATTGTTCATTACCCGGGGACTGTACGTTAATTATCATATATGTATGATAAATTTCTTTTCTGTACGATATACGATAGCTTGTAGTTACTGTACCGATTTTTTAATAAAAATGCGTCTACTAGATAAACTAAATTTGGTTTTAGGTAGGTTGTAAGTACTTTATTTTTCCCAATCCATTAAAACAGTAGGCCGAATACGGCCAGACTAATTTTTAAACGGCACGTACAAAATTTGTAGCACTGCATTTTCATCTTGGATTCTGCGTATGTCTAAATCATCACCGCTGTATTCAATAGATTTTCTGAATTCCTCCCTTCCTTCGATTCTCAAATAACTTTCTAAAACTCTAACAGTCCCTTCCCGGTCCTCACGAGATTTTCTGAATTTATTCCCCCATCCTGTCATTTCTAAAATCTAAATTTTCTAAAATCTGGCCCCCGGTACATCTCAATCCGGACCGTGAAAAATATCTGGAACTAAATATAGCCCCGCTAAGAGAAAATGTTGGACACTACTTCTTTGAAACATTTACCTAATAGATGGATACGATAATTACTTAGAAAATAAGATAAGATAAGTATTAAAGATCGAGCTTACGTAACACTGATTCACTGCTTGACAGCAAGAGGAACGCATATATTATACCTTGCCCGGGACATCACAAACTACTGTTCCTCAATCGTTATCTGTATTTTTATTATAATAATTTCTCAAGTCATTGGAAACGTTTCAACATGAATGTCAATTTCATCTGATATGATCATGTCCAGCGACAAACCAAACAAAGTTAACATCTGCTCCTATTTGCCTACCTCTATTTCAGTCAGCTCAAACCTGGTACGGTACTAGCAATCTTTATTGATACCAATAGCTCTAATAAATAGGCTATAAAAATAAAGTCAGAATAACCTAGCTTTGCGTTCAAGAACTGTTAGATGTGCCAGGAAATCATCTTTCCTACGTCCAAATCAAGAACGCCGGGAAAAAAGTTGACCGGGACAAAGTTTATAGGCAACTGGAATAAATAGTGGTAGTTACGGGCGATAACTTTGGTATAATTCTTGGTCTTTCTTACAACGTAAAACACTGTCGTAACTTACGAGAGACAAAAATACCTGGTTTTCCTTGTAAATTGATTTGGTTTGGTGTTTGCCATCCTTTAAATAATCTATTGTAACAAAAAAATTTAAATACTAGATCCAAATTAGGACCTATTATAAAAAAATTCAAAACAAAGCCAAGACTCAGAAAGCGTTGTTGAGCTAGAACTGATGATCATGATAAAAGTATCTACAAATGATATTAAAAACAACTAAAAATTTATTTTTGCAAATGGATTGAAACTTCGTAAATATTATTGCGATAACTCAATTATCGTTCGTTTGGTTTCCTATATATTAAATCTTCTCTAAGAGCCATTTCGCTTGTGATTATTTCCGTGAAGCTATATTGTAATTGACACACTTTAAACATTATATTTTGTGGATATTGTGTGTAAATATGTTCTCCGAAGGTAGTAATTCGTTAATGGTTCCATTACAGATACGTTGTATGTAACTACTGTAGGGACTGTAAAATCTAACTGCTGCAAATGAGCGTTTAATGGCATACACTTGGCTTCAACGTTTTTGAATGTACGTTGTTAATATATTGACTCGATTTTTATATTGAATATATTGAAATTTTGAATTCTTGTTCGTATATTCAATTCACATATTGGAAATTTAAATTATTTTTTTAGCATTTATTATATGAGTCTGAAATGGCTAAAATCATTAATTACGAACGTCACATTACAAAGCGTCTGCATAGTATCGATCGAAAAATGTGTTAATCGATTTATCTTAACCAGACTTTCGTATTGAAATAATGATCTCAATTTTAACAATTTTATTCTTTGCTAACAGCTTTACCGTTTTGAATAAAATTGAAAGATTTATATATATATATATATATATTTTGCCTACATGGTCATTCATTAATAAAAACACATGTTTTCTAAAGACGGAACCATGTTTTTTTAAAACTATGTTCCAAGAAAGCTCTAAACACTTTAACACTTTCATTTAATATTTCAGAACTTAGAACAGAATTTATCTATCTTTCTATATTAATTTTTAATCAATTTATTTTTCAAATTAACATGTATTTGTATTATTTATGAATAGTTGATCTATTTTTTCGCTTCTTTACATTTGTCTAGGTTTTTCTATGACATATTTATGCCGTTATAAATTTACACAAAGCTTGTTTAAGCTTTTATTTCCAATATAAATAAAATATAACACATAAAATAAAAAATCGCTAAATTCAATAATATATTGCTCTACATATTTCGGCTATTACTCATTACTACCCATTGAACTGCAAATAAGGGCATGTAAGTGGGGCTGGATTGGACATACGCTTAGAAAAGATCCTACCGATTTAGCAAGGAAAGCGCTCGAATAGAATCCTCAGGGTAAAAGAAAGCGCGGCCGATCAAAACAAACCTGGAAATGTACAATTTCGAAGAGGCCAAGGTTCAGGAAAAATCATGGGGGGAGAACTGAAGACAATGGCAACAATAGAGTCAGGTAGCAAAGATTTGTCCTATGCTCCAAGTTCTAAGAACACTATATATATATATATTTCTGCTGTTAGGCCATCGACAACAATATTATTATGGCACATCTTGTAAAAACAAGGGTTCGAAATTACCATCACTATTATAGAAGCCCTTTTAAAAGCGGTTAGTTTTAAACGTCAGTCACGTCATTGAGTAATATTTTTCATAATTTTATGGCTTTCTGTATTTCAATTGATTGACGGTTTTGACGGATCAACGCTTTTACAAAGATTTTTATGACAGTGATGGTACTATTGAATCCTTGTTTATACCAGAGGTGTCACAACAATATTGTATGTATTTAAATGCAAGAACACTTTATATCATTCTCCAGTCAATGGCCCAGCAGCGGAAATATACAGAGTAATATATTATTAAATTTAGTTAAATTTCATGGCACTCCAAGGCAATTCAATTTTTGGACGGCGCTTTTACAATCAGAAAAAGAAACAAATTAGTTATGAAAATAATTCTTTAAGTATTTTAAACTCAACTTTAATGCCACCATTGTAGACAATATTATTATCTGGGAGTTTAAATTTTAGGCTAAAATTGTGCTGGGGGTCTAAAACGGCACAACCTATGCCATGGGTTGATGTTGATCCGACAGTTTAAAGGATCTAATTGATTTTATCTGATTTAACTATCGGCCATCGGATATTTTTATTATGCATATCAGATGTCAACATTTGTAACTCAAAGAAGGAATATTCGACATTTTGTAGCAAGAAATGCACTGATTCGTCGTAGAAACAATTTCTAGCCACTCAATTAAAATATGTACCAAAAGAAAAGCTAGCATATCAAGATCGTCATGATGAATATAAATGGCTGATGTACACATCTTTTCCTACAAAATTCATGTAGTACACTAAAATTAAAAGATAATCTTCAGCGTCTACAGTGAGTAATGTTGTGTACTCATCTATTCGGTGCTTTATAGATCGTCCCCATCGCGTTCCCGTTCTTCCTTCGAACCATCTACTTGGCGATTTTCATTTAATAATCAATTATGCAATGAACAAATCCTTCCTTCACTTAGCGTGTCCAAAATACCGTAGCAATCGTTTATTTATTAGAGTGGACCATAAGTTGCACAGCGATTTAAACGTTTATTGACTGCTTTTCAAATTAACTTTTTTAATTTTTAGAAAGTCATATCCAAGATACACGTTAATTAAAACGCGTTAAAGTGAATTTAACTATGTGAATTAAAAATCATTTTAACGCGAAGAGCATATCCTTGAAATTTTGGAACAATAAATGCAATTTCTGATTTTACTATACGTCGTCTAGTCAGCGGATCAGACTCGAAATTCCACTATCACGAACCAGTCGCATTAATTAAAAGATACAGATCGTAATTTCAATCAGTTTGTTCAATTCTAACATAATATCTGTTTCTTATGTGAATACGAAACTTGTCAGTACACGCTTAATATCTACACTAACATTTTTGAAGGGGGCGCACAACCATATAATTTCTTGTACAAAATTAACAATCTAAAATAAAATTAATAACATTCTATACATCAAAATTTGAAGCGTATATTTATCTATCTAATAGGATGTTTTTAATTCTAAAAAAAATGTCATGTAATTGTAGATAAACTAATTGCATTATAAACACTAAATACTAAACCAGTCGACGCATATTTTCATTCAACGTAGCAAATTAGAGTTCATTCTACAAATTATATCAGCCGTGGTTCTCAATATAGGTGCTGCGGGTAAAAATTATTTAATTTTTGTCAATAAGATGTGCTATCATCAAGTATACTAATTTTCGACGAAAGTTTTAAACTACAAACAATTATGACGAAAAAAATATTCACGTATTATTTGAACATTTCTACACAAAATTATATAAATACAAAATTATTTGAAACCCACAAATATATTTAAAAAATTATAGAAAATTCTTGTGTGCTATCTCTTGTTAAATTATTGAGCAATAACATTTTTACAGATTTTTTTCTACAGTTGAAAATATCCTAATAGATAGATAAAAATTCGCTGCTAATTTTGATGTATATATATTGTTACTAATATTATTTCAGATTATTAGTTTTGTATAAGAAACTTTTATTTTCTGACATAGCGATAAGAGATGCGCGCGGTGAGCCGGTTCATATAAATTAGATGAGCCAGCTCACTTTGGTTAGCATACTGATCCAGCTCAGTGAACTAGTTCGTTCATGAACGATCCATCGGCTATACCAAAATTTAAAGAATGAAAAAATATGTACATATTTATTCCATCAAACTGACTGATAGTGTCCAAAGAAGGAAAAGAATATTTAACATCACATTAGATTTTACACGATTATTTCGTTAATTACTTTCTGAAATCACTTGTTGGAAGAAATTAAAACTGACCAGTTAAAGGTGGTAGCAACTCGACGGGCTATAAAGTTCGAGGGGTATATAAAAGGTATCCGAAGAAAGAGATCCTAAACTAGTGCTGGAAAGAACTGGAAAGGAAAGGAGAAGAAAGCAGTACTCTCTCGAAATGGGACGAGAAAAGGAAAAGCAGGTACCAATATTGCGATCTTTCACTAGAAGAAGTAGGATGGAAGAGAGCTAGACAACAAAGCGTCATTGAAGAAGTAGCACAGAGAATGAAAGACATGCATGGTCAAGAATGACAGAGAAGAATTAAAGAATTCAGATACAACAATATGTATGCCAAAATTTGGACAACACAAATACCGAAGAATTTAATGGAAAAAGGAAATAGATATAAGAAACGAACGGTAGCAAGATTTAGATGTGGAAACGAGGAGAGAGACAACCTATTTTGGAGAGAAGGTGAAGAAAGAGTACGCAGGATGTATCGGAGAGAAAGGGAAACCATCGAGCACCTACTCCACAACTGTGACGAAGTCCGACCCAGAGGAGGAACGCGAGAAGAAGTTCTAAAAGACACAGGATCAGGATGGACATGGATGAACATATAGTGTAATGTATTAAAAAAATGTAGAATTCAAGCCGAAAGGCAGAATTTAATAAAATTTAATAGTAGTATATATTATATATTAAATCACTTGTTGCTTTGCCATGGAGGTGAGATTATTGTATTTCTTATAATTAAATTATTTATAAATTAACTTCAGAATATGTTTTATTTGACAGTAAACACCTTCCCAGTTCAAATCCTAACTTTTATCATTATCTGATTTATTTGTTTTACCCTTTCTACAGTATTCGGCTAATGTACTACTAATATATAAATATCTACAAGAGTTTCAAGTTTTAACTCGAGCTGGACATATTGAATATAAAAGTAATGTTTGATGCAAAAATACACATCTGTCCACTTTAATAGAAACACCTCCAGCCATCAATATAATCAAAAAGTTGCAGCGATATTTCTATATCGACCGTTGATAAATGCGGTATATCGCAAGGCAGGGTGTCCCCCTGGGCGTTCAGGTGCGGTACAGGTACAGGGGGAGTCGACCTGAGGGAAATATGTACGTGTATGTTCACGTGTCGGAATCAATATGTAACCGAATCGGTTGTGACAAGCGACCGAGGTACATCTCACTGCATGGAAGATTAATTAGCGAACCCCCACCATATGGTAATATACACCTACATATCCGGTCTGCGTATCTCAAACTGTGCCCACTTCCGGCTCCTGTTTGATCTCCGACCACTAAGTAATAGGCTATTTAACTACAGGTCATTAGTGATTGATTTGTGATTTAGCTAATGTACTCTGTTTGATCGCTCGCTTTCAAGAGGAATTTGCGAAGGTTCTAGTGATTATAAAGATGTGTGAGATAAAATCATGGCATTACTTTCTATTAAGTAGATAGCACTGATTAAATATGGTCCGAAAAAATGTTTGACCATATCACCTAAAGTCATAACTACAAAGTTTCAAACTTCTTATTTAAATATTTTTATTATAAATTTCTAACAATGATAATTATCCAAATTCTAATTTCTTTTGTCCGTATGTCTTCAATTAATTCATCATTTTTTCACTACCGTTCATCTGCTTCTTTTCTGCCTAAGTAACTTTGTAACTAAGTGTTTTTGTGATATTTGAAAACCATGTTTCTTCTCGCATGTGTATGTATTTTGCCTAACTATGATACATATGTATTATTTGTGCCTAAGTGAATATTTGAAAACCATGTTTATACTCGCATATGTATGCATTGCGAATAATTGTATTTTCCTGTATTTTATGTAACTTACAATGATCTCATTATTTATCTTTTATATAAAAATCAATTTCTGTTTGTTTGTTTGTTTGTTTGTCCTTTATGCAAACCCAAACAGATAGGCCAATTTTCACCAAATTTAGTACAGGGGGGTAAAATAATCCGGGAAGGTTTTAGTGAGGATTCAAACTTCGTCCATGTCCGCCTAGGGAACGTGATGGAAGAACCCATCATTTTTCACTCTCAGTTTAAATTAATTACATAGGCTAAACCTTAAGAGATATATCGATATAATGTAGACAAAAAATTTTAATATTAATTAGATTTAAAAAAAAAAAAATCTGCGACAGCATATACCTATCATGCATCGATATCGTGTATTGGGAAATTTTCTGTTTTTAAACGTAATAGTTTTTGTATTATAAAGTTTGTGGGTGCATAACATCGGAGTTTTATAGTGATGTATCAATTATTTTAAAATAATAAATTAGACCATTTCACGTAGAATCATAATATATCACTATACACTATAGAACACTATACATCAAAGATTAATAATAACGCAGTAATCACAGCGTAAACAGAAGTTCGAAATGCATATGTTGTGAGTTGTGGAATTTGTCAAAAGGTGGCAGTGCTAAGTAGTTATTTATTCCCCACTGTCTAACGGTAGTTATATTATTATTACTATACCTACCGTTTTATATATTTAACTTTATAATCGTTATATTAAATTTTTTTTGAATTAATGTAGTGAAATGGCATAGCGAAACACGGTTACACCTACTAGTAATTTATAAATGTATCTATTTCAAAATTTATTTTTATTCTTCAGCTCTCATTACTTTTCAGACTTCTATTTATATATTTTTATTATTACTAGGAGCTGAGCCGACTGAGCCGATCGGTCCTCCAACGTGAAGCCGCGGCGAAGCCCCTGGCCTATTATACTACGAAAAGTAACAATATATACCTATACATAATATTTCTTCAGAAGACGAAAATTTTACTGCGATGCACTGTTTCATTCTTAAAAACTTGACTCACATATGTACCTACACAGTCAATTTTGAACGCAGGTACTCAGGTACATAAAATCATTTACTTATTGGAAGATATTATTATTTAAAGTTACTTCATTTACTTTTATATCCAACATTGGCCGTGGCTCTAAATGAATAAAAATCCAACATGGGAGCTTAGTATTAGTAAAAAAAATCTCAAAGGAAATTAATTTTACATAAATTTTAATAATTACTTGAAGAATGTTTCTCAGAATTTTATATTTGTACAATAGAAAAATATATCAGAGTTGACATATCTTATGTTCCCAGAAGAATAAATATACCTCCGAGAATTTTCTCTGCCAGAAAGAAGACAGATAAAAATTGATGAATATTATGTGAAGGTTAAATAAATATTAAACAAATCATTAAATGTATATTACTAAATTATATACATCAAAAAGAGAAAATGCATACACCAGAACAAAGATTTCGATATAATTTTTTTTAAATCATGCTTCTCGATGTACAGTGGCTGCTCATATTATTAAATTATATGTTATGTATCGTTGGTCCTGATGTATGCCAGGAAAAACGCCTCTAAAGATGTGGACTGAAAATTGGCTGCGTTCGACTGGGTAAACGGGTGTAAAATCGGGGTAACAAATGGCGCAACGGGACTTACCAACTGGTTGTAGGAGGGTTAGACACAGGAACAACTAACACAACACAGCTGAGCCTTAAAGGCTCTACCACTCGCGATGGCAGTAAAATTATAAATATGACGATATGACAAACTGCAAAAAGGCTGCAAACAGGCTGCAAAAACGCAGGTACAACAAAAAAGGTATACTGGTAGCTACAACTGTCTATAGCGAGAGGCAATCAACTACTGACTAATAAAATATATGGTTTTTCATTCAAAAAATCCCCTCCTAAACTAAATAAAGCAAAGATAAGGATTTTAACAGAGCGGTGCGCGAATAAGTTACAATAACAATATTTTATGGAACATTCCATGGGAGCTGTGGAAGTCAACCACCCACCCCGTGCTGGCCGTGATTTTCTTAAACCTGCCTCTTTGCGGCGGTTGGTCATCAGGGCGTCGAGGAGCCTGGTGCAGTGTTCCCCCGCTCACATGTGGACTGCTGACTTGTCTACCAGGATGGTCATACATGGAGTCGGACTCGTGGTGATCACCGTAGTTGAGTGGAATTTCGCAGAAGAATGGACTAAGGTCCTTTGCATGGCTTCCGAAAGCCATCCATTTACTTATATCTTGGATTAACCTAGTTCCGGTATTCATTCGTCATGACAAATATTACCTTATTACGAAAATGTGGCGTATGCATTACGTTCTTAAGTTAGGTCTGTTTAGACGCTGACAAATAGTCAAACAGCTGTATTTCACAATGTCTAGATGTCACAGTCCTGACGAAGGGTTACCTTTGTGACAATATTAATTGGAACTATGTAGCATAATCAACCAGAACTTATCCTGTGGAATACGATTGAGGAACATTTATGGAATATGGACATTGCAGTAGTCACATCTAACAATCAGTGTATACAGTGATCTCCAACTCAAACTGAAATTAAGATTCAAAAGTATAGACTTTACACGTATCATAAAAGAACAATGGAGTGTGCATAATGAAACGATGACCTAATAAGAGTGCCAGCAACAAAAATAATATCAAATATGCGGAACATATAAGGATTGAAAAATGAAGGACTGAAAAATCTTGATAGCCAGATACAAAAAGCATTAATTTTCGACACCTGCACGTTAATCAGAAAGTTCTTAGGAGAAGGAGAAAAAGGAATGAAAAGTTGTGACATAATTAATAGGGCCCGGTCTCCGCGCCAACACAACCTACTTGTTTACATACATATTTGAGACAGGTGCATATTTTTCAACTGAGAAAATGCAAATTACTCAATAATAGTAATAATGTGGAGTGACAGCACTAGGGATCCTGGCACTTCGATGCAAGTTGATAGCCCCTTACTTTTTTTTTTCAATATAGTTTGTAACAAACGTAGTTTTTTCCCTGAAGTCGTTATAGCTACGATAGAATCTAAGCGATCCGGTAATTGTTATTGGTTGTTATGTATAGACCTGTAAAATTATTTTTTCACTTCGAGAACTTAAAATTAATATAATTTGCCTGTAGTTTATTTATATTAGTACAGAACTTAAGAATTGTTATACAATTTGTTTTAAACTGGCGCCATTTTCACAGCCCATGGCAACTGGTGCGCCTCTATGCGTAGTTATAGTGACATAATGGAAAATACTGCTTTTGTTACAAGTTTAAATAGAAAGCTTAAAATCTCTGAATACATAGATTTATATGTTAAATTGTGTACTTTGGTATATACATCATTCATATTTTTCAAAAAAAAAAATTGTATACTAGTGGGTGTACCGCTGCGTCTCTACGGCATTTCACTACATTAATTCCAAAAAAGTGGAACATAACGATTATAAAGTTAAATATATAAAATGGTAGGTAGAGTAATTTTAACTACCGTTAGGCAGTGGAGATTGAATAACCATCCAGCACCGGCCTATGTTGACAAATTCCTCAATTCTCAACATATCTGCATTTTGGAGTTCTGTTTACCCTGTGATAACTTCACTATTATTGATCTTTGATGTATAGTGTTACATACATTATGATTCTACATGAAATATTCTAATTTATTATTCTAAAATAATTGATACATCTCTATAAAACTCCGATGTTATGCGCCCACAAAATTTATAATACAAAAACTATTATGTTTAAAAACACAAAATTGCCCAATACACGATGTCGGTGCATGATTTAGTTAAGATCTACATTTTTTGTCTGCATTATATCGATATATCTCTTTAGGGTAATTAAAAAACTTTACCTACTTAATCAATTTAACTTGCACGGAGAGTGAAAAATGGTGATTTCCCCCCATAACGCCTTCTAGGGGGACATGGACGAAGTTGAAACCCTCACTAAAACCTTCCTCGGATTATTTTACCCCACTGTACTAAATTTGGTGAAAATTGGTCCATCCGTTTGGTGGTTTTGCATAAAGAACAAACAAACAGAAATAAATTTTTATAGATTAACAATGCAATAAAAATCACAAAATATATAAAAATTCATATAGAATATACATAAATTAGTTGTCCATTCTGGTTATAAGCTATTATAAATAAAAATACACTAACTAGAAGTTTACTTATTTCTAGTTCCTTGCAGAAATTACCTCCTACTGCGATCAATGACAGTCCAGCCAGGCTCTCCTGTGAATTTACCTTAAATTGTTTTTTTTTTTCTAAATAAATTAAAAAATATAAATAAATATTAAGTCCTTAAGAAGAGTTTTTTAAATCATAGAACTCTGTAAAATGTGTTTTTATTGTAAACCTTTCTTCCTTTCTTCATGGTGTCTTAAAGAACGCGCCCCAATGTGACCCATCGCGTCTATATGACGTCTTAGTAGACCTCATATAGACGCGATCTACATCATCTTACAACATTTGCAAGTACTTAATTATTTCAGAAAACATAGTTACAGGACTTATCTTTTGTTTCTAAAATTATAATCTAGATTCACATTTCAGTCGTAATTCGAAAGCAGCAA
This sequence comes from Liopterus haemorrhoidalis, assembly GCA_963971575.1. Lineage (NCBI taxonomy): Eukaryota > Metazoa > Arthropoda > Insecta > Coleoptera > Dytiscidae > Liopterus > Liopterus haemorrhoidalis. The sequence continues at coordinate 92,417,717 of OZ020611.1, forward strand.
TAATTTTTTAAAACATTTTGACAGTCCTGGCATAACTGTCCGATTCTCTCCACCCGCACTCTTTCCCTCGTAAATTAACAAGCTATGTCACTATATATCATCCACAGAACGGGTATATGCGACCACTCTCGCGGACAACTCGGTCAAAAATTCTCAACAGTAATCACTTCTACCCCGCAGTCCGAAAACCATGTTCCACCAGAGACGTGCGGGGGACATTAATAACTGACATATTTGTAAATGTGTGGGGCGTTTACAAGTGATTTTTCACTTGAATTGTGTTACTTAATTTGAATAACAGAATATATTGACCCCACGAATGAAAGGTGAGGAAAAAATATATGAAAAATGTTGGCTGGAATTTTATTTTAAAAATTAGATGTTGATTATTGTTGGCATCTATGGCATCAAAGATTTGGAAATATTTTTGTCATTTTAAGTTTGGCATTATTTAGGTTTTGTGTAGATTGTTGATGGGTAGTTCATAGAATAGGACATGTTGAAATCACATTGTTCTTTGTAAAAGCATATTTAAGTACTAAAAAATGTAATCCAGTTTTTATAAAAGTTTTATAATAACTCGTGAACTTTGCTTTTATTGGTTAATGGATTCTAAATATTACGTAAATGAAAAATATAAGGAAATGTATTAAAGGGGAACATGAGTAACACCGAGACACTTTTAATTTTTATGACAATTTCTGTTTTATTTGACATGATGTTATTTTGCTAATTAGTGGTAAGTAAGGGAATGCCGACCACCTTAAGAACAATTCCTGTAAAATTATAATATCATTTTTTGAAAAATAATAATACCATCTTCCCTATCAATTTGAAAATGTGTCCGTTATCCACGTGGTTGTTAAAATTAAAATATCAATACAAAACTATACAATTAAATAAATAAATAAATACTAACTTTCAATTTTATTTTTGTTATATACCAGATACTCGAGTAAATTAGGTGCTACACCACCTATATATATATATATATAGGTGGCACAATATACCTATATATATATATATATAGGTGGTGTAGCACCTAATTTACTCGAGTATCTGGTATATAACAAAAATAAAATTGAAAGTTAGTGTTTATATATATATATATATGCAACACTGGTTAAACACTGTAGCGTATTCCGCGTCTATTAACTTCTTCGACACTTTTTACAATTTTCGAATTGTGTGTTTTTGGTTTCAAGGTACCACTAAGGTTATTAATAAAAAATCCTATATTTTCAGCCATTTTATTATATTTTGCGCAACGTTTCGATTGTACATCCAATCATTGGATTAAATAAATTTCAGGCTAAAGTCAAGAATTTCTTGGAATCTAATCGGGTTTATTCATTTGAAGAATTTTTAAATTTTATTATAAATAGTGTGAACTGGAACTGTTGACGTATTATGTATTTTTTATTTTTTGTATTCTTTTCTATTTTATTCTTATTTCATAATATTTTACATTGCTTGCAATTTCAGTAGTTGTAAGTTACTATTTATACATTGTACCTGACTAACTAAAAACATGCTCTGTACGTGTAACTTATGTCAATAAACATTATTATTATTATTATTATGCGGTTTTTCAAGTCCTGACAAGCGTCCAGTAATCGCATACTTCAGCAACCTTTTGAGCCGCGTCATACTAGAGACTAGTGGAGCTAAATAAACATGACTGCATCCCAAACCCTGGCAATATGCAGATGCGGAAATTTGGCCAGATCCAGCGCCCGCAAAATGCGGAGTGACCCGAGGAGCACTGCTTTCTGCATCCTGCAGATCAAAGAGGTGGAAGATCTGTAGGCGGGAATGGACTCGATTACCCTTCTATAGGAGGCTTTCATACCACCCAAAACTTGAGATCCATATACTTGGACTTCTTTTCCTCCTCCTTGAGAGAGATATTCTTTTGCCCCACGTTGGGCGCCAGAAATATATAACGTATATTACGGCCAGACTCCAGCGTTATATAGTTGGCATACGCCAGCGTCCGCTCAGCTCTCTGATCGGTCGCTAAAAACCTAAATGGGGAAAAATATGAATTCCGTAACCACTGTGAAGTGACTCCAGTGGCTATCAGCTGTCCAGGGCAAGGTAGAAGGCCGCCAGCCCAGTCTAGAGGTAGATTTGACTATGCAGGGTGGTCCTGTAATTATCAATGTCGATGTGCGGCCTAAAATTTATACGGCGCCAGTCACTTCGCTTCTATTGCCCTAAATTCTGGAAGAAAAATAAAACCCCAGGGGAAGGAATAGAGTTCTCGTAATAGAAACACCAAAATTCTCAATAACTAAATTTATTAACAAAAAAATCAGTAACTAACAAATGGTAATAACAGAATAATTAATATTCGTTAAACGAATATTCAATACGCAAAATCTATAAACAAAGTAAATTATTCACTAAATGAATACTCAATACGCAAAATCTATAAACAAAATAAATTATTCACTAAATGAATACTCAATACGCAAAATCTATAAACAAAATAAATATTATTATTCGCACAGCGAATACTCAATAAGCAAAATTTTATAACCAAAATATTAATAATTACAAGATCAATGACTAGTTAAATATTCCCTTTTTAGCTCGGAGTACGACAAAGTTAATACAAAAAAATAAATTATTTAATCTACGAGCAAAATATCTAAGTTAAATCCAAAATTTTAGAAACTAAGTACTCACGAGTGGCCAAAGGAAATTAAACAACTGAATCTTTAACCGGTAATTAATTACAATTTAAATTGACAAACTGAATTACTTGTGATGCGGTATAAATACCCAGTAACATGTGATTGGATTACTTATGCTACAACTGCCCTAGGGCTGCGTGAAGTTTTGCACAGGAATATTATACCACAGTGATTAATTACGTTGAAAAATGGTAACGGTATTCCGGTTGGCAATACCGTTAGGAAAAATCCGGAAGAGTTTTAGAATCGGGAAACTAGCGCTTATTCGAACCCCGATTTAAATTTTTACTATACTTCTAGCTCGCCTTAACTTTAATGAAAACCCAGCCAGTCTAGTGGCCTCGAAGTCGCGGTGATAAAATATCCAAGGAGGCCAAGAGACTGACTCTCAAAATCCTCTCAAATCCCTTGAAAACCCGTAGTACGTTAACACAAAAAAATCTCTAACGAGATGAAAAAAAAGTTAACGTACCACCCCACCCCACACGGCTCTACGGAAATATAACTTTAAACAAACAACTAAATTACAGAAAAATTAGGTGAGGCCTGGCCGAAGATGATAATAAAAAAAAAGAAATGCTTGTGGCTGAGGTTCTGCCCGACTGAAGCTAACGTTAATCCACCCAAATCAAATACAAAGACCGACCCTTGATAACGTGAAAAAGCAGTTAACACGAATACCCGGCCAGGGAATATTCACAAAGAGGGGTTAAACCCATGTGTTTGAGAACTAATTCACAACCTCGAGTTATCAAGGGGATAAAAAAATGTTGACTTACTGACAGACTGAATCTACAATTAAATAAACTAATTCAACCCTGAGCGAGACTGCTCTGACTAACTACGCGCCCCAACACGATTCAGCGCGTCCAACTTATTGTAGCTTAGGGCCTTAGGACGTAGAAAATATATGCTTCACAATAGGGGTGGCACCATGTGCTCACTCAACTCAAAATACAAGTACAATACATACACATTCATAAAAATGGCCAAAATTATCAGTGTGTATCCAAAAACATCTATACGGGGACGTATTACGCCTCAACACAACCCGGAGGTCCGATACGCCACACTCATAAAGATATTTTTGTTACAAATCATCAAACAAATATCATAAATTAGTACTCATCTGAGTTGCAGACAAAAACAATCTCCCTGTTTCCACGGCTAGATACAATAAGTAGGTTATGTACTCTCTGGACGGTGATGTAGTTTTAAGGTTCCGCTACAAGATGCTTATTCCTTTGCGACCGGTTGAATACTCGGATAACTTCAGAAATTATTCCTCCAGCCGATATATACTCTCAAATAGGCACAACTGTGCAAATTTTTGCCTCTATCGTACCGCCACTGTATGAATAACAGTTAAAAATATAATTAGTGAAACTGGAGACCATACAACAGTTTCGCGTGCGGAAATAAAAGAAAGGTGATACCTTACCTCGTGGTCGGTGGCTTAAATGGTTTTCTTAAACTCCGAACTTTTGATCAGAAAAGAAAATTCTCATCCGGATATCTCCGTGTCTTCCCTACGAAGACAGTATAACGCCAAGCAGTCTCCGCAAAAACGAATTCCGTGTTGCCTTCAATTTCCTCTAGGCTTATACATGGAAGTTTCACTGCACGTGCCGTTAGTTTTTCTTTCTGGTCAAATTTTTCTGATAACACCACTGTTCGGAAGTTTAAGAGAGCCAAAAAGTGGCTTCCCAGCTGTTTTATAACTTTTTTCCTCACCCCTCTACCGGGTTTACCACTCGCGCATTGTCAGTGCAGACATATGTCTAGTTGCGTTATTACGACCAAATATTCCCAGAAATTTATTTACTATTGAGGATTATAATTTCTTGTTCTTTTTTTTTTTTTTTATAAGGTAGGTGTATCATTCAAACATATTCCGCACGCTAACTATTGTACTTTCCAGGTTTCCACGACGTATATATCCCAAAACAGGTTAAATAGAAATGTCAAAAACAATTAACCTCAAAATTGAGTGACATCTCTAGTATGTTTTTGCATTCGGATGCAGGTGTGGTGCTTGTTGTCATAAATGCTGTCCTCTAAGTGGGTTGACAGGACCTATTCAGTTGGTTTTGCACAAAATTACCCCATACTGTATCCTTTTATAAGCTTAGAATAAGTTTTCCGTACGAAGGTAGGTTATCGTTTAACTAGATTTTAAAGCGCTGTGTTTCGGCTAGGATAGCCCGTAACACTCAGCTGGACTTAATAATTTGATCACAAACATCTGTTTGGTCTCGATATCCAGGAAGGTTATGTCCGGTTTAGTAGCTGACAGTAACCTCGAGGTGGAGAAGGAGTAATTCCAATAAATTCGGCACTTGGAATACTCAAAAGCTTCAAATACTCTTAAAACACTTGCACTAGAAAGCCATATAAAACAAATTAATTCGTAAATGGAAAAGAACCCACTGTATGATTTTTTTTTTAACCATGTTATGTCGACTATCCTATAAAATGATGTTTGGCACATATTTCTTTATATTCCAAGTCAAGGTCCAATATGAAACAATGTCATTAAGGTATAAAGTTTTTCAAGTGACTTCACAGGATCGCTTCATTGGCGCATAATTCTCTCTCTACAATTAAGTTTGCGGTTAAAGACAGTTTGTAAAGTAGTTTAGTGGAAACGGCGCAACATTTTATCTAGGTTGTAGAATTAAAAAGTTCACCACTGTAATATCGCATGTCTGCACTATGTACTTCGGTTTCATGCATTTATGGCAACATTTTGAAATAACTTTGGTTTTAAAGAACATTAGCATAAATTTTAAAACTAAGTATAAACTCTGGAAGTTTTCTATTTGACTTTGTTTCACATTTATCAAAAATCTGTTCACTATCTAATGTTTTATGCGTTTTTGTTATTTATGAAAATTGTTATGTATTATGCAAACGAAAATCGTCATATATTTTCAGAATAATTTATTTCAGTAAATACGCTGTTATTCATTTCTAGATACACAATTACATTACTTATCTTATTTTTATCTGGTTATTATATATGAGCCATCAAGTGTATAGTTTTATAAGACATTGAAAGGAAGAGTAGTTTCTTTTTTTTGTGGCTTGTTGAAATTTCTGACGGAGATGCTGCTAACAAATAAATAATTGAGATTTCTTTTCGGGAAAGTAAATCATCATTAAGACGGATGTAAAAAGTTTTTATTTCTCGTTTATGGGCTTTGCTACTGAGGCAATTAGCCAGGACAATTATAATTTTTCGGAACGAAAAGTTCATGCCTGAACAAGATTCGAACCGGAAACCTTAGCAACGTTGGGCACGTGTGCCATTGCGCTACGCCGATCGGCAAAAAAAAAACTATATATATATATATATTAACGTTTAATAAAATCATATAAAATATAGAAATAGTACATTTTATGATTTAATATGTATTAATCAGAAGAAAATTAACGTTTTACGTGCTGTACCAAACATTATTATTCATTCTTTAAATTATTAATTATACACAAATATCTATAATCGTATACTTCGCAAGCTTGTAACTTAAACCTAAATCTAAATGCTTGTACAAGGTCCCTTGATGATGCAATTCCACTAGACGCTGTTTATTTAGACTTCGAAAAAGCATTTGAAAAAGTGCCACACAATCGCCTTCTTATGAAGCTGGAACACGTAGGTATAAGAGGCAAGCTTCTACAGTGGATTAAGTCATTCATAGAAGGCAGAAGCGCACGGGTGAAAGTAAATCAAGTTTCGGACCCATACAAGATAACAAGTGGAGTCCCCCAAGGGTCGGTGCTAGGCCCAGTGTTGTTCTTAATATACATAGCAGAATTGTCCCAATTTGTAAACAGTATAATAAATATATTCACCGATGATACGAAGTTTTTTTGCTCTCCGAATAGTATCAGTTCTCTTGTAGATGATTTAAACAAAGCTTTTAACTTAACTCAAAATCGCAAATCAGAGAAAACTTCTTTAGTATTTAAACTTCATCTGGATAAATTCCTTACAACGGTGTAGCGATTTATGTGTTTAAATTGATTTGTTGCCTTACTTTTTTTCAATTTACTACCACCTATAAATATGTATTCGTTTGTAATAATTCTTATAATATTATCGTATTTTTTGTTTCCTGCTATGTATCGTATTACTATTTGTGCAAAACGGGACTAATCAGCTAAAGCTGCCTTTCCCATTATTTTTTGTTCTTTGTAACACGTTAGGTGAGTCACATGGCGCATCGATGTGAAAAAAATTGACATGATCCAAAATAATAATAATAATAATAATATAAACAGCTGTTACCCCCACTCAATGTCAATCGCCGCGTTAAAATAAGCAAATCGAGCTACCAGTGCTTGCAACACATTGTACATTATGACTTAGAAACAAACTACTTGTTCTACACATTAGTGAGAGTAGTGAGAGTTTTTAATCAAAAATTAAGTACATTTAGATATAGAGAGAGTGAAAAATAGCATTAACGTCTGTAATGTTTAAATTAATTTAATTTTATAGGTGTTGCAGCTCAACAGTTCTTATGTACCTGCCGCCACTGATTCACAGCACTTTTTACTGAGCTGATACTGTGTAGAAGTTAGCTATAACTGTCAGAAGTATGGTGAGTATAAATTTTCTGCAAGTGATATATTGAGACACGCGGAATATCTGCACGTAGAAACTATAATTCTGTACACGATATTGATATTAATTGAGTAGCATACCTCTAGACAATAAATGTTAATAGTAATAAATCAACACTAACTGATGCTCCGTGTTATAATGAACTGCACTGTTCATCTCTTAATTGATAAACAAACACTTGATAAATCATTGTTGTATATGATTTATCTAGTCTATTAAATATCATTTAAACCCTTACTAAATTTAATTTCGATCCTCGCGTTATCTGCCGTAATCCCCCAAGTAGCAGGCGGCATACGACACAACCAGATACACTCTGCTGCGTATGTACAGTGACACCTAACATACGTGGAATCATAGCACACAAATCAGGTAATAACATAAAAGAGGAAATAATTTCAAACATTACTGAGAAAGGTGTTGGACCGTTATTTCATAACACGGGCCTGCATTCTAAATCCGTTTAAAATGTGTTTAAGATCTAATTTCGAGTAACTTGAGCATCAATGTTGAATCCAGGGAATCAATGGGACATATAAGATCGGGAGGAGTACATGACCCCGAGGTGAAGTAAACCCGAGTAACAGTGATTAAGAAGAAGGGGACACAAAGAGCATATATGGATTAGCGCCTTTCATATCCTATTTATACAGATTTTCATTTTTGAAATCCTGTCATATAAGGGGTGGTAGAAGAGTAATCGGCCTAGGCAAGAGATGGTGCCACCATATCATTAATGTTGTTTTTCGTAAATACTAACCTTCAAATGTCTATGGTAAAATTTTCAACCATTTTATTTATTTATTTGATTTAAGTCGTAAACAAGACGAGCCCAGAAACTACGACTACAAACATTGTACACAAATACAAAACATATACATATACAATTTATACTTAATAATTATAATATATATAGCAATAGTGACAAAATACATTAAACTTATTCAAGTATATTGTATTAGCTTACATTGCTAGACAAGTTATAATTTTACAAATTTATTAGATAATTTTACAGATTTATAAGTTTTTTTTTATGTGTAAGGTTAATGAGGTGTAATTGCATTTAAATAATAGTTAGTAATTGAGATCTTGAATGTTTTGAGAGAATCATGAAAAATATCTATATCCAAATCAATACAATAATTATTGGATGTAGATACCATCGATGAATTGGGAAGTTCTGCATAGAATTTGTTCTGGCAAATGGCTGATGAAAGAGAATTTTGTTTCTGAGACTTTTTGTTCTAACATTAAAATTTATTTTATTTAGGAGTGGTATGTAATCTATTTGACCAATTATTAATTTCTTTAGATACAATGAATCGGATAAATTTCTTTTAGCTTGTAGTGTTAGAATTTTGAAGTACGCACATGAAGTACTGTATGAATTTCCAGAAATATGACATCTGTTGGATATAATTCTTATAAAACATTTTTGAATTCTTTCTATCCTATGTATATACACATTATACTGTGGGTTCCATATGGAGCTAAAAAAATTACTTTTGCATTAGATTCTTGTTTTTGAAAAAAAAAACGAACGATGAGATCAACACCGAATTGAACGATGTTTATGGGGTACTCTGCACCTTCGATGTCAACAATTAAATATTGGACAGCTGAATTTAAACGCGGTCGTAAGAGCATATTTGACGAAGAGCCTCTAGGCCGTCCAAAAGATGCACCACGCCAGAAATGGTCGAAAAAATCCATGGAATGATAATCGACGATCGACGAACTGCCTAAGAGCGAGATAGCTGAGGCAGCGAGAATATTCGGGAATGAGGAGGCTCTCTGCCAGATTGGTGCCGCATTTGCTCTCAGTCGACAACAAACCCGATCGTCTTACTATTTCGAAGGTATGTTTGGCGATGTTCAACCGCAGTAAGAAGGACTTTTGCGCCGTTTTGTAACCATGAACGAAACATGGATCCATCATAACATATCAGAGACCAAGAAACAGTCGAAACAGTGGACTGCTCCTGGCGAATCAAAGTCGAATAAAGCCAAGGTGGGTCTGTCGGCCAACAAAGTCATGGCCACAGTTTTTTGGGATGCGCACGGTATCATTCATATCTACAACCTGTAAAAGGGCAAAAATACCACGGGCGTATATTATGCAGGAGTAACTATTGGTAACCATTGGTATAAATCTCAGTTGGGAAAAACATGCGGAAACAACAGCGGAAAAATTATGCAAGGCAATCTACTGTATAAGAAATCTAAAATCTAAGGTACCCAGACATGTCCTGGTGACTGCATATCATCCCCTGGTTGAGTCGCGCATCACATATGCTTTACTGGCTTGGGGACACTCCACACATATCCAAAAAATCTCTACAACGGCGAGCTGTTAGAGTGATTTGTGGTCTGTAATTCAGACCACGACTGTAGAAATAATTTTGTTGAACTAGGTCTGATGACACTAACGTCCTTATATATATATATATATATTCTACTGCCTTGTTTACCAAAGATAATTCCAAAACAGTGGAACAAATTCATAAATACGAGACGAGAGGAAAACACTTGATAAGACCAGCATATATTAGAGTAGGTAGTGCAAGATATTCAATTAATTATTATTGCACTAAATTTTACATTTTACATGAGAATATTAAAGGTTTGTCTCTCCACTCATTCAGAAATATTTTAAAGTCATTTTTTAAGGAAAATACGTTTTACAATTATTGTAAGAGTTCCTTACAAATGATTTCAGTAATGCTAGTTGTTAGAAATAAGTATCTAAGTAACCATCTTGTAAAGACGTGTGTAAAAATGTAAATTTAAAGCATCAATAAATTTTATTATTGTTATTATTAATATTAACCCTCACTTAAACTTGAATTTAAATTATATTATGAATAAATTTAGTTATACAGCTTAATATTGAATAGTAAATTCCAACAATAATTTTTTCTATCACAAATGTTGTCCTGTCTTTTTCAGTGAGATCTAATGTCCCATGGTATAATTGAAAAGCAAGTTTCCAAATAGTAGATAATTTATTTTTATTTATATTTATGTATGACGGTGTAAAACAGGTAATACATAATGAAAAATATAATAATATAAAACTTGGCTTGGATACATTGATCCAAAGGGAGTGAAAGAGTTAAACATAAATTCTATATTGAATTATAAACAAATACAATAGAATATGATATTAGAGTTAAAAACTACTTCCAAAGTTGTTGTACAGAATTATCTATTTGTAATTCGCAAAACATTGTAACCAAATATAAAAGTATTAAATTACGTTGTTTACAGATACATTTCATTGTACATCGATTAATCACTCATAACCATGCGTCAAAAGTAACTATTTGAGTACCACTGGAAATAAGTAGATATACCCAGCAGCCAGCGATTCAAATGGAATCCTTCTGGAATCGTGGATTAGCCTTGGGACCTTGTACCCGGGTATTATAACGCGGTTTGGGCCGTAGATTTCATTAAAATTACCGGGCTTTGTGCCTACTCACTCACTCTATATAACAATTATTACGTTTTACCACAATTTAATCAATTATCACGAGGAAATAAGGCTACGTCACGAATAATGAAAAATAGAAGCAACAATTATGAAACAAACTGGAAATATTTGTTATTTGCAGTAAAAACAAAAATATGTAAACAAAATGTTTCGTGATATAATTTCGATAGTTTGCTACAAAAATATTTATTATTTGCATACCTATAGATGATATCTGTCGAAAAATGAACCGAACTTTTAGTTTTATAAAATAATTGTTTGGAACATCGCAAGAAGCCTGTTGATGGTGGATTGCTAAAATTAATTGAAATATATGATGCAGAAAGAAACCATTGTACGGTTAATAAATATAGTGTACTGCAATGATTGGGTTGAAACACCATATGCCTTGGGCTATAAGAAAAATTGGAAATCCCAGGAGAAAAAGTTATAGTTTTAAATGACAATGATGTTCCTAGGACCTTTTTCTACGTCAAACTTTGGTTAATGAGACAAACAAAGATCTCAGTTTAGTTCACAATTGGTTTCGAGCAAATAATTTATTACCTAACCTAACCTAACCTTGACAAAACATTTTTTATTCATTATAACATATCCAATTGTCAGCATTATTTTGATTTATCAATAAAGAGCGATAAAAGCACCTTGCATCAAGTCTATTAAACATTTAGGAATAACAATAGACAGTAATCTAAAATGGTGTACTCAAATTAATTTAATTGCAAATAAACTAACCTCCTTCTGTTATGCAATGAGAAGATTAAAAACTCTTACCCCTTTTTCTACTTTAAAAATATATTATTATGCACAATTTTATAGAATACTTCATCCTTCAACCCCGAAGTAATACACATATAAGCAAAAGAGTCGATTTTGGAAATAAGATGTCAGCAGAAGACATCTAGAGCAGTGCTTCTCAACCTTTTATGGCCTGGGACCCCCCAAATTATATAAATATTGTCTGCGGCCCCCCTATGTATATATATATATATATATATATATATATATATATATATATATATATATATATATATATATATATATATATATATATATATATATATATATAGTTAGGATGTTGTTCTTTACAACAAGAATTTTTATTTTCCTTCTTATATACATATATATATATATATATATATGGTGTATCAAGATAACATGGATAGGAACACGAGTTTTTTCGAAAAGGCGACGTTGCTCACACGTCAAAAATTTTGAACTAAAATTTATCTACAAAATTGAATGGTAGTATTGAAATTTTCCGGAAAAAACAGAATTACAGGACATCAAGGACAATTTCGAATTTTAAAATAGGAACGTATGTCATATTGGATATCTTTGGATATAGCTTTTCAACAACTTTTCCTTAAAAATTTTTTTTAATATCTTTTACGGTTGACAAAAAACTGTGATATTTTTAAATGACGATTATAGTCCATATAACGACTTGAAAGTAAAGTATTTTTATTTACAAATGTTCAAAGTGCCTTCCATTTTAATTTAAACACATTCGCATCCTTACTCTTGAGTTACCTGTAGTTCGGAGAGCAATTAAAAAAATATATAATAACAAATATTGCACTTTCAAATCGTACCTACTTTAAAGCACATCTTAAAAATACTTGAAGTACCTCCAACGCGAACCCATTAACCGACACATACAATTTATTTGACCTTTATATAGTCTACTTATAGTCCGTTTCTTTTGTTAAAGCGGAACTAGATTTTCAAATCTAGAAATTTTTATCGATTAAATGAAGCTTTTGATCATATTGTTTAGTAAAAGCCCATTTACTCATTATAAACTTAGCTAGTGACAACTTAAACATTTTAAATAGCCTATAGTTTAAATTAATTGTCAAAATAAGTATATTAAGTATAAAAATAAATAGAATATTTATTTTATTTAAGTTGTGAAAGGTATATTTTCATGAATATCAATATAAGATACTCGTATTTATAAATATGAATCAAATTTATAACTTGCAAGATTGAGTGCATTTTTATTATATTTTCATGATTCGATCTTGTATGACTTCGCGGCCCCCCGACGAAGCCTTCACGGCCCCCCGGTTGAGAAACGCTGATCTAGAGTATGGCTAACAGGCAGGACGACAAGCGTTTGGTATTTTGCTAGAAATTACCTATTACGCAGTGATGAGCAAACGGGTGCATTGGCATGGTATTGTGTCCACATATTGTGTTTCCCTTAGGGCGATTTCTCATTAGTTTTATCAAACGCCAGTTATTACTTAATATCCTAATTAATACCCGGCCACATGTGGACTGCAAGGCACCCGGGCCCGAGTTGTTAGGGGCTCTCAGTCCCGAGCTGTTAGGGGCCGTCAGTCCATTAAAAGGAGGTCCCAGAAAAAATCTGCCCCTCTCTCTTCAACTGCTTTTCTGAATTACTGCTCCCCACTCACGGAAGTAAATTTTACACCAAACTTGATTGGTGCAAAATTGACACAAAAAGAGGAAGCTCATATTCAGCACTAGACTTAGTACGAGGGTTGCCTTTCATATTTCGGGATTTGAGATCAAAAACAATTATTTGTCAACAAAAGTGGATTTATTGTTTTTCAAAATATTTCCATGAAGATCAATACACTTTTGCATGCGTTTGAACCAATTTTCGAAGCAGTATTTCCACTCTGATTTAGGTTTTTTCCACTGCGATTGTCAAATTATGTGAGATTCAACGCGTACAAATCTTTTTGACGGCCAAATGTTCAGGTAATAGTGAATTTTTGTTGGTCCCACTATTGCCCAAGAATACCCCAATCTCACGATAAGTCTCAGGACGGTCTTGCAGTATCAGTTCACGCACAGCATCAATGTTTTCCGAAACAACAACCGATTTTGGACGACCTTCACGAAATTTGTCCTTAAGCGAACTACGACCACAATTGAAGTCAGAAAACCATCGATAAACAGTAGTCCTTGATGGTGCTTCATCGCCAAAAGTCGAATTATGTTCAGCGATGCACTGTTGTTAGGTTGACACACGTCGAAAGATGAAAAAAATAATCGCTCGAAAATGTCCACGATTTAATTCCATTTTTAACCGGGATGTGTGTTTTCAAGTAACAACACAATTAACGTTCGTACGTCAAAACGTTCTGAGTACGTATACCGTCAAAAATGTCAAACTTTAGCGCAATCCCGATATACAAGAGGTAACCCTTGTATAGCTGCCAAATGATGGTGATATACTATTTAATTTTGTATTCTGTCATTTTTATTGTCATAACACATTATGTAGCAAATAATAAAAATCACACTATGCTGTTTTCAAAAATGGAATAAAACTAGCTATACAAGCTGGCCTTTGACTTTTGAGTTGCGCTAATTTTTTAAAAAATTCAAAGCTATTTCCCTATTAATGATATATATTATTTATATTAACACTGCAACCCTCAGAAATTTGTTATGAAGAAATTTAATTTTTACACTTAATTGTTGCTTTGTCTACGTATAGTGTGTTTCTTTAAATTAATTGAAACTAGATTTTCAAAACTTTAACGTTTAAATGAGGCTTTTGAGCTTTGTTTAGCTCAAGCCCACTTCAATTATTAAAAATTAAGATCGTAACAATTTACTAAAATAAAAATTTCATTTTGTTTCGCTTAAACGTTTGGAATGACCTATAAAATACATAATAACTTATCGCATCGCCTTAATAAAAAAAAGGTAATTTCGCTTCATACAAAAAGATATTCTTTAAAGTTTCCAAGCTTTAGATTAAAAATCACTGTTAGATTTGTTTGATAGCTCCAGTTAACTTTTAATTCAAAACTAGTTTTCACAATTAAAAGTTGAAGTGAGATCGAACGGGCGTTCGGAATGCAGTAATTTCCTCTTTTTACAGTTTTTGTTTTGTGCTCAATCAGTCTCTGACTGACATCTGACCTAACACACTCAAACGAAACTTCACTCAGAAGACATTCGCAAGAACCTGATCACCTGTCGTTGCAATCTGCAGCGCTGCAATTCACCACTTTAATAAGCGATAAAAGCTCTTATTTTGTATTTCAAGTTTTGATATTTCTATCAAAAGAGAATAGATTTGTTCTCAGATTTACAGGATGTTTTCTTTGCAATTTCCTTTCCTCGGAATTCAATTGCATATTGAAAACGCTAAAAGTTATCTATTGGTATCAGGTGATGTACTAATTCAGACGTCGGCAACCT
Organism: Liopterus haemorrhoidalis; assembly: GCA_963971575.1. Lineage (NCBI taxonomy): Eukaryota > Metazoa > Arthropoda > Insecta > Coleoptera > Dytiscidae > Liopterus > Liopterus haemorrhoidalis. The sequence goes on from OZ020611.1 coordinate 92,432,742, forward strand.
TATTTACGTCGATGATCGCATTCAGCAATTTTTTTTTTTTACGTCGCAGTACCTATTCGGTAAATTTTGTTTGGTGGGTCATACTTGCTTTTGTAATTTCTATATTTTATAAGTTCTTGTTTACGCCAATTTACACGAATTCAAGTCGGCATAGATACGCCTAGTATGTAAGAAGCCTAAAGCAGCACGGCAGTATTATGTTGGCTACGCAGGATAGTAGTAAACATTATCTTTTCTTATTGGTGGGCCACTTAAGATGGTTCCGTGGGTCGCATTCGTCCAAGACATCCAAGTCGACTGTCCAAGACGACTGGCGGGCCGCCATTCGTCTACCCCTGTACTACTTGAACATTGCAAGGAAAAAGGTGTAAATCAATTATCTTGAAGCTTAGTTAAACACAAGAAATAAATAAGAATAATATTGGGGGGGACTTTTGCAAAAAATGTGTCCAAAACTTTTTGTTACACACACTATTACTCAGTTTATAAATAAAAACTCAAGTTGGTATAAACAAAATGAAAAATTGTATAGTAGTACAGTTTGATGTAAACCGGAACACTCGGAATTTTTCAATCGATCTTTTCTAAACTTAAAATAAACAAGTCATTATCATTAACGCGACAGCCCGAGTTGAGCCTAGGCCTCCTGTTTCCAGGTTTTATGACGATGTTTTCGAACTATGTAGATTCAAGAGTCAGTATTACGTCCATTTTTTAGCGTACACACAGGCCTACGCCAGACATAAGTGCAAGTTTGTGCGGTGCACAACGGCGCCGAGGCACCAGAAGCGCAAAAACTCCAGGAAACAGATAGATAAGATGCTTTCTCAATTATAAACAAAAAAATCGTTCCTTACAATAAAAAATAGTGTATTTTTATTACCCTCCCAATAATACAGTATATCTAAGGATACAATAAATCCCTAATGAGTATATGTTTATGATAGGCTCGGAATATCGTGACGGTCACACCTGTACCCAAGCCAAGTCGGGGAAGTCCCGATTTATATATTGTTTCATTTGTCGGTCTGTTTTTATGTTTTATAGTTTTGAATGATTTTTATTTACATACTTTTGTCGGTTCAGAAGCCGCGTAATAGTATGTAGTATGGAATAATATTAACGAGCAAGATATTATTGCTGTAGAGCTCGTTGAAGAATTAAATTTTTTACTAAATTTAGATGAAGAAATTATGAAGTCTCCAGAAGAAACTTTAAATTGTATAACCATTAACGACTAAATGAATATGTATAACCATTAAATGAATTCATTTCCTAATACAAGCATAATTTAGCAAGCGTATTTTATTAACAATGCCGGCTTCGGTCGCGACTGCGGAGAACTCAAAATAAAATATATATATATATATATATATATATAAAACAATATTCTCTTGGTATTCGTCAGTTTATATTGTCAATAAAATAAAATAAAATGAAACGTTTCATGTACATCCAATTTACACATCATCAGTCTTATTCAACACAGCCATTATCTTAATACAATCGGATCTATCAGAAGAATTAGATAACAAAGATTTAATTAAGTAATTTGCGAAAATTAAAGCGCGAAAAGGTTAATTTATTTAGATCTGTTTCATTGTTTTATATTATAGACGGTATTGTTCTACTAATACTCGATAATACTTTACATGTTCCGTCACCCATATTTCCATATACTATATCAGCGATACAAATTGTTATAGAAAATTGGGGGCGCTATTTAAAATATTGCACAAGAGCATCAAAACTGCTAGGCGCAGGCCTGCAGAACCTGTAATTTGTATAAATAATTTTACACAAATTATTTGAAGCAGGAGTTGAACTCAAGTCCGTGCCCTTGCTTAGGGGACCAACAGTAGATACAAGTAGTTTAACACTTGCAGCCACAGGTTTGCTGTGAATATAGAAATAAACAAATAAATAAATAAAGGTGGCCTAGGTGATGTAAAAGGACAGAGAAGACAAGTTCCCCTTTTGTGGAAATTCGATACAAGTTGATTTCGAAATAAATTGTTACTTAAATTAAAATACATTTTGCAATTCAACTTGAAATAAGAGAAATACCACCTTACTTTGAAATATTATTTAATAGCGATAGTTAAAAAATTGAAATATATTACGAATAACAAAACTACATAAATAGAAGCATTTGAAATCAACCAAAATCATTACGCGATTGACTGGTAGATCAACGTATTGACACTCGTGTCATATAGGATATTAAATGAAAGTTCTTAGTAGTAAATACTTAAAATCACAGACAAAATGTGATTTTCCAGACATCAGGCATTCGGACCCTTTGTGGACTTACTAAACATCTACGAAACCTGAAATGTGTAAAATTATACATGTCACATAAATGTTTAAAGTTATGTACGCAGGACCGTAAAGAGGTTATTAAGCGCCGGTGGCAGGTGTCTAATTTGCGCCTTCTCGTATGTTCTGGTGACTTCAAACGAACAAAAAATGGAATCCGAGCTAGCTGAGGCGTAAAAAATATGAAACCTAATTGACGAACAAAAAAAAAATATATATTCTTTTATTTGCGTGTTACATATACTGCGCCCGTGGCGAGCGCCTTTTTTGCCACGGCCTAGTTACAGGCCTGTCCGTAAGCATGAAATCTTTTACCATCACTGTAGTATGAAAATTTTGGCCAAGCGTTTAAGCCTAAGAGTAGAATTTTTGGCACGTACCTCATATATACAGTTATTTGATCCCTCCATAATATACTCAAAAAAATACAAATATGAAATTTTCGCATAATGAAATATTTTTTAAAAGTTTTGTATGCATGAAAGAGTTTGATGTGTAGATTCAATGAATACAAAGTAATTTCAAACAAAAATTTATTTGAACTTGATTTTCTTTCCAAAAAAATGTCAGTAAGCTTTTGTCTCCCCGTTTTCTCTCAAGAGGAGTTTTCAAAATAGAGTAACGCACGCATGTGAACCGGAAATTTAAATCAGGCATTTAACGAATGTTCTTAATACTTAAATTAACAAACTTAAATATTATATACACGAACATCTATAGAGTTCTTCGGTGATGACCGTTTCCCAGTCGTTACTTTTACCCATCATTCCGATTTCCTGGCACCAAATTTCGATCCGACATATCAAGTATACTGTTTTTTATACGCCCTTGGGATATCTTCGAAACCCTAAAATGTGTGAAAACTCTTGTTTCTAATCAATTTTTGGTTGCTGGCTACTAATGACAATGTTATACATATATTTAAATAAGTGATCAATCTAAAGATTTTCTACTAAAAATTATATGAGAGAGAAAATAAGAGAGTTTGGTTACCTCTGTGATAAATCATTCTAGGAACATCAGTAAAACGTAAGCTTTAACTACAAAAAGCAATACAAAAACATTATACGGAAAATTGGCTAAATGAGAATTCTGCCAACAAAGCATCTTATGAACGCAGTCCTTTATGAAATAGAAGTTGAAGATTATAAAGTGTAAAAGCAAACACCGCTGTTTAAGATCATTTAAGTAGCAGAAAGGAGTGCACATTTACTTTGTGTGTGATCCATTCACCCGGATTAAATCCAATGAATGACACAGCAGTCTTCCTTAAAATCGTTTCTATGGAAACAACAATCCCGGATTAACAATATGAAAAATAAAAAAACCATGCACTTTTGAGATATCTACAACAAAAACTTCAGTTCCTTTCACCAGTGAAAAATATCTCGGGACAATATAGTATGGCGGATGTAACCTTAAACACAATGGATCTAGGAAGAAAAGTTCATCTCGTCGCAAGATTGAAAATAATTAAAGTATTTGAGTAGGATTTTAGATTCTGTACTAGATAAAACCCAAGATACGTACTAAAGTGGAAACTCAAATGAATGCTCTCCTTATTTTGCAAAAGAAATACTTCAAATTGTGTTTCTTTATTTTGTGAATGTTTAAGAAGAAAATTAACCCACATTGTTCTCTGACCTAGATTCTTCTGCTTGCTTTCTTACTAAGAGTCAAACGAGATTTAGTTTTAAACAAGATTTGCGCCAATTCTGAACATAACCCTGGATTTATAAAAGTTTAACTCGTACTGTTATAAACATGTGATAAAAATGGTTGGAATGCTTAGTTCGAATTTACAATTTCTTCAATCAAACGAGTTACTGCTTGTTCTCCATTACCAACTCTTTATCAGTCAGGTTCAGAATATCGAGTTTACCAACATATGTACTTGTCTCAACTGATTATTCTACAGGGTGCTTTTGGGAAATGTTTAAGCACTGCTAACTTCTTTATTATAAGTGAAACGAATTTGCAAATAAGAATATTAAATTGGAAAAACAACTGAACATCAAATTAACGAGTTATTTAAGGCTGAAAATTTTCGTTTTACTCAACATATTCTTGTAGAGAATACCAAGAAAATATCAGTGGTATTATGGATGTAGATATTCCTAGTCTGTCTCCCTATTATTTATATATTTTTGTAATAATATTTAAAAAATCGCGTCTTAACAGTCGAGGATGTCCGATAACAATATGGATGGGCAAGCTTTTTACCATGGGAGGTCATTTCTCACTTTGGAGATGTGTGATGAAGCCGCACAGATGTTGAGTGCCGCTGATGTGGGTGTAACATTGTGTTTTCGCGCCTATAAATTAATTTTAATTTCTTTGACATTTATTAAGTTTTTAATTATTGACTATCAAATCAAATTTTATTTTTGACATAATATCGCTTACATGTAAGTTTTTTTCCGTTTTTATTCCATAATAAAACAAATATTTTAAATCTAACCTATACGCTGTATGTCAAAAACAGCTGTTTTCTCCTGTCAGAGTTATTCATTACCAGGGGCACTCAACAAGTCATTATCAAAATTGTAATTTATAAATATTGAAATCAATTAACTGATCAATCCAGTTAATAACTAATATTTTATGTTTAATTTTATATTTATTATCTTGCATACTAAGTTTATATGCCATATTGTCTTAAAAACTACAAATCTGCAGTATATATTTATAGGTTATAACCACCTGTCAAATTTAACATATTTGGAATTTCAATAATGTTCTAACTGTTTTTTTGCTAATATATATGTTTATACATCATTATTGTTTTCCAATTCTGTATAAACCAATAATTATTATTAACTATTGCCTATTAACTTATTGTCTTCCAATAATATTGTTTACAAACTGTTTCTGATCAACTGTAGTATACTGTTTTATTATTCTACTTTATATCTTTATTTTTTGTCTTATTATTATTATTTTTTGTTTTGTTTAATCCTTATTTCATTACAACTCTAAGTATACAGTACCGTACTCATAAAATTTCTTTTCTTTAATTTATTTAAATTTAATATATTTTATATTTTCTTTTTGTCCTCTTAATTATATTACTAGATATTATTATTGGTTACTCTAAATAAAAAACAACTACGTACAATGCCGGAAATACTTAATATCACTTCGAACTTGAAATTTGAAACTCTACAACAGAAACTATCTGAAAGGGGCGTACTTGTGCAAAATCTTAGGAAATCCTTCTTAGAGACTCTATTACTGAACATTGAAAATGGAAAGATAAAGATACTAGAGACAGATGATATTTCTATTGAAAACAATCTACTAAAGGAAAAAATCTGTGACCTTATGAATGAAATTCAAAATAAAGACTCTCACATTAAGCGAATCAAACGTAGTTCCGACAGTTTTCAGACTCTTGCCATAGATGCAGAAGAATCCTTAATTAGTAAAATAGAAGAGCAGGCAAAACTAATTGATAATTTAGAATCTAAAGTTATACAAATGAAAACTCAAAGAGTCAGCTGCGAAAATTGTGAAAATTTAGAGCTGGCTATTAGTAAGTTTCAAAATACACTTCAGCTTAAAGATATAGAATCAAAGGATCTAAATTCGGAGATAGAAGCGCTGAAAAGGAAAATATCTGAACTAAAGTCGTTGATGATAACATATAAAAAGGGAACGGAACACAATATGGACAGTAGAGCCTCAATTACCAACTGCACAGTCCAACAGTCCAATACTGAGAAGAATAAAATCCTTCTAATGTCCGATAGCCAAGGAAGAAACTGTGGTCTTCTCATGAATCAAATATTTAACTCTGAACAGTTTAGTACATTATGCATTACTAAACCAAATGCCAAGTTTGAAACCCTAGCAGAAGATGCTATCAATATGGCGCACAATTCCAATAAAAATGACTACGTTATTCTTTTTGGCGGGTCCAACAACGCTTTGGACAAGGACTACATATCCTCGCCGTTTCTACAGATGATCAAAGAAAAACTACATCATACTAATCTTATTATAGTCTTGACTCCCTTTTGGTACAACAAAATAAGTTTCAACTCCATAGTCGTACAAAACAATTTTAAACTATGTAATGTATTCACCAATAGAATCTCTATCATAGACTCTAGTTATCTTTCCGTAAAATGTTTTACCAGACATGGTTTACATCTCAACATTGTTGGAAAGAGAATCATTTTAAAAGAGATAAAGAAAAGAGTCAGTGAAAACAACAGTTCAACTACATCATATAATGTCAACAATACAGAACCCAATAAGTTTTTTCGTAACATCGACCTCAACTAAACAGCCAGAAGAAACCCCTGAAAAAACAAACAACAATAATATCAAGATAGATCTCTTTAGTCTTAACACTCAGTGTGCCATAAATACAAGGGTAGAACTAGAATGTCGATTAGAACAAGACAATTTCGTGCCCGCTAGCTCCCCGCCCAGCAAGACTCACAATTGTAATATTGTAGATAAAGTTGATGAAGATTCATATGATCTACTACTCGTCAACATTAGATCCATCAATTGTTTTAAAGTGAGCCAATTACAAATTGATTTTCTGAGTAAAAGTAATTTTAAATTTTTATGTCTAACAGAACTCTGGTCAGCTGAAAGCGAACTGATTAATTTAAATTTTGGTAACCTCAAACTTTCATCTTTTTTTTGCAGGGATAAAACCAAAGGTGGTGGCGTTGGAATATGGTCCAACGTTTCATTAACAACCTATAATCTAAACTTAAGTAAATATTGTTTGACTAAACATATTGAAGTATGTGGTTTGGTTTGGGAATTTACGGCAAGACAAAAGTTAAATCTCATAACTATTTACCGGTCTCCGGATGGTGATACAGATATATTTTTTGAGTACTTGAATACATTACTTCATGATATTTACAAAGCCGGAGAAAACTTCATTTTTGCTGGTGATTTTAACTATGACCCTCTTGATAATGACCCCAATTTTTTCATACTTAAGGAACTTTTTTCCTCATATGGCCTTTTAATGAAAGTTGACTCCCCTACGAGAGTCACTGCAACAACTGAGTCAATGATCGATCATATCTTTACAAATATTGGTCATAGTGATTTTAGTACAGTTCATGATATTTGGTATTCTGATCACCGGGTGGTACTATTTGACACAAAATTTCATTCAGCTCTTAACTCTAGTAATGTTAATTTTAAGAAAAGAATTTTCTCGGCGTCTAATATACACTATTTTCAGCAAAGTCTTGTTACTGAGGAATGGGATGAAGTATTAACTCTTACTAATGCTGAAAATGCTTTCAATAGATTTTATGAACAATTCTCATATTATTTCAATGACTGTTTTCCTTTTAAATTATGTAAACAGAAATCTAAAACAAATCCGTGGATGGATAATAAAATTATTTTATCCAGTGTATATTTAAAAGACCTTTATCTGATACAACAAATGTATCCCCAGTTTAAGGCTTTCTATAAACTTAAAAGGAAAGAGCATATTAATTTAATCAAAAAAGCTAAGAAAACATACTATATGTCTTTAATACAGGACTCAATTACTGAAAATAAACCAAAAGTGCCTTGGCGAGTGGTTTCAGAACTAACTAATAAATCTAAATTTCACAAAAATCTAACACTCCGTAAAGATAACTCGCTAGAAACTGACCCTACTATAATTGCTAATTCTTTTAACCAATTTTTTATTAATGAGCCGAAGAAACTTTCTTCGGAGTTAAAATCGCCAGTGGAAGATCGGAGGCTATATTGTAGTCCGGGTATCTCTTTCGCTAACAGTATGTTTCTTGAACCCTATACCGAATTTGAACTACTCTCATTGTTAAATAATAAACTTAAAAATAAGCTGTCCGGTGGTCCTGATGAAATTCCCGATATGATATTAAAAGTCTGTTTACCCAATATTATTGCTCCATTAACCCATTTGATAAATATTTCTTTTGCTCAAGGGCATTTTCCCTCAATATTAAAACGAGTTAAAATAAATCCAATTTTTAAGAAAGGGGATCAGACTAACGTTAAAAACTATAGACCCATTGCTCTTTGCTCAGTCTTTGCTAAAATTTATGAATATAGTATGTATAACAGACTGATAAGTTACATCACTACTAAAAACATTTTGACTCCTCAACAACATGGTTTTCGTAGCAAATTCTCAACCTTAACTGCTATAAATGCATTTTTAAATGAAATTTGTTGTACCCTTGAGGCTAACGACTGCCCTATTGGTATATTTTGCGATCTCAGTCGAGCATTTGATTGCGTAAGTCATGAAATCTTACTTTTTAAACTCGAAAAATATGGCATACGCGGTTCAGTACTAGATTGGTTACAGTCATATCTTACGAACCGCTCCCAATTTGTAGAGCTCACACACCTTTCACAGAAAGACTCACTAAAGTTCAAATCGGAGGTAGAACATAATTCAATTGGTGTTCCACAGGGTTCCATACTAGGCCCCCTACTATTCATTTTATTTATGAATGACTTGCCTAAATACCTGGAAAAATATAAGATGGTTTTACCGGTCCTATATGCTGATGATAACCTCTCTTTTGGTAAAAGGGTCAAATATTCAGGACACCAAATCTTTATGTCAGGAAATATTAACTGATTTAATAACCTGGTTCAATGCCAATCAACTTCACTTGAACTACAGCAAAACTGGAATTGTCTGTTTCAATTTAAATTATAGAAACCCACAAAATATTAATGATCCATTAATATGTAATGAGCAGATAATAAGTGAGTTTAAGAATATAAAACTTTTGGGTTTTGAAATGGACGAACATTTAAATTGGAAGAGTCACTGTGCTTCATTGGTCTCTAAACTGAATGCTGTATGCTATCAAGTGAGAGTACTCAGGGATGTCCTAGATTGTGTTCATCTCCGTCTCTTTTACAATGCTCATGTTCTTTCACGTTTGACATATGGTATCATGCATTGGGGGGCTGGCAGTAAGGCCAGCGATGTTTTCATTACTCAAAAACGTATCATTCGTACAATGTTCAAACTTCATCCGTTGGACTCTTGCCGTAACTTCTTTAAGACGCATAAAATTCTGACAGTTCCTGGTATATATGTACTTCAAATCTTATTACATATATTTGATAACAAAAATGCTCTAAATTCAACTAACTCTCATAATTATAACACCCGATACTATAACCTCCATATTCCAGCCCACCATTTAACCTTCTCTAGCAAATCGCCGTTAATCCAAGGGGCTAAATTATTTAATAGTCTTCCTGAAGAACTAAAAAATTGTAAAAATAAAAAGCATTTCAAAAATAACATTAATAATATAATTTCAAGAATGGGGCCCTATAGTGTAAAGGAATTTTATTCAAATATACCAAACTCATTGCCCGACTTTAATTTACCTTAATTTAAATTTATCTAAGCTTGTCTGTTGAAATAACATGTGATGGTGTATTTGCTTGTAAAATTTTTATATATGTATGTAGCTGTATGTATGTATATGTATATACTTATATGTGCATGTGTATGTGCACATGTATGTATGTATGTATGTATGCATGTATTTTCATTCTTTTAATGTTTAATGTTTATTTCTAATTGTATACTTATATATATAGACAAATTCCAGATAATTTGTAAAAATTCATATGGAAATAAAGACTTATTATTATTATTATCTCCCCCTCCCTTTCGATTTTGCTTAAGGATAAAAAATGAAAAAAGTGAAAATAAATGATTAATCTCAAACTATAATATTTTATTTAACAAACATATAATAGAGGCTGTATTTCACGAGGATGAAATTTTCCAATCAAGGCGTAGGCGAGGGTTGTAATTATCCGAGTGTAATATAGCCATTATATGCGAGGAAAATACAATATTTTATCTACAACTATATAGTTTTATCCTCAGAAAAATAGTAAATTTCATTTTAAAACACAGAAATTTTGAGTATCAATTATTTAACTTCAAAACCCAAGTCATCAAGATGGTTGCCGAACCAACAGCTGATTGTATTATACAACAATTTTTAAAATACTATTATTTATCGTTTTATTTATTCTTTAACTTATAAATAATATCCTAGTTAAAAAATCGGGCTGTGTGAGGCGCAAATAACCATAATTGCTGAGCGCCAAAGATTTTAACTAACTAGCTTACTAAATAAAAACTTGCAGAGCAAAAAACGTTATTTTTTCACGGATGAGCACGCACGCGCGTCATTTTTTTACCCTTGTTGCAATATGTACAGCTTTATATATTTACAAATGGACACATAATGCATTTATTATTGATGGTCGTAGATAAAAGTATTCATAATAGTATTTTCACATAGGCCTAAAAATTACTTTGGAGTGAGTGCCTCGGAAATATGTGGTTCAAATGCTATTTTTGTATTTTTTTTTTGTTTTTTTTTTGTTTTCTTGCATTTGAACTAATTCTCTTTTTATTTTGTTTTATTATGACTTATTAATGTTCTCTTCACTGAATCTTCTTTTACTTTTTGGTCTTTAAAATACCTATCTTCATTGTAAGAACTTTTGTAATTAGAGATGAACAAAAATTTATAATTAAAAAAAAAATATATTTATTATTAAACATAAAATGATTTTTTTTCTGCAAAATTTAGGTTCATTCAGGAGGCCGCACAAAATGGCCTTAGAGACAACAGTTTCCCCGTCCCTGCTCTAGGAGTTATCTACTGAAATTAAAATTAGATAACACTGGAACATGATTAGCCATCAACTCATAAAAGGTTCATTACGAGAGTACCACTATCTTATTCGTGCAGACCTTGAATGAATAGAAATAAATGTTCGTGATAAAAACCTACTGCTGCATAATATTTACTAGCATAACCATGTTTAAGTCCCTGATCCCTGATTATAAAAATAATGTTACGAATACGGTCCTCCAAAAGAATAGCGTAGCTTTGAAACGGACGGCGAGCATTGAACATTGAGTTTCATGAATGTTCACGAATTTTATAGAAGGAAATAAGGTTTTCCATATAAAACGCGTTACCTGAGGTCGCTGTGGTATTCAGACAGTGAAGCTCGGTGAGTCTTTAAGAACAGTTAGTTAAGGTAAGGTCGTCAATAAGTCAGTTTCGTGCATTCAAGATCAGCATGGAGTTAGACAAGTGACTGAACTTAAATGGAGGCACTGAGTTAATGGAATTTAATACGGTGATTGAGTGATTTAGTTAATCGAATATCTGGACTAGTCTGGACTGCATGATGATATACCTAGAACAGTTATCTGTGGTATAATTGTAGTGACTAGTGGTATTTATTGCTTGTATAAATGTTGTCTATTAGTAAGTGTATAAGTCCATTTTTTAAATAAACTACTCAAAATTGAATAGGGATATTAATATTTTTTGTACGTAGATAATAACATAAAACAGATCAAATAACATGTTTCTGAACCAAAACAATAAAATTAATTCTTTGAGCCCGTTAAAAATGATTACAAACAGATTAAAGTTTTTACTTGCTTGTACCGCAGTACCTTTGAAGTAGCTATTTTTTTATTTATCATATTGTAGTGCCACTTCGGGCTTGTACAATTGTTTGGCACCTTGCTGGCATTCTCATCCCAATAAAGAGGCAACACATCTGCGAGCCCTCTTGGGGTTGTAAGGTGACGAATATGGTTATTTTGAAGCATATCCCATGCATGTTTTATCAGGTTTAGGTCTGGGGACATCGATGGGATGACAAGATGGGTAATATGGAGCTCATCGAGGGATTGTAGCACTATTCTCGGTCGGTGCAAGTTGGCATTATCGTCCAAAAAGATACAATTTTGGGGTCCAATGAAGTCGCGACTGTCTGTAACATATTCGCAGACGATCTCGTCTCTGTAACATTACCCAATAACTCTACCATTAAACACGTGTAGATCGGTACGCCATCTCCTAAACAGATACCTCCCCACACATTGACACCTCTACCTCCAAATGGAACCACCGGCTGGATATGCTGTGGCATTGATCGATGCCCCGTAGTCCTGTACACCTTCTTATACTGGCTGTCATTACGGAAGCAGTACCTGGACTCATCCCTTAACAGGACATGTTCCCAGGAATTGACTTCAAAGAGTCGCTGGTTAGCCCACGCCACCGTCGGTACGCAGGAGTCCTCGAAATCGATCTTCAAGGTCTGTATGAAGTCAAAATAACCTCCCATAGTCGATTTCGCACAGTTTGATCACTTTTCAGGACTTATCAGGTCGTAGCTGCCGCGCAGTTGCAAAAGACTGTCTTCTCGCTTGAATCAAAAGATTTCGGTCTTGTCGCGCTGTAGTAATGCGACTAGACCCACTAACAGGTCTTCTCGATGTTGTGACTGTTTCTCTATGCCGGCAATTTAATCTCAAAATGACACTCTGCAGGGCCAAATCAGTATTTTCTCGTGAAAGGTGGTTCCTCTACATTTTTTACATTTATACTTATTTACTTACTTACTTAATCCTAAGCCTTTCTACCTTTTGGTGTAAGGCGTTGTTGGAGTAGAGTCACGATACCTCTTTCGTTAGTCTTTTCCATATTTCTCTCCAGACTTTCTTATTTTCATATTTGAGGTGCTGGTTTTAATATCCGTTCCTCTGAGTCCTGGTCTCTTTGTCGCTTGTTTCACTTCTTCCTTCTAGGTCTTAATTGGTCGTCCTCTTTTTCTTTTTTCTATCAGCCTCGCCTCATAGACTGCTTTAGCTGTTCTTACATCTCCCATCCTTTGTACCTATATGTCCTAGCCATCTCAGTTGACCTTCTTGTATAAACCATTCAACTGCAATGTCTTGACTTTTTCTGCAATTTTAACCTAAACGTCGCGTTTCTAATCCGGTCCATCTTCGTCTTTCCCGCTATTTTCCTTAAAAATCTCATTTCTGTACTTATAATTTTACTCTGGTGTTTTATCGTGGTAGTCCATGATTCACTGGCATACGTGAGTATTGGCACCGTTATCCTTTTGAATACCTTTACTCTTGCTTCTAAGGGGATCTGTTTACTTCCAAGACATCTGCCTCTGATGGCATTAAATAGCCTTCCTTTTCTTCCTATTCTTTCCATTATTTCGTCATTTAGGCCTCCATCTGTATTTATTGTTGCTCCCAAGTATTTGTAATTGTTCACTTGTTCTAAGTTTGTTTTCTATTTTTATAGTGTGTTTTGTTCTTTCCATTTATTATCATTGTCTTTGCCTTATTTTTGTTTATCACCATATTCTTTTTCTTTAATTCTGTGTAGTACATTTCATTATGTTTTGTGGCAGTTCGTGTTCGTTTTCTGACATTATTATTATATCATCTGCATATCATAGTTCTGTTGTTTTTACTTCTTTCATCTTCCAGTATCCTACCATGTACGGCTTTGTTTTCTTTTTACATTGTTTCACCACGTCGTCAAACACAACTGCGAAGAAGAGTAGACTCAGCACGTAATTCTGCCTGAGACCTATTCCCGTAGAGAATGTTTTGGAAGTTTCATTCCTTGTTCTAACATAGCTTTTGCTACTTTGGTACAAGCTCTTCACGTGGCTGATTGTGTCTGCCTCTATACCTCTATTTCTTAGACACCTCCAGACATTCTCTCTATTTATAAAGCAGCTAAATATTTCAAATGAACGTTTGCAAGATGCAATTAAGACTAAGAGAAACATGTATCGTATTGGTGATTTTAAATTTATGCTTCTATATGCGATACCAACTAGTCGATTTTTTTTAATTCATTCCTTTTAATATAATATGATATAAATAAACATAAGTTGTGGTTCTTTATCATAAAAGACTTTTTTTTGATATCCCGTTTCATTTTTGAGTAGTTAATTTTAATAAATATTTAAAAACATAACCAAATTCGTCTTATATGTTTTATTGTAACCACGTAACAATACGATTTGTGTACGTGCATCTAAATCCTTTTCTTTTTATTCAATTATTTTAGTGGAGGAATTTAAATGTTTAAAAATTTCAGTGAGGTTAGAGGTAAAATAATGTTGATAATTATTTTAATTCAGGTGCACTGGTTAAATGAGAAACGTTGTTTTTTCGCGTGTGTATGTGGTGAGAATTTCACTTTACATCAGTGTTATCGCACGAGGGCAGCACTGAGCTATACTTGAACATACATTTTTTCCCAACGTTTCGCGCGGTCATCGCTTTTATAGATATTCTCAACTCGGCAAACTGAAAAGTTTTTGATATATTCACAGAAAAAAATTGCAGATAACAAATATTTATTTTAAAAAGTTTTATACTGTTTTGAAAATTCGTTTATAGGGTTTCGTGAGAGGAAATATTGAAATATATCAACAGGAAAACATAGAAAATTGGAAATCAAAATTTTCGACGTCTATAGAATTGATACAACGATATTATTTGCTTTCAAAAACATTCAGATCTTACCAGAGTATGAGCAACGAAAGAAAAACTAGCAAAGAATACAGTTATGTATAACACGCATGCAGAGCCGGAACAAGCAAAATTAGTGCCTAAAACAAAGTGCCAAAAAAAGTATTTCAAAAGTATTAGTCTACAATTCCATTTACTTTACAACCTTAGTTATTGTGCAAGTTTTATATTTTACAAATAGCCACGTAGTTTTCCTTCACTTAAGAGTTTATTTTTACCCCAAAGAGGTCACAATATGGTCAATACTACCAACGATCCCTCTTGCTAGAAACCGTTTTTTATGACTGTCCTCTATGTTAGCAACAATAGCCAGTTACCGATACAACTCCGAACAGTAAAAAAAAAAACAGAACGGATCTAAATGATAATCAAAAAAGCGAAAAAAATCTAAGTGATGAGCAAAAATCAGCTGTGGCCACCACAGCACCAACCGTCATCACAAAGTACTTGTTTAATTTATGCTGCTTTATCAAAAAAAGGCCTCAAATAAAAGTTGTTAGTTATTGTTTTTATAGCAATTTTTGCCGCTCTTCGTAAGAGCTCTGAGACATTTTGGAAGACGAGTGGCGCGTATTTGGCTCTCCTTTCTGTAATAATATGTCGCGTTGAAGGTACGGAGACCAGGCATATCATTAAATATCCCCGTTTGCGCGTAATTCAAAATGTTCGGTTATTTTCTGAACAGACCTCGTATTAATATTCAGTTAGTAGCAGTTAGTAACAATGCAGGGTGTCTTTAAAGTCTTTAAAGACTTATACAATATACCGGTCACCGTACCTCAACTTATATTTACAAAATAGCATACAGTTTTGTAAGAATAAGTGGAAGTTATGTTAGTGTTATATGATCTTTTTAGATTGCTTATTTATTCCCCCCAATAATAACTAAAAACTTTTACTGAATGTCAATTACTCTAACATTTTTAATCAGGCTTCTACTTTTGAGGATATGATTATTACTAAACTTTATCATACCACTGAGCGCTTTATTCAATATTTTAGTTAATAAAAATAAATAATGTAAATTCTCATTCAATTTTTTACTATCCTTATGCAATTCTCATTAAAGACTGGATGGAATTTTCCGACATACCTAGGCGAAATATGTTAAATAAAAATTCAATTAAAAACCTTAGGTAGGTTTCACTAATATATTTGTTGTTTCTGGAAAATCTGATTGATCCTCTGGAAAATAAGATTAAATGTAATGATTGTTACCACGTGTATATCGGGAAAACACGAAGGAAATTTAAGAATAGGTTGAAGGAACATTTGAACGCTTGTAATAATATAAACCCGAAATCTTCAAACGTTGCTAAACACTTTGCTATCAATAACCACAGCTGTAGCACAGACGATTGTGCGGTAATCCACATAAACAGCAATAACCAAAAATTTACTCTCTTAGAAAATTTGGATATTCACAAACATTCACGCTCAGGTATTCCCATAATGAATGAGCAAGTAGAGTTATAAAACAGCCCCATAATTAAGTCCTAATTGATATTTTATCTGTCAACCCACAACTACAATTACACCTCTGTATAGACATTGTATATAAAGATCTGTTCTATTTATCATATTTAGTTATTTTGTAAACTCTAACAGGGCTATTTAGAAACAACATTTTAAACACCGTCTAAATTAAATACTGCTTAAAATTTAGACTGTGTTTAATTTATTTATGTATTCAGAAACATAGGAACTATTTTTTTAAACAGTATCTAAACTAAACACTGTTTAAATAAAGACAGCTGAAAATTGGTAAATAAATAATTGAACTTAACTTTGGTTTCTTTCTAATTTTTATGTGCTGGAAAGAGATAGAATATCACATTTATAACCTTACGATCTATCAACGACATAGTTCTTATGTACTTTCTTTTTCTACGATATTGTAAAGTCGCTATTGTTCTCTTTCTTACACATTAAACTGCCGTAAGAGTGATTTATGAATAAATAAATGATATACGTCCAATTTTATATGACAATGGCTGGACCGATTTAAAAAAAGAAAATTTGGTGCAAACTCAATTATGCCAGTGTGTATATAAATTTTAATTCACTTAAATTATCATGTGTCCCATATACACAATGAGAAGCGTTAAATATTGTATTATACATGTATATTCCAAGTCTTGTTCTGTTCGAGAAACATGTATCAGATAACTTCTAGACGTGCACTGCCCTAGATGTGTCAAACTGAATATAGGGTAGAATAAACTGAGCAATATCTCACTTGATTTAGATTCAAAACCAAAAGGAAAAAAACACTCATTTTTCTTCCGTCGTAAATTTATCATAGAAATATTTATATATGACTTTTTTTGATACTTGAATTTTATGTACATTTTTACTGGTACGCTCATATAATGTTGGTACACCTGAACATCACATACATATGTGATCCAGGTGCGCCAACCGGCCAATAAATCCCTAGATTCACCGTCTCTCTTGCTCTGATACAGTAAAAGTTTTACGGTGCTAGAACTATAACGGCCGTGCCAGTATGTTATGAATGGTATTGATCTGCACTGGATCATATTGTGGTCGCTATCTACCACACACCACGCCAACTTAACTTGACTGCTTTTAGTTTTAACGCCACTGGCGATTGCTCAATTGATACAGGTGCACCACCGTACTATTTTGTCATTTTTCTGGATACTCACTAGTGGAATATATTAAAACCATTTCATCGGATTTTAACTAAAACTATCATCTAATTAGTCTGGAATAATAAAGATAAGTAATAGACATAACTAATATACCATAGATAAGAGAGGGAACGCGAACAGGGTATATTGACGAGGTAAGTATAGCAGAGTGCGGTGGGGGAAACAGTCAAGGTCAAAGCTATCGCCATTTTGAAATTGGTCAAAACATTAGCTAATATCCATGTAATATCTGCATTCAATTTTGTTTTTGTTCTTATTTTTGAAATAAGAAGGGAAATAAGATCAAAATAATGTTTTACATAAACAAAAAAAATAAATAAATAAATAAATAAAATAAATAAATAATAAAAATAATACCCTTTAAACAATGTTATTTTATTATAAAAAAAGTCTACATGACTACTCTTTACGTCTTTTTAATTTAGCTACATAATATAACTAATTTTTAAATAAAAATTAATAACAAATTTTACTAATAAAATTAAATGAATATATGATTAATGATTCATTAATAGAGACCGGACCAATATATGCAATAACAAGACAGCGGCCAATCTAGGAGATAATACGTTTCAATGCTATTAAATTAGAAAGAACAATGTTTTTTTTTTTTTTCAGTAGGATTAAAACGTATTAAGATCTAACTTGGCCATTTTTTTGCAATGAGCAATTAACATTCTAATTATTGAGTATCCATGAGCGTACTTTTTAAATTTAAATGGCTTGATTAACATATGGTATACACAGGGTTGTCCAAAAAGATGTTACCACTCATATGGTACTACATAATTTATTTGACTCCATGTGATTTCTGGCTATGGGGAATGGTGAAAGAACGCCTGTATGCTATAAGACCCACTGATATTAATAACCTTAAAGAACGCATAGCAACAGTTGTCCACTCTATACCTACGGAAATGTGTAAACGAGCTCTGGCGTGTATGGTGAAAAAACTTTGCACATGCATTGAGAACCAAGAAGTACAGGTCGAAGAAGTGCACTAGCTTCATTTGGGCTTCATAGTGTGTGTTATTATGTTATTAAAATAAAAGTCAATCCCATGTAAGTGGTAACATCTTTTTGGACAATCCTGTATTTTATTTTAAAAAGTACGCTCATGAATACTGAATAAATAGATTTTTACTTGGTTATTGCATATATTTGTCCGATCTCTATTCATTAATTATATGTTATTTTAACACTTCAAATAAAATCATATTATTTTCAAAAATAGTATTGAGTACATATATTCTCATATAATCTAAAGTAATTTAAAAAAGGAAAAATTTAATATTTTTACATATTTTTATAACGTCGTTTGCAAATCACTACAATCATTACGCTGATTAAAATTTATATAGACGTATTTATCCAAACTGTGTTACCAAAAGTGCATTAATGCATTCAGCACATTTTATTTTTTTTAGTTTGTATGATATAGTTACATTTTGTATAGCCAAATGCACAATAGTTCACGGTTTATTAATTTGAAATTGTATCTACACAACAAAAACTATAAAACTAGGTACCTTAAACTGTGAAAACTAAATCTTAAACTAGGCACTAAACTATAAAAATGCAAGTCCACATATCACACTATATTAACACACAAAATACAATTGCTTACACGTAAAATAAGGTTCTGAGAATAAAGAAATCGCTAAAAGATTGCCCGGATGTACACACTACATATGCATCATATAGAGAAAGCGCAATGTTTTGACCAAGATCAAGATGGCGCCAGTAAAAAAGTATGCAACACAAGTAACACACTCAGGAGACAAGGTTATGCTATGATTTTCTCTGGTCAAACACAACAACATTGTATTTACTTTAAATATGAATGGTATAAAATGGATATTTCGAATATTATTGTTATTATTTTGATTTTGATATTATTATACGTAGAAAACACTCCTTAACTTGGCCTGTCTTCCAAATATGAGTCCACCAACATTCGATACACAATTTTCCAATGATATTAGTTTGATAATGATATTGTTTTTAAAGCGCTTTTCTCGAATATAGGTACGAGTTGTGTAAAAGGTATAATGAATGTCGCCACTAATCGTCACCTAACAACGGAAAAACTTCGACACCTATACTGGAATTTAATCGTGTGACCTTCACTACATTATCTGGCAAGGCAATTCCTTTCCAAAATATAACACCCTGCGAAATCTCGCTATTCCCTAAGGAGACAATGACTATGAAGAGAAAATAATTTCAGTACGTAATTAGAATTTTACTTTATACATTTATTGCTGTTCAAAATTTCAACAAACTTTTTGCTCGCACCTCTTATTGCGAGAGGAGCGCAATAAGAGGTCCAGATTTTTTCTGGGGGAAGCTCTGAAACCAAATTTTTTTTTATGGATGCTCAGGAGCTATTTTTTTTTTCTTGTGGTGGGCGGCTTACTTTCAATTAGAAGACAAATGTATTCCCTTGAGGGTCAAGCTCCTCCTTCAAAGAATCCTTCAAAATTCTGCATTCTCTATCCTCCTTTACATGGGAATAACTAATAGATGGACATAATTAATTATTGTCGGCTATAAAACTTCATTTGTTTCTAGAATCTCCAAGAAGAGTCTTATTGGAAATGTAGTCTCCTATTATTTTAATTTATGTTGCCTGTAAATTACTTTTAGAATAGCTCTCGCAAAATTCCCTTTGCTGTACGAGAACAAAAAAATACTTTCAAGCATTTTCAGCAAAATTAGCTACAATATATGGCCTGAAAATGATGAATGAATGACGTGCTTGAAAAACTTTGCCTCAACTTTTTAAAGTAATGCATTGGAATCTTACTGAAAGTGAAACCAGACAAATGATATCAACAAAAATAAAATTTACGTTTGTGGCCAACTTTTAGTCGACAATCCATACGCGCCGGACGACGAGAGTTTATTAGCAACAATTTAAGTTCACAGGTATGACCTGTATGTGTCTTTTCGTAGCTTTATAGTCTAATACAGGGATCGGCAACCTTTATTGTGACATTTGGCATTGTATCTCATCAGCTAATATCATGTAATCCGTCACGTAGGTTCAAATCCCACGTCTCAGGAAATGTTCCTGTATCAGTAAGTTGGGAATAGTATTTTGATTTTAAATGCTTCATATTTAAAAAAACAAACTAACACAAATATGTTGAATCATTCGCATCATTCTCATGTAATTTGAAAATTTCTGTATTTTTAAATTTATTATTTCTAATTCTAAATTTTCCATAATTCTAAATCAATAATTTGAAAATAATTTGCAATTTTACCAGACACATCGTTTGTAGTGGTAAAAAAAATAACAAAAAATATTATGAATGAATCTATTTCGTAATTCTCGCTTAAAATCTACGTATCGCAAATCTGTTGCAAATATCCTGTGAACAGTCTGAGACTGGATCATGTTACGAACATTACCAAAAAATTTAATAATAATAATAATAACTCTATTTGATTCTAAGAAAACAAGAAGTTTTATTATAAGAACCTTAAATTATTTATAAATTACTTAAAATTTAACCTAACTAACAATACATTTAAACGTGTTACTTAATTATTGAAATTAAATTATGTTTTTGTAAAGTTTTTCCATTTTACAAGTTAGCGACCATCATCTCAATGTACTGAATACATTAATTGGACAATAGATATTTTTTTAATTCTTTTTTGAAAGACTTAACACTTCTACTTTCTTTGACAGTAATTGGTAGAGTGTTGTACATTTAAATTTAAGTTAGAGAGTATTTTAAATACTCAGTGTAATTTTTATGCAATTTAATTCGATTTAAAACTTTTATGTTAATATTTGCAGTGTTTTTAAGTAGTAGCGTTATTTTTTAATAATGGAGTGACAGCATCTAACTATCCAAGAGAAGAATCGTGCGGTGGAACTTCTCTAAGCTGGCTTCAGGCAAGATGATGTAGCCAAGCGGATAGACATTTCTCAAAGTGTCATCAGTCGGTTATAGAGGCGTTACAGGAAAACAGGGAGTCCGGCCGAACAACATCCGGGACATGGTCGCTGTACAACAGCAGGTTAAGATAGATTTTTAGTCTTAAATGCTAGAAGACAACCTACTATTACAGCACCCGAATTGGTAAGGGAGTTACAGCGAGCGCATAACTTAACCGTTTGTCGCGATACTGTAAGAAATCATCTCCACGAAGCTAATATTCTATCTCGACGACCAATCAGATGTTAACCCCTATCTAGAGGCAATCACAGAGCAATAGACTGGTGTCAAAATTTTCTATATTGGTGTGATAATGATTAGGCCACAGTATTGTTTACTGATGAGTTCAGATTTGGAATTCATCCAGATTCTCGTCGAAGTTCACAGTTACAGAGGTGGTACTGTTATGGCTTGGGTGGGATAACCATTGGTGGTAGAACTGATCTCGTTTTTCCCAATGGGTTTTTAACAGCACAACAATATTTAGATAATATTTTTCAACCTATTGTGTGTCCATTTCGTGGTGCTGTTGGTGATCAGTTTCATCTTGCCCAGGATAATGCTCGGCGACATGTTGCGCGAATTGTAACGAACTGGCTGGATAACGAAGGTATTTATGCGATACCGTGGCCAGCACAGTCACCGGATCTAAATCCGATTGAGCATATGTGGGACATAATTAAGAGAAGAATTACTCCACATATGGATAATATCCACGATAGATTCTAGATTCAGAGAGATTCTAAGAGTAGAATAAGCACCGTTACCTCAAGAAGACATTGATAATGTTATTTTGTCCATGAATCGCAGATGTAGGGCTGTGATCAACTAACATAGAGGTCATACTCTCTATTGCAATTTGTTTTTTGTTTTTTTTTTTTTGTTTTTATTCTTTACAATTCTGTACATAAATCTGTACATAAAAAATATTTTTTTCAAATATTGTTTATTTTTAGAAATAACATTTAGCTTATTTTGTTGTAAACTATTCTTTATTGAGTATTTTAATAAATAGAATACAATAAACATGCAAAAGAAACCATACGCTATATATTTTCATATATTTTTTTATATCCCTAGACTTTTCCGATGTGTGAATATTAGGTTAAGACAAACTTTACATTTTAGTTTTATTAAATTCTTGTTAAAATTTCGCACCTATAATATATACAACACACACAAAATCTTGAAGAAGCTAAACTGCTGGCGAAACATGTCGAAATATAATTAAAGAATTGTCTTAACAAACATTTACTATCTACTCTAGGTTATGTAAACTTTGTGTCAAACATCCATGCTTGCGAACATAAAAACTACTTCAAATGCGTACAACCAAGTTTGGCGATCTACTTTGTGTTCGCGACAAAAACTGACAGAGTGAATCGGTTCGAGCATTTTACGAACCGCTTGGCTTGTGAGCGTGATCCCGTTCAAATAAGACGAAAATGTTACACTACGTCTTACATTATAAGGTACATTA
Source organism: Liopterus haemorrhoidalis (assembly GCA_963971575.1). NCBI lineage: Eukaryota > Metazoa > Arthropoda > Insecta > Coleoptera > Dytiscidae > Liopterus > Liopterus haemorrhoidalis. The sequence continues at coordinate 92,455,572 of OZ020611.1, forward strand.
CAGTGTTAACTATCTGGACCCATCTTTATACATACCACAATATGGAACAAAAATAAAAGTTATATATACCATAATTTGGGACAAATGAAGAGTATCTTCTTTTTCTTCATCTTTAAGCCAGTAGAGGACTGGCCCGTCAGGATACCGGGAAGTTTCCCGGTAGGCTGGCCCCTACGGAACCAGTTCCTGAATCAATGGCAATTCATTGCTGAACATAGGCCTCCCGTATTTTCTTCCATTCTTTCTTATCTTTAACCAGTATATGCCAATTTCGACCGGCTCCTTTTTTATATCGTCCAACCACCTTTTTTCAGATCTGCCAACACATTCTCTGACGTCAGTAACTAACACCTGTCGTCGGTTAGTTTCTTGTCTATATGATCAACCCCTATATTCCCTCTCCTCCCCATCAAGAAGTCATGTAATGGTGTATATAATATTCGGAAATTTATATAATAAACGCAATTATAAGGGCAGAAATTTTTAAAATTATTTTGAGAGCGCGAGACATAAATTCACTAAATTACTTAAAGTATAATATTTAAATACGTACAGAGCATTGAAAATTAGTACTGTACAGAATAAATCAGTAAATCTGGTTACTTTAAGTATAAGCCAATTTCTAGATTTCTGAAGTTAGAATTTCTGCTGTGTATGAATTGTTCGATAACTCCCATAAGCGTAATATTGTATCATAATTTAAGAAATACTTCTAAGTCCATACAGATAAAATATAGAATTACCAGCATTGCAGTGAGCTACATATACGCCGTTAAATTCCATCGTAAATCTAAACTTATATTAAGACGAATGAAGCGGTTTCACATTTCTTAATAAAATGTGTTCGGTTTCATTCTAAACTGTCTTGGATTTGCGAAGATCATAGTTGACTTGGCTCCGAGTACATTCTCGCAGACAAGACTAAAATCTTTCAGGCGTCTGTACAAAGATTAATGAAAGAAAATCTTACAACCAGCTCTATTAAGCTGCGGTATCTCGCGTCGGAAATTAACAAATTGGATTAAATATCAAAGTACAGTTCACTTGCTTTTAATCGGTTATTCGTTCGCCAAAAACGATCTTATAAATGTGATTAAGCAAAGAGTGTTTTTTTTTTGGAAGTTTTTAACAGCTTGATAAGTTAGTCATATCGCTGTAATTAAATGAAAGAGTCAAACAGACAGACAGAAAGAGCAGTGGCAATAAAGATCGAAAGAATTGATATAAAGAGTTGCGACTGGTGAAAACACAGAAATTTTTGGAAACAAAGTTTTTTATAGCGGAGTGGGAATGACAAAAAATGGCAAGATTCGTTAGTTAGTTAAAAAATCTTTGGGCGCACAGCACCGATGGTTATTTGTGTCTAACACAGCCCATCTAAAAGTGTATATTAAGAAAAATAAATTAAACAATAAATAAAATCTTATACACATATGCAATAAAAGAAACCTTGCACGGAAAAACACAAATAAACAGGATAAAAATAAAAAAATTAAAGAGACGCTTGGTAACTGGCTGTAAGAGGTCCAATTACATTGAACAAAAAATGATAAAACACATTAAAATAAGGTGCAAATCTTCACACATACAACAGTAAGTTCGATTTCTTCAGGAAGGGTATAAGGAAGAGTCTGTTCTGAGTACCTTGTCGTCACCTAAAGCAACTGATAGGTCATAGCACAGCCTTAACTTCTCCCTAACATCCTCGACCAACTCTGAGTTAAAATGTGTAACACAGACATTATTTGTTTACACGTCCCACAAATAGGAGGCTCTTCACCTCGAAGGAGGTGTCCATTGGTCCACCAATAGTAGCCTATACAGAGGCGTGTAATGACGGTTTCCTCCCTGCGGTTAATCATGAAGGAAGAACCCCATTGTTTCATGTCTCTCTTAATCTGTCTCAATTTCCCATTTGTATGCTGTTCCATTTATGTTACCATTTAGCTAACATTAGATGTTTCAGATGACTCTTTGCGTCATCTGGAAATATTAAACTCACATCAATCAGATGTCTGTGAGAGGCGCCTTTTGCAGCTACATCATCTGCTTTTACCTTATTACCTGCATTACCTTTAATACCAACAAATCCAGGTATTCAAAATAGTTCTACCTTCAGATTCAGAGCATTCTGATTGTGGAGTAGCAACCGGATCTTTAGTGCGAGATGATGCACTGGATCTGGATTTTGAATACTCAACGAGTAAAAGCAAGATTCCATATCCTAATTATTCATCACCGATTGATCTTTGCTAGAATTCTGGTATCTTCACATTTTTAAAGTCACTTTACTACTCTTTATACAGAGCTTTCAATAATGATTGATGGGCATATAGTTTTAACATTCAAGGCTATGGAAATTAGTGCGTTACAAATAGTGCGACATATATGTGTCTTAAAACCAACTACTGCGGCTTCGTAAAATGTTTATTAACTATTGTCGTTTTCCTAATTCTGCTGTTGTAGATTTTTACTAACCCAACCTAATCTAATTACTTAAATTGATGATATTTACTGTTCGTTCTTGTAATTTTGGGTGAAATTTTATTAGGTTATGTAAAGGCAGACAATGGAAACTTATACCGTATTAAATTTAGAGCTCTGAACCATTGCTCGCGTTTCCATATGACAAACTTGTTAGTTACAATCAACAGTGCATAAGTCATAGTCTATAGGCAACTAATTTAAGAGCTCTGAACGCAGCTTCAGGCTTCTTACATACTATACATATTTACGCCATACGTGTAAGCCGGCGTAAACAAGAACTTATCTACAAGGACTATAATAAGAAATAGAAATTATAAAGGAAGTATGGACCGCCATAAAATTGGGCCATGATGAATATTTGCATATGATGCGGCAAATTGTACTTAAAGCTTAATTCTATAAATTATCATAACTTATAGTTATTTAGTGTTCTATTTTTGTCGCCATCTTGAATCAGCCACGGTTTTATAAAGAATACATGTATTAAGTAGCATTCTATTATCAACAAACAGAATATTTTTCATATTTTTCATCATTTTCATCAAGGCTCTGAACTATAAATAATCGAACCGAAAAAAACGGTGACATTATTTGAACTTTTCTACACAAAATTATATTAATATAAAAGTTATTCGAAACTTACAAGTATATATTACAAATTAAAGAAAATCGTTGATATTACTATTATTACTGTTGATAACTATTATTAAGTTATTGAGCGATATTATTTTTATAATATATTTCTACAGTTAAAAATATCCTATTAGATAGATAAAAATTCGCTGTAAATTTTGTGTACAAATTGTTACTAATTTTATTTCAGATTGTTAGTTTTGTATAAGAAACTTATTAAGGGGGTTAAGCGTATCGTTCATCAAAACGTTTGTTAGTTAGAATACAGTTTTTATATAATTTAAGAGATATTTTAGGATATATTTTCTCAGTTAATGGAATTTAGGTGGTCATATAGGAAATATTATTTCAACATTTCTTCAGATATCCACTGTAGTGATATTTGAGTGAAATACACTTCAGTATTTTGTCAAGTTTTTCGAAGTAAACACTTAAGCAAACATCAGAGCTGAAACTCGGATAGAAAATACCGCGAAACGTGCCGAGGCAACAACTGAAAACAAGCGGTATTTCTCACCCAGACTACTACTAGTAAAGAATGAGAGAAACAAGTGTATGGGAACCTACTCATGTGGATATTGGTTCCGGAACTTCTTATTTATCGGTTTTACTTCTCCAATACCCGCTGTCTTACTTGACACATGATAAACGTAAAGTTTTGTATCGCAGTCAAACATTCACACCTAAAATTTTATAAGCTTTATAAGCTTTTATGTTTCACTCTCTGCTATTACACATTCTTTTACGCTAATTTTTAAGGTTTTATAGATTTAACTTTTATATCGTCACTGAGGTGTATGTCTGTCGAAAGAAACTATGGCCAAACAGCTGGACCTACAGAATAAAAATTAAGCATGCATATACAGTTTTTTTCAACCGCATATAGCAGAAAAAGTGAGACTTCGAAAAGACTAATTATTCGAAAATATATATGTAGATAAATGCAGGAACCGATAGACATCTCTTTTTCGGTAACCACAAAAACTAGCATGCAAATGATTTCCAATATTTGGGGAGTGCTGTTACTGTAGATGGCGGCGCGGATATAGATATAGAAAGCAGAATTCGCAAAGAAAGAGGCGTCTTCATCCAACGTACCTGTATATGGGTTTCTGCAATCTACAGTACTCCACGAAAATTACTATGTCCTGGGCATGCGTGACGTCAGTATTTTTGTACAGCTGCGACACCTGACTCGTTACAAAAGCTATCAAGAGAAAAGTTCGAGAATTTGTAAAACGATGCCTTCGAAGAATCCTTCGCATTTATTGACCATGTAGAACAACAAACGCAGAATTGGATTAAAGAACTGGCCAAATAGAATAGAATTGTAAGAAAGTATGGTTGGTTAGGGCACACTCTTCAAAGAGCTCCTAGCGAAGTACGTTACTATACCTCAAAATCAAGACAAAAGACTCAACAATAACATTACTGACGAAGCCAGTGGCAGATCGACGAGTTATATGAAAACGTTTTATTGATATCCTATGCTTTTTTAGAGACAGTTCAAAATTACCCGATGGTGGACAAGACTTGATGATGGTAATATATGAACATATGTATACAGGTGTTTATTTTCTCGAGAACTATAATAGCTAGGAGGTTGATTAACTATTTTATAAAATAATATCAATGGTTCTCAAAATACGTTGTGTAACCTTCATATATATAAATAAAAAGATTTTTTTTTCAATTAAGTAGGATTAAACCGTATTATGACCTAACTTAACCGCACTCTAGTTACCATCTGAGTGAGACATTTACCTAGAGAAACATACTTTTTATCTTATTATTGTTGGATTATAATGATTGCAGGTTTTTAAATGAAGAATGTCAGTGTTAGAGTTTTTTTAAACTGTCAAAAATATATTTTATTGAGCAATCTAAAATTTGACCACCTGAAAAACAATGAATTCATAGCTTGCTGTCTATAGCGGAGGCAAGGCATAAGGTGGCTGTGTCCGTTGTTCAAACAAACTGAGATGTAATAATTATTGAACCAAACGCCACCACATTATTAACTATGAAATCAATTTCTTTTGTGACATAAAATATTATCTGTTAATATCTTCTTCTTTTAAGGGCACTATTAGCTGGGTTGAACTTTGACCTCATATAAGACCTATCTCCTGATCTGTTATTTGCCAAGTATTTCCATGTGTGCAGTATACCAATATTTGGATACGATAAATCTTCGGTTATCTGACCACTCCATCTCTTTCGAGGTGTTCACACTAGTTGACGAGTGTTTTTTCCTTCCCATATTTTCTTTACCATTTTTTTTATCCACTGTAATCGTCTAGATCTCAGTTCTTGTATGATACTCAGTCTTGAGTATTGCTCTCGGATATCTTTGTTCTTGCAGATTTTCCATTTTCTATTAATTTGAATGGGACCAATGATACGGCGTAACATTTTATTTTCGAAAACTGTCTTTTATATCTAATATATATAAGTCCATAAGAAATGTGTTGTAGTAATATGCGTATACGGTAGGTAATAACCCCCTTAAGTATTTTATACAAAACTTACAATCTGAAATAAAATTAGAAACAATCTACACATTTGCAACGAATTTTTATCTATCTAAAAGGATATTTTTAATTGTAGAAAAATGGTTGTAAAAATGTTATCGGTCAATAAATTAATAATAGATATCAGACCACAATTTTCTGTAATTTTTAAATATATTTGTGTATTTCAAATAATTTTTATATTAATATACTTTTGTGTAAAAAGTTCAATTAATGCGCCTGCATTTTGTCGACATAATTGTTCATATTTGAAAACCTTCGTCGAAGAATTCTATACTTTATAATGAGATACCACTTGGTACATGTGTTCTTTACAAACATTCAATTCTTAACAAGATAACGGCAAAAGCCCTGTTACGATTTGCGGCGTCGTACTCAATACTTGTCAATTAGTTTATAACATGGCGTCCATAATGCAATGTTTTTAGATAGACGAAATATCGCTGCAATTTTTGACCTGTAGCTTGTTATTCTTTTTGTTTCAGATTTTTATTTTTGTATCAGAAACAAGTGAAAACCATACTGTTGTGCCTTCCCTTAACTGGAAGAGGAAATTTGTTTACAAAAGATTGTGAAACACAGATTTAGAGAAACAATCAGATAATTTTCCACGCGTGTCAAGGAAACCTTACTTATAGAAATGTTATTCGCGCTGTTGAATGGCTTTATACTAAGAAATATGAAGCCAACTATAACACAATACATAATGATATAATATAGCCTACATGAATGAATCCAAATGTGGGATGTGTTAAGATTGTTAGAAACTTCACGCGGTCTTAAGAAACGCAACACCGGAATTACCTGGGGTAATTTATAAATGTCACATTCCAGACAAGACAGACGATGCGTTAGTCTTATAAAATGTCCCATTTCTTGTAACAGATTGTCCTGCTACATTATCCTTGAGCTCCAGCATCCTTGATCTCCAGCATGTCCCAGTTTCGAAACTGCTTAATCGTGTTAGGTGCTCGCTAGCCGTTGGTCAGTTTGTTTTTAAAACAAAGGATGTCGGTAACCTAGCAACGCGTGATTCATTGTTTCATTATCGTCTTTTGTTGGTAAAATTAGGGCTCCTTTGTAACATTACTTGGGGCTGGAGCTCTGCTGATATAAACAACTCATTAAAGCTCTACAATATCATAAAATCTACATTAATTACTGTGGATTTTTACAAACATTTTCATCAATACAAACAAAATGTTGCTTTATTCTACTAATTGTTCAAAAATATTCAAGGACGAAAACAAATGAGCGCTTTAAACAACCGTTTTAAAAGAGTTATTTTGAATTAATATACTATGGTTTTTATTAATAAACTAATAATGTGAAAGCGTTTGGTTCTGTATTCAAAGCTTAAGCTTGGTTTATAATAAACCCATAACATAACGAATAAGTATGGAACAAAGGATTTGACCCTTCAAAATATCTGTTTGTAATAAACAGTATAAAGACAGTAGTGTATTTTTTATGCTTATGAATCCATAGCATATCTATTATAAACCAGGGGAAACGCACAGTATCATGTCACCTATGCTCACTGAACTGTCTACGTAGACTGTCCTCTGTGATGTTGTTTTGTATTTGGCATTATCGAAAATAAGTGGCGCGATTTTGAAATTTTGACATATTGTGAGAGAACAGATTTTTAAGATAACCATCTTGAATAGTCATGCCAAAAGCTTTACAAACATTAATAATAATTCCGGAAATATATCGAATTTCTTCAAGAATATTGACTGTAAGATAACATCGGCACTGGGAACAACAGATTGCAGATATCATTGGAAGAATTGTGCAAAATAGCTCATTTAGATTAATTACTTTTTTCGGATTTTTTCAGGAAATAGGTAATGTTTAAATAAAAATTCAAATTATTGAATAGACCGGTTTCGATAATTGTATTATCCAGAGCCGTCTTAACACTAGCAAGGGCCCCCCGGGCACAGTTACGCACAGGGCCCCCACCATGGGCGCCCGTAGACACTTTTTCCGGGGGGAAGCAATTTTTTTTAGGGGAGGGGGCAAATATAAATGAATATTTTGAAAACCATGAAAAATAAAATTTATTTGTAAGCGTTTGGCCCTGGCGTAAGAGTTTCTTAACATGAAACATAACTTAGCTACTGTTTTATTCTTTTATAAGCATTTTGCGCATTTTTTTCTGCATATTCTTTAATTATAATGTCGATATCAATGCTCTCCAAGAGGTCATTTTCTATGCACATCAGAGAAAGTGTGCATTTCGTCTTTCCGAGTAATTGTAAAATTTAATTACTTTCTTATTTGGCCATGTTTATATTGCAGCAGTGTGCAATATAAACATACACTTAAATTCACAATTAAAATAGTCTATTTTATATTGTTTTGTATATTATTTTTTATTATAAATATTATTTTGTGAAGAAAATATTTTTATTTTAAATCATTTATTTTAAATTTTTTCTCCTAGTGACACAAATATTTTACTTATATTTTTTTTTACTCAAAGATTTTATTTATAATGTATTTTATTCATGGATTTTATGCCTGGGCCCCTTTGAGTACAGACGTTAAGACGTTAAGACGCCTTTGAAGCGCCACTGGTATTATTTTCTTCAGTAAACTGTTAATAACAAATTGAGAAAATCAAATATTTTTAATAATTCATTCAAATATCACAGTGTCATATTTTTAAAATGTTAATGTTAACAATATTACTTACTCAATCTATATTTTATATGAAATAGTCATGATTTATTAAATTATTGTAAGTTTCAGAACATAAAAGCATGCGAATATCACAGTTTGTGCAAGTATCACAGATAAAATAATAAAATTAGTGTAAAAAAATTTCTCCACGACCACTATAGAATTTACCAATTCTAAAACCAATTTTGACCACAGAAAGTTAATATTCTAACACAAGAGTTGGAATGTTATTCTAAAGCATTCTTCTTACTTCATCTTCATCTTCTTATGCATTTTGCGTGCATTTCATTCCATCACTTGTTATGGAATAACTATTCCATACTTGTTGTCTTTTGTTTTTGTAGGGTTACATTAAGATATATGCAATGTTTACATTAAATAAATGCAACATAACTTCCTAACCTAAAATAGTGGCCGAGGTGCGGCAAATTAAACAAATAATAAATTAAAAAAATAGTTTAATTAATTGATTAATTTGTTATGTAATATAAATTATGTGTTAAGATAAAATGTTTGTTAAAATAATTATTTGTTAATTTTGTTCTCTTTCTGGTGGTAGTGGAGAAAGTAAGGTCTGTGACTCGGTTGGAAGAGAAAATTCGATGCTCGTGGTTCCTTACGCTCGCCTGCGGCTCGCGCTCGGAATGTTCCACTCGCATTGAATTTTCTCATTTCAACCGTGTTACAGAATATACTATTAAATTCAGTCAGTAATGTATCGTAGGTGTGTAATGTAGAAGGTGTTAATGCAGTATAGCAGTCCCCACTATATACTATTAACTGAATTAGATATGCGTATGGGCGCTATCTTTAATAATTATCTCTAATCATAATAATTAATAATTATTTCTAAGCGGGAAATCATATGAAATCCCTTAATAGCAGGATTAAAAAACCAAATTTTGTTAAAAAAAAATAAATAAAAAATAAAGTTGCCAAAAATGTGTTTTTGTCTCCCAACCTTTTTCCCAGAGTGGATGGTTAAACATTCTCAAAAAAATCATGAGAGTAACGTACATTGATATGAACGGGTCTAAAGCGCTTGGAATTTTCGCACACATTATTTTTTCGAAAAAATTGAACTTTTTAGAAATTTTTGAAATACAAAATGCTATGAAATTAGGAAAATAATTACTGAATAAGGTGACTGATGTTTTAAAATCATGTGATACAAGAGTTTTTACGATAAGAATAGCACTTTCTAAACTTTGTTTACACCAGTGTGATACAACACTTTTGTATGTAGTTAGACTAATAACATTTAACATGTAACAGCCAAAATATGTATTTAATTTTGTGGAAATTCATTTTGTATGTTTTTACTTTATCTATAATACATAAAAAAAATTCATTTATGCAGCCACATTAATCCGTTGAACGGATTAATCTGGAAATATACAATCTATTCATGCAGCGCTTTTAAACATAATCTGAAATATTATGAGATCAACAGAGTTTTTCTAAAATAAATAGGTCAAATAACTATAGAAAAATACACGTGATTGCATTTAAGAAAGGAAACTGGAGTTCATTAATGTCAAGCATGATTGTATCTGCATTCAGAAATTAAAAGAAATGTAAATTTTACTGCAGTTGAAGTTTTTTTTATGATTTAAATTAATTTCTTCAATTATCTACAAAACGTTTAGCATTTGTATTACTTTTAATCGTTTTCTTACATATAATAAATGTATTATATTATGGATTATTCCAGATATTATTATGCATGGTAGACCACGGTATCAATGAACTAGTATTTTAGATTTGTTTTATTGTTCCTCTCTTGTTCTTATTGCTAAATCTAGAACAAAAAATACATAACAAATAACTAAATACCTTAACATTAAAGATACTTTTACCTAAATTGACATTTTTGTCCCACTCCCTATAAATCAAGGGAGTAGTTCTAAAAGCCGAAAAAAATCAGAATAATGAATCAGGCTGTGGAATGCATACTCACTTGAATTTGACTCCGTTTCCGTTTCAGTCGTAAGACTGATAACTGACCCAGAAATAGTGAACCATTTCCTCAGATAAGCGAGCCAGGAGACCCTGGGTCTTTCGGGACCTCCTCTCTCTTCACCTTTTCCCTGTACAACATTTTGTAGTATATGTTATTAGATTCCTTTTATGATTACCATGATCTTCACTTGGCAACTCATACGCCAGATAACTTCATCGTTGCTGACTCAGACGATCCAGGAATTTCTGACTATATACCTACACATCAACATTTCAATCGCATGAGCTCCTGACAGTTCAGACTTCCTCGCCTAGTAAAGTATTATTTTATTTTTCTTCTTATTCCTTAGTCTGGAGAACTAGACTAATATTTCCAAAGCACAATAACGATCTCATTTTGATCAATAATGCTCTGGTATAAGATCTAACGAGTGGTTTCAGCTCTCGCCTTTGGTGCATTCGGATAGAAGTTGGCTAGACGTACTCTTTGTTTTAGTAGGTTCATGCATATAATCATATACTTTGTCTTTTTTCAGATTAATTACATGTTCCAACACTATACTATCGGTCTGTTGGATGTTATTAATAAAGTCGACATGATTCTCTGTTAAATTTGATGCCATGCTGGGACATCCTATTGCAGGTTGCAAGATGCACTCTATTGCAGGGTTCCCAGCCAGTCGATCGCAGCCTAATTTTGAGTAGATTCCATTAAATTTATCTTTCTGTATTCCCTGAAATGTTTAATAAACGTTATATATAGGGTAAAAGATGTGTATCAGATATACTAAGAGTTGGAAGAAGGCTGCAGAGGTGTAGGAACTCCTGAGCACCGGTACAAAGACAAGCTAAAAAATAATCTCGTTATGTCTGCTACACAGCCCAGGCTGGAGAGAGAAACCTCTCTGCCAAAGAACATGACGCAATTTAGTGACAAGCGGAATACAACAGTACAAACGGACACGTTTAGAGCGTGCCACGCGAATACGTAATAAACACAAGTCCAGACTCGCAAAGTTGTTGTCTGGTTCCGCCTATAATTATCTCTGCACTTTTTGTGGCAAAATGTTCGTATCAAGAATTAGCCTCTGCAGTCATGAGCCCACTCTCTCGAAATTTATGAAATATTGTTCTTTTAGTAGCGAATTTCTGTCGTCAAAGCAACGTAGCCGTTATATATAATATATATCTATACCAGATATTAATTTACCTGTATATTGGTAGATGACGCTATATACAATATAATAAAAGCACTTCACAAATAAAAAAGTTTGGATAGCTCTACTCTATAGATATGTTCCGAGTCCACTAGATAATCCAGACTACGTACAGCAGGAATTAATGTTGTAAAACCAGGACATTCTATTCACTGTAAACTGAGCTAACAAAATTCAAGTAAATGTATCCGTGAGTTTAGATATATTTCTTTCGCGTCTCGCATTTGAATACGTACAATTTGCAATATCTGCCAAAACTAAAATTGGTAAACAATAATACAAATAAAATATATGCAGTCTATTATTCCCCCTTTCAAATAACACGGGTTGCAACTTCAAATTTCATGAAAAAATATTTACCTGCCCTAAAAATAGAACACATATGAGCGTATGATGGGACGAAATGAGACAAGAAAAGAATGGATATGTTATCGTTTGTGTTCTGGGGAAACCAGTCTTCAATATTCAAACTCACATCTGTTGCCGAAAAAGTTTAAGTCCTTGAAAGTTCACTTAACCTATAAATTTCTTTATAAAGTTTTCTGAAGAGCTTTTAAAAGATAAACTCGGCGATTTATTAAAAATAAATATTCAACGATAGTAAAATATTGCTGAAATAAATTAATAATGGAGCTTTTGCCTCTTTGTGCTGCGCATCTAGATGTATACCAGTGGTATTCAAACTTGTGAAATGTAGTTTTATGTGTTTATTTCAACATACCCGAATAGGTCCTTACTATAAGTCTAAGTAATTGCACTAGGAATAGATCTGCCTCGTATGATTAGCGTTATATTTCTAGCTTGTAAAAAAAAAAAATCAAATAGAAAACGAAAGATCGTCACATAATTGAAGAGATCGCAAGTTTGAAGTAGGCAGGCTAGACATCTAGAGTCAAATATGGCAGGTGGACCAGTTAAATACTCGACTGACAGCCTGCAGACAAGAAGAAACTGTGGTAGATCACCTACCCAGTGGAAAAACAATATCAAGAGACTGATCAGCAATTGGCTTTAACTGACATTTTTTAACAACAATTTCTTCAACAAAAAGCTTACAATTAGTTAACAATGTTTGAAAATAGTAAAGTATCGAAACAATATTATTTCATTAACTCGTATTTCCTTACATGCTACAGATATAAACAGCAGTGTTAATTACATAACAGTATCAAGCATAGGGAAAATACAACTGAAAAACCTATATAACATATACAATACTTAAATATTCATCTTTGTCATTAAGTTACAGCAGTATGTGTTTAGTCAGTTTGTGTTTATATTTCCGGAAGGGCAATGTGTCATTTTCATAATTTCCTATTTTTTGAATTAAGGTATTAGGATTTGCAAGACAATTCATAAAAAAGTTTTCTGTCATCCCTAATATGTAGTCCTTGGTATATCCTATGTTGAGTTCGTCGTGTATTTCGGTTACTTTCTTATACCTGGGATAGTTTCCAACAATTCGTAGGCATTTGTTCTGTATTGTATGTATTTTTTTGTATTTTGTGGCACAGGTGTTGCTCCAAATTGGACACATGTAGATTAAGGAACGTCGGATTACAGTTTTGTATAATAATATCTTATTTTCTACGGTTATTCGCGATCTTCTATTTAATATGGGGAACAGTGCACTCATTTTGGATGTTGCTGCCTGACATGAATGTTTACAGTGCTGGGTATAATTTAGTTTAACAGCAAAAAATTTTATACGGGCCAGTACTGTTGAAGCACATACTCCCCGGCATTGAAAGTAATAGGCCAGTACCCCGGTGTCCCCGTGGCCGTTAGCTGGCCCATTGATGTATCAATTGCCGGCCCAGCAGCGGTAAAGTGCAAAATAATCGCAAAATAGTTGCAAGATTTATTTCTTACGGACCAGTACTTATGTTATACCAACTCTCTAGTATCTCAAATGTAACATATGCATATTTACCTTATACTTACCCAGTGTTAAAATAAATTAATGGTTAGGTGCAAAATAAATACTCATTTGGCCATTTCACTATCGTTGAATAAATTTATTTAACAAATAAAGTTGACAATATCGCATCGGTTTTAAACTATTAATGAAGAAATTAACGTTTCTGTCAATAGAATGATGCGATATTGTCAACTTTATTCGTTGAATAAATTTATTCAACGATTGGGAAACAAAAGTAAAATGTAACATATTAACAAAAATAAGGATTGCTCATAAAATGCTGGTAAAGTACTTCGTATAGGAGGAGTGTGAAATACAAATGTGAAGTATATTATTAATACTGGCGTTTAGTGCCAGCAATTTACCAACAGAAAAAGCAGTTTGCCGGAATTCGGCCGATGGTTGACTGTCTGCTGGGTTACTATCTAGATGTAGTCCTAGATATTTGATTTTCTGAGATTACTCGATGTTGGAACCTTGGAAGCTTATATTTTTATTCATATTCGGTTTTCGTTTAGTGAAGAGTATGACTTCTGTTTTGGTTTCATTAATCTTTATCTTCCATTTTGACATGAATCACATTAGTCAGTGGCTGACAGATGATGATGACGTTGGTAACTTCCATGACAACATAAAATGGAAAATTTTACATTTATATTCCTTACTTAAGTTTAACAATTTCTTCTTGACCCTGTCTATCAACTCAAATATATACAAATCATACTACTCCCAGGTATCTATAAATATCTTGTAAGCTTGCTAGACCTTTCATTGACTGACCTTTTCATAACAATTAAAAAACTTGAAAAGTTTTCCTACAATTCTTGCGGGGGTCAGTTTCCATTTGCAAATCCTTTCCTGTTAGTTTTAATTCTCATTTCCTCGTAATTATAATACTATCCACCAAAACTGTATGCCTCTTATTTCTTATAAAACATTCGGCTAAGAATACAGGCTTGTATATTTACATATTTACAGTTTTTTTTTTTTTTTTCATTGATCTGAATATGTGTAATACTCGACATAGTATATTTTTGCAAAGATTGTTATGGCCATTTCAATTTGTTGTAATCCACCTTTCGGAGACATACATTAGTACGGAAGTTACCTATTTATACCTTATTTTTTACTAGAACTGTATCTTTTTATTTCAAAAGGAAGGAAAAAGAGGGAGTACGATGTAAAATGGATTAGTAGCAGAATTCTGACTAATTTTGATCTCCTTTTATAAAAGTCTTATTGTAACACCAGCAAATTGTTTCTGTATAATGTATTAGTAATTTCACTACATAAAAAAATGTACAACAAGGACGAACTATCAAATTAAACCAAATCGGAAATTTTTTTGTAGATGATATTAAAGTAAAATAAATAAATAAAATAAAGAAATACACTATAAATTAAAAAATATTTCATAAATAAAAAATAAAAATCCTTTCAATTTGCAAAACAACTACAAAAAGTCAATAAATACGACTCAATATAAATAATAGGAATTATATAACAAAAAATAAATAAAATGAACAATAAAACTTTGGAACAGTAGAGTTTATAGATTTTAAATAAATATCGACCATAACAAAAAACTTGAAATAATTAAAATGCTCCCGAGAAGATTTATATTATAAAAACTCATTAGAAATACTTACCAAAAAAGCGAAAATCATAGTTATTCCAAAAGCGGGTAAAGGGCCATCAAAGTCCAAAAATTACTGACCAATTAGTTTGTTATCCAGTCTTAGCAAAGTAGATGAAAAAGTTTTTGTTAAAAGAATGATATCACGCGCATGCTGGTAACTTATATCAAAACAATTCGGCTTTCGAAATACACACTGATCAATTGGTTCGACTAACATATCTCGTAACCATAAATTTCAATTTTAAAAAGACACAGTGGTCTAGTACTACTAGACATTGTAAAGGCGTTATAATATACATACATACATATATATATATATATATATATATATATATATATATATATATATATATATACTAGCTGAGCACCCGTGCTTCGCTACGGTATACTGACGATCTCATTAGTGTCATTAGTGTAAAATACTCAGTTTGTTTTTAAACATGTGTATGGGTAACATTTGTAAGCAAAAACCTAGTCGATATCTCATTTGTCCTAAGAGATATTGAGGTATCCGTGAAAAAACATTTTACTCTTTTTCACCACATAGAGGTCGAACTTCAAAAAAATCCTTTCTTAGTGGGTTTTTACGTGAAACTGAGTAAAAAAAAATGTAAAACTTTCTAAATATTTTAAAAAGACATATATATGCCAAAAAAGGAATGTTATAAATCAACAATCGAAGGAAATACGAAGGGTTCTATACCCTGAATGCAGAGCCACCCTTTTTGAAGTTGGTTAGGGTAAAATTTTAAAATAAGTTTTAGTTTAACTAAGTATGGGTAACTTTTGTAAGCAAACACCAAGTCAATATCTCAATAGTTCTAAGAAATATTGAAGAATCCGTGAAATTAAATTTCAGCCCTTTTCACGCCCTTAGAGATCAAATTTTGAAAAGTTCCATATTAGTGAATGCTTACGTCATGGAAGGAATATATTTCCCGAATTTCATGTATCTATGTCCGAAACACGTTCTATCGAATTAAAAATTCCCATTTACCCCGTTAAGGGTGAAATTTTAGCAAAATCGTCAAATTTATTTCGATGTATTTTAAAAAGACATCTATGTGCCAAAAAGAAATGTTATGACTAAACAAACACAGGAAATACGACGGGATGTATAATTTACCCCGAATCTAGATTCACCCTTTTAGGGGTTGATTAGGAAAAAATACTGAAATAGGTTTTTGGCATTTGTATAGGTAATCTTTATAAGCAAAAATCAAATCACTCATAACTTATTGGTCCTAAGAAATATTAAGGAATCCTTGAAATCACATTTCACCCTTTAGGGACGCAATTTTAAAAAAATTTCAAAACCTGTTGGAGAAATTTAAAAAAGACACTTATGTGCCAAAAAGGTATGTTATAAGTCAACAAACACAGAAAAAACGACTGCATGTATAATTCACCCCGATTCTAGATTCACCCCTTTAGGGGTTGATTAGGGCATAATCCTGAAATAGGTTTTTCGGCATTTGTATGAGTAATCTTTGTAAGAAAAAACCAAGTCGATATTTGATTGGTCCTAAGAGATATTAAGAAATCCTTGAGTTCACATTTCACCCCTTTTCACCCTTAAGGGGTGCAATTTTAGAACACTGTCAATATTATTACGAGATATTTTAAAAGACACTTATGTGCCAAAGAGAAATTTTATAACACAACAAACACAGGAAATATGACGGAATGTATAATTCACCCCGTTTGTAGATTCACCCCTTTAGGGGTTGATGACAAAATCCTGAAATAAGTTTTTCGGCATTTGTATGGGTAATCTTTGTAAGCAAAAACCAAGTCAGTATCTTATTGGTCCTAAGAGATATTAAGGAATCCTTGAATTAACATTTTACCCCTTTTCACCCTTTAGGGATGTAATTTTAAAAAACTGTCAATACTGTTTCGAGATATTTTAAAAAGACACCTATGTGCAAAAAATAAATTTTATAACTCAACAAACGCATGAAATACGACGGGATGTATAATTCACCCCGTTTGTAGATTCATCCCTTTAGGGGTTGATTAGGACAAAATCCTGAAATAGATTTTCGGCATTTGTATGGGTAATCTTTGTAAGCAAAAACCAAGTCGGTATCTTATTGGTCCTAAGAGATATTCAGGAATCCTTGAATTAACGTTTCACCCCTTTTCACCCTTTAGGGATGTAATTTTAAAAAACTGTCAATACTGTTTCGAGATATTTTAAAAAGACACCTATGTGCAAAAAATAAATTTTATAACTCAACAAACGCATGAAATACGACGGGATGTATAATTCACCCCGTTTGTAGATTCATCCCTTTAGGGGTTGATTAGGACAAAATCCTGAAATAGATTTTCGGCATTTGTATGGGTAATCTTTGTAAGCAAAAACCAAGTCGGTATCTTATTGGTCCTAAGAGATATTCAGGAATCCTTGAATTAACATTTCACCCCTTTTCACCCTTTAGGGTAGTAATTTTAAAAAAACTGGCAATACTGTTTCGAGATATTTTAAAAAGACACCTATGTGCAAAAAATAAATTTTATAACTCAACAAACGCATGAAATACGACGGGATGTATAATTCACCCCGCTTGTAGATTCATCCCTTTAGGGGTTGATTAGGACAAAATCCTGAAATAAGTTTTTCGGTATTTGTATGGGTAATCTTCGTAAGCAAAAACCAAGTCAGTATCTTATTGGTCCTAAGAGATATTAAGGAATCCTTGAATTAACATTTCACCCCTTTTCACCCTTTAGGGATGTAATTTTAAAAAACTGTCAATACCGTTTCGAGATATTTTAAAAAGACACCTATGTGCAAAAAAATGAATTTTATAACTCAACAAACGCATGAAATACGACGGGATGTATAATTCACCCCGTTTGTAGATTCATCCCTTTAGGGGTTGATTAGGACAAAATCCTGAAATTAGTTTTTCAGCATTTGTATGGGTAATCTTTGTAAGCAAAAACCAAGTCGGTATCTTATTGGTCCTAAGAGATATTAAGGAATCCTTGAAATCACATGTCACTCCTTTCCACCCTTTAGGGGTGAAATTTAAAAAAACTGTCAAAACCATTTAGAGATATTTTAAAAAGACACCTATGTGCCAGAAAGAAACCTTACAACTTAACAAACACAGGAAATACGACGGGATGTATAATTCACCCCAATTGTAGATTCACCCCTTTAGGGGTTGATTAGGATAAAATTCCGAAATAGGTTTTTCGGCCTTTGTATGGGTAATCTTTGTAAGCAAAAACTATAGTCTATATCCCATCGACCCGAAGAGATATTAAAGAATCCGTGAAATCACATTTCACCCCTTTCAGCCCCTTTCAGGAATTTCGAAAAATCCCTTCTTAGTGGGTGCTTACGTCATGGAGGGAATATACTCTCCAAATTTCAAGTTTCTAGGCCCAGGGGTTCGGGCTGGGCATATATATATATATATATATATATATGAGATTTTCATTCCGGCCTTCGACCTAAATTGTGATCCATCACTACTGTACAAACTTATAAATCTTATATTTTATTTGAAAATTAATCAGCTTAGATGATACCCAAGATTACACAAACGTATAGATATACGACAGTGAAAACTTTACAAATAATAATATTTAATTAATCTTTAAGAAATTATAGCTACTTATCCAGAAAAAGCTAAAAAAAAAAAAAAAACTATAAGAATGGATTTCAGGATATTCTCAACAGCTGTATGATTGTTGGCAGAGAGTATAACAGATCAAGAGAAGTACTTTAAGGAAATATGTTGAGGAATATTATGTTTATACAATAAATAATGATCTAATACTGGAAATACCTGGTCTATTGACGTCTTGTTTTTCTTCAAGATATTCCACTCCAGATATCGATAACCATCATGGCTATTTAATTTTATCATAACATTATTAACGGTACTAGGAAACCATTCCGTTGTTGTTTTCCAAAAACATATACTTAAGTTCTTTATCAAGATAATGTTCTTCTTACTGCTTGCTTTTTTTTCAAATGGATTCACTCGCATGACTAATTGCAGTAAACTATATATGACAGGTCAATATTAAAAATATATATATATGTTTCATATAATTTGTTATGTTTATGTAACAGTTTTTTGTGTGGAAAATTTAAAATGCCTAGGGGAGTGACAATGTGGAATACGGAAAAATAATTTCACATTTAACTGATCTCTTTGTCAGAAACATGTATTGTCAACGACAGAACTCCAGCAGTGACATTTAACAAAGTTGGTGAATTTTTAAAATAGTTTAAAGTAGACAATACAACTTTCCCTCGCAACAAAGTTGAATTTAAAACTAAAGCTTTTTTCACAATGGAAACTAATTGACTGAAAAGCTTTTGGCATCATACAAACATATTCTTGATCACATATTAAATTGTCAGGTATTTTTAGTGTCTGTTGTACTACTGCTACTTCTTTTTTTATTCCACTTGGAAATATAGGTCATTTAAATGGCGATTCTGCCACAATGTAATATCTATAATGATAGCTAATGAGAGGCATACCAGGCGTTTACGTTTATTCGATTCACAAGACTGCTCAGATTGATCTGGTGAAGTCACAAGATTAGTCAGATTGGTCGGATTTTGTTAACATTTTCGTAAGCAATATTTGTCTGAAGTTAAGTAGTGACGCCTGATGACGGTGGCGCTAACTGCAACTGTCAAATTTCTGTCGTTGATTACAACTGCTATCGCATTTTGTTTTATATATATGAGTTTATTACTAATGACAGAATTCTATCACAAATGGCACTTATTTCGTATATTTTCTAGTATAAGTTATGTTTTCAACACATTCCAATTGGTTGTAAGATTCAATTTACCTGCGCTAACCCCCACCACCAGCAATCTATTAATCCCAGCAATCCTGCCAGATCATCGGATTGCTTCGAAATGCTCGGATTGCTCCGGAGGGTCAATCGGATTGACTAAAAATAATCTAATGTGTACGCTCCGACTGACTTTACGAACGGATCGGGAGCACTCGGATCGCTTGGATTAATCTCACTGTCAAAACGTAAACGCCTACAGAAAAATAATGATAGTTGCTATACGATATTACTGTTATATGTATTTCTTAGTCAAACACAAAAAAATATTAAAGAAACGCGAGAAAAATAAACTATAAAACAATTGTTCAGAAAACTAAGTTTTGAAGATGAATTGCTCTGAAGATTGACTTTTTAAGAAGATTCAGACAACATTAGAAATACAAAATCAAGAATTATAAATTAATCCAGAATGGATACAAGCAAAAGTGTAGTAAAAAGAATAGAAGAGGATCAGCTGTGTTGGAAATAGAGATGTTCCGATTCATAAAAATTTCACATTCCGCGGATAAAGATACGAATACGAGTTATTTCCTTAAATATCTGCGATACGGATATGTGGCTTTGTAGTTCGTACCTATAACAACTTGAATAAAACTGCACTTTTTTGAGTGTTTGTATGTTATTGTTTTAGTTTAATTTTAGCTTAAACAATTTTAACAGCCAATTTGTATTACGCCCGGTTGCACCAGCTTTTCTTAAATTTTAAACATTAAAAAATCGCAAAAATACCTTAAACGCAATACGTTGCTATTTATTTTTGCAATTTAATGAATGCTTAAAACTTAAGAAAAGCAGGTGCAGTTGGACATTAGTGACGCAAATGATCACTTTATTTTTATTAACATACTTTTTGTTTTAATTTCTTTCTTATTTTTTTCTTTTTGATTATTACAAGGGTACGGCAAAAATATGTAACGGTACTTTTGCCATAGGCGTGCTATTTTAAACTTTATTTTAACAAAAAACCAACAAAAAAATAAAAGAATTAAACACTTGTACCGCAATGAATTCTTATCTTAATAACGACACCTCATTATTTTGGGATTATATCCGAGATAGGTAATTCCGGACACTCCTTTGCCATTGGCTAGATTTTGATAAGATATTAAATTTTTATACGCTACACTATTTGTCAGCAGGACACATTACAAATATATATAATTACATTTTATTTCTACAGATAACACATGTGCCGCTTTTTATCGAAAAACATCTAACGAAAGTACCGTTGCATATTTTTGCCGGACCCTAATTATTACTTTTCGTAAATAAATACTATGAAGATATTTATATCCGTTGCAATTAGACAACCAAAGAATCTATTTAATCCTATTATAATTCACAAATGTAATATGAATGAAACACTTTTTCATCGTAAGAAAGTAACATAACTTTCATTAAAATAATTACATAACTTAATAATTTTATAATTTTCTTACCATACATTTTTAATCTTCTCAAACTTGAATAAGAAATTTGTAATACAATAAATCACTTTCGTATTCCTAAAATCGTATTCAAAATTATACAATTAAGAATACAAAGCTAATTTAAAGAAAAATATTTAGAACAAATAATTCAATAATTATGTAGGGATTATTAATTCCATTAGCAAAAATATCCTTCAAAAATCTGTAGTAAAAGCAGTGGATACGAAATCGAACATGGATTTTTTTTCCTAATTATCCTCGAATACAGATATCTGATTCTCTAGTTGGTACGAACATGACAATACAATGAACTACAGCAGATAGTCCAAGAAAGTATTGCAATGGACTCCATCGGGCAAAAAATGGAATGGTCATCAATACGAAAAATGACTAGAATATATATTACAGGACAAGCCAATTACACAAATATCTATTGAGACAAAAAATGACCTACTATAGAAGGTCAAGCAGCCCTTGATTTGCACATGCTGCCAGTGTAACGAATCGTTTACACCGCCGGAACAATGACTAACGTTCACAAACCACCCGTCGCGAGAATTTCTTTGAAAGGCATTTTTTGCGATTTTTAAAAGGTAAATATTTTTGAAAATTCAAATAAAAGAAAATTTGAAACCTTACGTTTATAACACGTAACTTTAAAATATTTTATTTATGGTTTATTGTTCAAGGAGACTCTTCCTTGAATAATATTTTTACCCTTATTCGTAGAAACGCCTATAAATGGCTTATAAAAACTCTCTGAAGACCAGATCAGAAAGTATTTGGTCCGCTTAGCGTCAAGATCTAATTTGTTAAATTCTTAGAGGCACTGTGTTGGCATTCTGGTGGCCTATCCGATTCTATTTGTTTTAATCTTTTCATTAATTTAATATCTACATTTTAATGTTTTAAACCAATTGTAAATATTACTTTTAATAAATCAAATTCATTAATTTTAAACTGTCTTGCTTAACGTGTGTAAACCTTCACCTTTAGTGAACAACTCAGTCCAGACTAATTACAAGATGCCTGATCAATCGGTCGGTAAGTACAAATACATATAATTTAATGCACATATCGTAATTATGAACCCTGGATTACACTCACGCCTAGAACCCGAACTCCTTTAATGAGGAATCTCATTTTAGTTTGAGATTAGAATTCATATTATATCACAGGCTCGCTACCTAGTTGATACTTAGAGGTATGATATTAAAGTAACTTATCCGGGCTCGCTACACCAGTGTGGTAGACTTGAAGCTGTGGAGAATGCAAAAAAAGAAATTACCTACGGTTAACCTGAACATGTTCACACAGAGAAATTTCCCTATACAGACGTACCGAGTTTGCAAGTGCAGTTAAGTATAATAAACGTAAAATACCACATGATATATGGTGTAAAGATTGGTTGTACACACCAAATGTAGCACCGCCTATTATAAACTATACCTGTGCGGTTCAACTGTACAGGCATACCGCACAGATTTATCTGAACGGTGTAGCAGACATAGCAAAAGATGAACGTCGTTTACTAATTTATGTAAATTATGTTTTTTAATTTGGGTGTAGAACACTATTTAATATAGTCCCTATTCTAATATCATCATATTTTGCAAATGCATATTACTCAAAATATTGTGAATAATACGTTTTTAAAATACTTCCGATAATGCAAGTGCTACAAGAATTTAACAAAGTTCAGTTTGAACATATTCGTGTGATAAATGTAAAGTCAATACAATAGAAAAATTGGTCACAGGTTTCATCTAGAACGGCTGTTTATATTAAAGTCGACAAGAATCAAAAATGCATTTGGCAGAAATACATTCACATGTAAGAGTAAAAATATGTTTCAATAAGTATCGAAATATTATTTCATTTATACTGGATCTGATACGATGTCAGAAGTGTCGATTCAGAATACAAATAGCTTCACGTTTTATATACACAGTTCTGGCGTTCAGTTTGCTACGTCCTAACGTTAGCGTGCGATGTAAGACTTGATACGCGAATAGCAAGTCTTGAGAACTCGAGCTCGATGTATGGATTCCAGTCCACAGTAAATGGTTTAAAAGTTTGAATGTTTTGAAAGAACAACATTGATAAAGTACACAACATTCATAGTCAAAAGCATGAAGAATCAAAAGATATTTTTCACAAAATGGATTTTGCGGAATTGCAAAATTATTTATAGTACTCTATACCCAATATACTGAATACAATCTTGATGTGTTTGAATTATTTGTTCGCATCTGTATGTATGAGTAGGGATTTTTTATTCCTGAATATATCCCCCAACCGAAAGATGCATTAAGACAAATTTCATTCGCCATCGAATAACTATTTGAAGTATGGATGTTGTAAAAAGGATTAAATTTTAGTAGCAACATGTACAGTGCACTCCATATGTTTCAAAACAATATTATCACTCCAAATGGTATAGAAGGCTTACGAAAATTAAGTTTTGAAGAGATCTAATTCAGTGTTTTCCAAGCCGTCGTAAAATTAATTTCCTACTGCTCTCCAAAAATGGTACAACCCCTCTGTTTGGACAACGATACTTCATAACATACCTTTACATAGCAAGTAATACTCCAGCCAGGGCTACCTTATTAGTCCTTATTATATATTGTTTTTATGTTTTTTAAGCAAGCCATGTAATTGTGATTTTATTTTGTTTGTTACTGTTGTTACTATTTTGTCAAAAAATATTGTAAATAATCGTGATTTCTTGTTCTGGCAATAAATAAATATATTACATATATTTTGGGTCTCATCTACATTTGTGTTTTTTTACATGTACTAAAGGTTTCAGCACCTCTTCTAATCTTCGCTCTTCTAGGCAGGAACAATTATATAAGTATTAGCATTAAGTCTCACAGCAGCAACTAATACTTATTCTTTTTGAAGCATTTTACAACCGCCACGTCTCTACGTGGTTTATTGCCAGGCAAACTAGTCTCATCGTTATTTACACCTGAGCCCCGTGATATATGCTGCGGTGTACCAAGATCATCCACCAGCTTCGATTCTTCACATACAGTCAATTTGCTCTGTGTCCGGTGACCATCCAAAGGTCCTTCAAGAATATCGGCCGAACATCTAGCTGATACAGGCACAACATTTGGTCATACGGGCCATACCATACGTTGTCCCAACACCCTCTTATGATCATATATGTGCAAATGGGCCACATTTTGCATTCCCTAAGTGGGTAACGCATGCCAAATCAAATCAATAGGAAATTAGGCTACTACGGAAGTATAAATAAAGGATGTGGGTGGAAGTCAGTGAGAACATTTCGGCATACGGTCTCAAGTAGTGTACAATAAGCACTCTTCGTTGGTCCTAACGTTCGGACGAGTTTGTAGTAAGCAGTCAACAGTAACGATGTAAGTGGAGGCAGACGCTCTAAGGCCCCTCCACTTCCTAATGGGCAATCCCTTACATGGAGGCTGGAGGATCGAGCAATCCCCTAGGTCTGGAAATAATAAAGCGATTATATAAGATGTGCTCCTACGGCCTGCAGTAATCAGTTCCATGCAATCGACTCCTGAGGTGAGTTAGACAAGTGACTGAGTCAGTTCAATGCAGTGATAGAGGGATTCAAATGAATGAATATCTAAACTTTGGAAAAACTAGTAGTGTTGATTGTTTGAATGATCTTATTGTTAAATATTATGTTAAGTTCAATATTTAATAATTATAATAAATATACTATTACGCTGCTTTTCAACTGATTGTATATTTAATGTTTGCTTTCAGTGAAAAACAACCTATCTTGAGGGAAAAAATAAATTTACTCCGGTGACAATATTGTGAATCTTAGTTTTACTATTAATACAATAAGATGGCACAACTGCTACGAATATATAAAAGTGACTATTTAATGTATTCAAACTACCGAATAAAAGACTGATAAAATGCGATTCAATTTCTTAATAAATATAAAGCTAAACACCATTTTGACACTAATTTCGTCTATTGTCAATATCCTGACAAAATCGGTTCATCGACTTCGTTAATAACCGCTCATATTCACTTTGATGCATTCATTGGCCGGACACAGATTTAACCGACCATTTACTCGTACTGAGCGTAGCGTCGTCGTATGATAAAATTCGACCTAAATTGTATTTCTAAAATTACGCAACAAATCTGCTTAATGCTTATGAAGGACATAAATACCATTTTTTAACAACAAAAAATTCTAAAGGAATAAGAAGTGAAAATGATAAGAAAATAAAAAGGCAGCAATTTGGTGCCTGAGGCGTGGAATTATATGATGAAATGCTAAGAATGATTTGATAAAAAGCAGCACGTGTAGACAGAATACTTCCGTTACTCGCCGCAAACGGCGTCTGTTCTGTATCACTTCATCAAAAACATCTTTTTCAACTTTTTATATAGAAATATTTATACTTTACCACAGATTTCAGTAGTTGGAAAACAAGACAGAGCGAGGGATGGAAAATGTTGATTACCTGAAAAATAAAAATATGTTACTTTATGTATTTCTCGATTAAATTTTTATAGATTACAAAATTCAGCAGCGAGACTCAAAGAAGATGTTTGCAGTAATAATAGAGTGAATATTAACGATAAAAAAAAAAAAAACAACACTACTATTACTCGTCATAACAAACAACAAATAGCACCATGCCCAACAGTTGACATGATTTCGTGGTATTTATGTTTTATTTTAACAAGTTTTTTTTTTAAATGTCCTTTGCTGCTTTAGCAATCAGCCAGTACAATTCTTATTTTTTTAAAATTCCATGCCTGAACGGGATTCGATCCCGAGGCCTTAGAAACGCAGAGCACATGTGTTACCACTACGCTACGTCGATCGGCGTGGTTCCGTGGTAAGACAGTTGCTTCCGGAACACAGAGACGCGGGTTCGAATCCACCCACTTCCTTCGGATTTTTATTTTCTAACTTGTGCAATCAGCTCTGGGGTTAACTCATCTTCTAGTATTTAATACTAAAATGATGACTTTTGATATTACCCGTTTATACAGAAATAATAGGACTAGTCGAATCGTAAGACTGACCAAGTGGCTTTCATATCTATAGCCGGAGGTCTAGAAACGGAGAACTTACCTTCTTTGCCCCTAATACGCCTATCTAGGCATTGGGAGTCTATTATTTATTTATTATTCGTTTCAGAAATAACTTACCTTCGTTTGCTCATTAATATTATGAGCAAGATATACAATAAAAGTTGCAAATAAACAGCTTACCTCGACTTCTTAAAATCTGGTCTGACAGATATATTCGCGAAGTTGTTAAGAATTCTCTAGTGTTTCCCGTATTTCAGTACGCGTCGAACAATTCGTAAATGTGATCAACAAAGAATCGACATCTTTGAGATGAGCTGCTGGTAAATAATTCTGCGAATCCCGTAGACTGCTAGACACCAATGGCATTCATTAGCCTCTTGGTTGTCCTGAATATTGAATATGTCAAAAATATATTAACTACAACAGACGCGCACTCTGGGGGTGAAATCAAAGGCTTGATCCCTCCCCCCCCGCAGTAAAAAACACGTGATTTTAAGGAACACAATTGAATTTTCACTCTCCTTTTTATAACACATGAGCTGTTACTTTTTAGTGATCACTTGTACAAGGTGTCTCAAAAGAAATTTTATATTTAGTGGATCGATTAAAAAAAAAGTAAGCCGTATATAGAAAAAATGTTTATTAATTATTAAAATACACTTTTTGGGGATTTATTTCTTAAAAATAATATCGTATAAATGTAGACCCTCGCGTTCTCGGCACTCATTTAATCGAACAGTAAAATTACTTATGACGTCTCGGCAGGTGGACTCAGGGATGGCTGCCATTTCGTGACGGATATTTTCTTTCAAATGCGCCAGTGAAGTCGATTTATTGGCGTAAACTTTAGATTTAAGATAACCCTATAGGAAAAAGTCCATAGGGGTTAAATCTGTACTGCGTGGAGGCCAATTTATGTCACCTCTCCGGGAGATCAATTTGCCTGAGAAAATTTCACGAACACGTGGCAGAGACATATTGGACGTGTGTGAAGTTGCTCCGTCCTGTTGGAACCATGTTCTTTGGTTATAGCCAGGAAAGTTTTGCAGTTCAGGTACCAAGAAGTTGTCTAACATCTCCACATAACGCTCTGAAGTCACTGTAACTGCACGCCCCCTTTCGTCTTCAAAAAAGTAAGGGCCGATAATTCCTCGCGCCAACATCGCAGCCCATACGGTCACTTTAGGCGAATGTAGGGGTTTCTGATGTTTGCGTTTCGGATTCGTTGCACTCCAGTAGCGGCAGTTCTGCTTATTTACGTGGCCATTAAGATGAAAATGAGCTTCATCCGAAAACAAAATGTTGGTAAACGTTGAAAATCGCTCAATCACCTGATTTACGAAATTAAGCCTCTGACTGGCATCTTAGGGCTTTAATTCTTGCACCAATTGAATTTTGTAGAGGTGCAGCTTTAGGTCTTTGTGCATAATGCGATGTGATGATGATCTATGCACATTTAAAGCACTTGCGCGCTTCCGAATTGAAAAGTTCGGGTCGTCACGAACAGACTGATTAACATTCTCCACGTTTTCTACCGTTCTTGATGACCTAGGTCGCCCGGATTTTGATTTATCCAGCGTTGTACCAGTCTCTTCAAACTTTTTAACCCAATGTCGAATGAGAGGAATGCTTGGCGCATCATTTAAGTGGCGAAAACCTCGAATACTGCAGAATTTTCTACGCGCTACAGTCGCCGAATCACCGTTTTTGTAAAACTCTCGCACGCATAACGCGCGGTCTGCTCCCGAGAAACGCTCCATAGCGACTGAATTCCCAAGAGCCAGGCTACTGATTGACATAACCCCCGCGCTCCTCGGATACGTTGCGTTCACGCAGTAAGCTAAATAAATATAAAATTTCTTTTGAGACACCTTGTATTTTGAAAGCGACGACCTTTTTTTGACCTTTCAATGACCTTTTTCTCGGTCATCACTTACATTTTGAAAGCGAAGACCTTTTTTTGTTTTGAGCATTACTTGCATTTCAGAAGCTAGGACCATTTTATTGTCATCACTTTTAAGGTAAAATCGTTTTTGATTTTTAATCAGCACTTGTTGTGTTTAAAGAGATGCGCGGGCCGTATTATAAAGAGCTGGTCGGGCAGTAATTTCCCGATAAAAATGTAAATCTAAGTCCATTTATACCCCTGTAAAACACTATTGTCTTATAAGCCCCCTCTCCAAGAAAAAATCCTGGGTGTGCACCTAAACTACTCCACCAAATGACTGATTATACTGATATGAAAACGATTTTGTAAGATGTAAGTCGTTTGGGACAAGGAACGACTTTTGAATTTTCCAGGAAGTACTAACCACCGTCGGGCCTGGTACGAACACGGGAGTATAAAAATCGTTGTAATCGCGCTATTTACAATTAATTCAGTGTAGTTACTAAGTTAACTGAATTCAGTGATAAAATAATTCAGATGAGTGAATACTTGAATAAGTATGGACTACACTGTTATATAATAAAAATAATTAACTTAAAGTGAGGTGACTTGTTATACTGGATGTTGAATTTATTGTTACATAATTACATATTGTATAAGACCAAAATATTTTAATAAATACACAAAATCACAATAAAATTCGTCTTTGAATATTATTCCACTTGAATTCCATGTTGAATTCTTGCTTATCAATAATCATATCTCCCAACTCAAAGTTCTGAAAATCTCTGTAAACATTTCATTCATTAAAATTAAAAATACTAACTAGCTGTCAACATAAAACATTGTGGTTTTGCTGAGCCTACAGAACTAATGACGCGATTAGTGCTTCACGCGACTGGTTAAGGGTTAGATCATAAACATGGTGAATGGTGGAACATCAAAGGGTAGTTGGAGAGCCATGCCATGGCAAACTCCACAGATATACAGTGAGGTTGTGAGCATGTATGTACGTCAGCTGGACCGTACTTCAGGTGGACGGAAGT
Source organism: Liopterus haemorrhoidalis (assembly GCA_963971575.1). NCBI lineage: Eukaryota > Metazoa > Arthropoda > Insecta > Coleoptera > Dytiscidae > Liopterus > Liopterus haemorrhoidalis. The sequence continues at coordinate 92,484,929 of OZ020611.1, forward strand.
TACATACACTGAATTACGCATTCACTACATTCCTGCTGCATACCAACAAAGGAATGCCTCAAATCAAAACAGGAAGAATTAAAATTCCAGGTTTAGTGAATATACCATTTAACGAATAACAACAGAAAGGTAAAGGATTTTTGTAAACTGGGGATTTCTCTAGAATTCGAATGAATAATTGAACAAAACCAGGACGCCCTCATTAAAAACATTCTTAACCCGGTAACAATACAATGCAAGAGTTTTATTTTGATTTTGTTTATCATTTTGCCGGAGTCCCGTACTTCGTAAGGCAAATTTTTGCTGTAACGTAAATGATAATTGAGATATTTCAGTTTCAAGTAGAACAAAAAAAAAGGTTTCTTTATTCTAAACCACTCCTTTGTATATATTTTTGATGTTAAGTAGGGAAAGCCGGGGCATAACGGGCTCCCGGGGTATAACGGGCTCCCCTCTTTTTGGCTGTTAAAGCATGCCGCCATGTTTGGGTACATTCCAATCACGTTCAGTACTTCGCTAGTGTCTTCCGAGAGTGGTTGTATGACTGAGAGCTGGCGTTTACAGTTTGTAAATTGGTGAAACGTGTTTTTTGCTGTGTTGATATATTTTTCACACATATCCAGACGTTGATTGATCCAGTGCAGAGCATGTGGCAAGTGAGCACATTGTTCTTGCGCTGGAGAAGATGATGAGGAATGCACTCACGTGTGTTCATTATGTGCCAGATTTTACCTGATTGCCCATTATACCACGCCCGTGCTCATTCTTTCCCGACACCGGGGCAAAATGAGCACAAGGAAGCATTTTTTAAATCATCATAACTTTTATGTTTGTATTTTTCTTAGTTTGTCTGTCTGTAATAATTATACAATAAATTATCTTATGAATAAAAGTATTTCGAAATTTTTTACGATATTCCTTAAGATTTTATTAAAGATAATCCTTAAGGTGCCCGTTATGCCCCGTCTTCCCCTAAATAATAAGTGAAATACTTGGTTTATAGGTCTCCAGATATATATCTTGTTAAAAACTGCTTTGAACAGAGAAGAATAGTTTCATTTTTCATATTCGTTATTGTTTTTAAGTAAACAATGAGATATTTCAAGATTTTAGTTTCAGGGTGTAGCCCTTAACTCCCAAATATTCAATCGAAAAAGTATATACAACAAAAAAGATTTGTTTACTTATTATAAACAATTTTTGTTATATATGTTTTTAGACAGACAGCCAAAATTTGATTTGTTGTGTGGATATTGTCTTGTAATCATCTGAAACGTGAGGAAACTAAATAAGAGGCCTAAAAAATAAAAAAAAATAGCTATAGCCTCCAATTTTATGAATATAGATATCAGTAGATTCTACTCGCATATCACAGGTAAACGTCACTTATACTTTTCGGCTTTTTTCAATCTCGGTTATCTATAGTGCGATCATTAATTCCTGAACCTTATGTAATACTTGACAGAAACATTAAGTTATCAAACTTATTTCCAAAAACATGTACACAGGCGTACATTCTATTTTTATTACCTAATACGAATTAATTATTAAATTAACACTGTTTTTCTCTACACGCCAATGAGTTGATAACAAATATTAAGTTAGCAACAGATTTTCGTTGTTCCTCGGGTGATTTCGGGCTGACGAAGTAATCTGATTGGTTATTTGTTAAATTGGGATTTTCAGCTATCAATTAGAATATAGTTTTGATATTTTAAACCCCACTGTTTACCATTATGTAACGCTCAGAAATTAATGATCGCACTGCACCTATATTAATAAAATTTGGTTTCTATACGTTTCAGACGACTATAAGACAATATCCGCAAAAAAATCAATTTTTGTCTGTCAATCAACTATCAATTTATTATTTACTTAACAGCAAAGCTGAATATGAGAAAAATCAACTATTCCTCTATATTCAGTGTAGTTTTTAATGATATATATTTGGAGAGATGTGGTGATAGATATCTATGGACGAAGTATCTCACTTATTATTTTAACATTATTATTACTTAAAAATAAATACAAAAGAGTGATTTAAAATAAAGAAACTATTTTCAACTGTTCTTCTTAGAACTGAAATGTCTCACTTATCATTTACGTTACAGCAAAAATTTACATTACGAAAATTGTACGAAGTATGGGTACTCCAGCTAGTCAGTTATAGCTTTCACGGAACTTAGTTACTGTCTTCTCAGACTCCGTTACTGGTAAGGGTTATTCATAGGGGGGGGGGGGGTGAGTTCGGGGTTCTTCTTAATTAAAATCAGTTGCCCGGGTCCATAAATAAGTCTTAATTTGTGAAAGATCTTAACATTTCCATCCCACAAAAGATTCAAGGAAGATGTATAAGCAAAACCCCACCATGGAATATTAGTCAGCCAACAATCAACCTACACTTAAGTCAATACCAAAAAGAAGACACTTGCACAGAAGTATACCTCAAGGAAATCTACAGAATCCAAGAAGAATGCAAAGACTATGTACCTATATACACTGATGCTTCAAAATGCGGAGATAAAGTATCAATAGCGGTCCTAAAAGAAGAAACCAGTCACCAATACAAACTCGAGCCCAATCAGTATCTTCACAGCCAAGACCATAGGAATCTTACGAAGAATAGAAATCTTCGCTCGAAAAAATTCAAGTAGCTCCAATAAGCTACGCAGACTCCATCAGCGTTCTAACCACTATAGGTAAAATATATATTAGCAATAGGGTCATTCAAGAAATACAAGAAAAAACACACAGCCTACAAGAGCAATACACAATAATCTGCTTGGTTTGGGTACCTTCACTAATAGGCATAAAAGGTAACGAAAAAGCAGATGCCGCAGCCAAAGAAGCCACCAGAAAGGATCTAATGAATCTCGTGAATAACACCGTACAAGACATGAAAAATGAAATGAAACGTAAAATCCGAGAACAAGTAGACAACTTATGGCAAAATATATGACTTAATAAACTAAGAACAATAAAATCCGACACGAAGAAATGGCCATTCTCAGGAACAAGAAGAGAGCAAACTTCCACTACCAGACTACGAATTGGACACACAAGAATTACAAACAGCTACAAAATGAAGAAAGAATTCATTGTTTAATGACTGCAACACAATTATTACAGTACAACACCTTATTAGAGAATGCACGATATATCTGACACCCTACAAGAAGCACTTAACGACAATAACAAAAAACCTACATAAATTTCTACAACACAAAATTATACAAACAAATATAGACTACCACCAACATACCTAATACCCACAAAATGAAAAATAATCAATATCTTATAAAATACAATACCGGATACTAATAACCCAAGATGTTGATGTACCTTTAATTACATAAATAAAAAAAAGTTTTGGTTAGCAACAGTAAGTACTTTCAAAGCAACTGAAGATAAATCGCCAGTGAAAAGAAGAAGTGTGGACAGATCGAGGAGGAGGTGTAGTTATAATTTAAAAATAGGATTGAAAGATATAATAAATATACATAATATAATTAATTCTATGGCGTTATACTTTTGACATAATCTGTAAAGTTAACTTTTTACTATGTAAACAAGTAAAAAGAAATATAAAGAATTACAAGAATAACAACTTAATTCAATAATTGGCAAAGAAATTTTTAAAATGATACTGCAAACGAAGTTTTAAATAGAGAGACAGAGATTTACCCAGGACATCAAAACTAATTTATCGTAGTTGTCTTTTATTAGTTTAAAACTAAAAGAAATAAAACAAATTAAAGTTTAATTTAATACAATAGTTGTATAGTGTATAGAGCAACAAAAGAGGAAAAACTTAATAAAAGATCTTGGCATCAAAGAAGGGAAGGGAGGAAATACGGACCACGACACGAGGTCCGGAACAGACAAGCGATGAAGTAAAAGGATAACAAAGAACGTGACATGAACACGAAAAGTTTAATCCGGAAAATAAGCCGAGTAGTAAACTGAACAACTTCTAAGAAATGAATGCATTTATTTACTCAATCCTTTCTTAAAGCCGGACCCGCACACAATAAATTATACAGGGAGAAACGTAACGAACGCCATCACCGTAAATTAACATTTTCGAAACACTCCGATGGCAATTATCCCTGTTATTTAATTAATTCTTCATCAACAAATTGAAGGGTTAAAGTAAACAAAGCAATTAGCTTTAAAAATAAACTTGGAGATAAATGTTCCAAATAAAATTTCACTAAAAAAGATATTCCAAGATGAGTGTCTGGAGTCCGACAGAGTTTTATTAATCTTGAAATCAGTGAACCGTTCCGACAAGGAAGGCAGTTACGTAAGGAGTATTTTTGATTTTTTCTCATCAAATGACACTCTATTTAGCTGGGTCAAGATAAGCGAATCTATCCTATAATGTACCTCGTAATGTAACACGTCGTGTAACATTTTTGTTTAGTTTGACGGGATCACGCGTACTAGCCGGTTTACAAAGCGCTCGACCTGATCCGCGTTGGTTGGTTTTAATCGTGAACCCAAAGAAGTTCACTAAATTTGGTTGGCCGCGAACGAGTTAGTTTTGACGGTCGCATATATGGACGTTTGACACAAAGTTTATATAACATAGAGTAGGTAGTAAATATTAGTTCATATTATCTGTCTCATTTTGTAATACGTAACTAACAGGGAAAGTTCATTTTTTTATGTTGTATATTTACAATACATTTATAATATTATCATAGTATTAGTTCACAAGAATACGTCAAAGCCCGTTCACACCACAAAAGTCACCAAAATCAGCAGATCTAGTTACCTATTACAAAATAAAACATCTAATACAGAGTTTCCCAAACTGTGCTACCATCTAATAGTGCTCCGCGGGCAGTAAAAATAAATGTGATCAGATGTGAAAACAGTGTTTGTGTTTTTTGAAAACAAAAGTTTCACTCAGAAGTGATAGGTTACTGAACATAATAAAAAAGCCAGTAGAATAATATTTTATTGCCCCCAATAAATGGAAAAGAAGGCGCTCGAATCTCGTTGATTCAACTGGTCATTGAAAAAGTTTTAATCAATATGAAATACAAATATATAAATGAGTGACTGTTCCATTACAAGACCGATATATTATAGGAGCAGCATATATAAATGCAGTACAAATTTTATGTTATGACGTTTCATGCAATAGGAATATGAATTATATTCCTTAGATCCCTTATAATTTAGATAGTAAGTCGTGCAGTGCTATTTATATGTTTTTGCTGCCATTATTTTTCGATGGAACACTGGTTAAAGTACGAATCGTTAAAAAAAGCTGCTACAGTCTCCGTATCAGAACGTCCAGTAGACGACAAGTATGCTCAAATATTATAAAAATAGTATTTCATTAGTTTTTTATCAGTATTTTACTATTTTGCATTTTGAAAAGCTTTTTTCTTCCCCAGTTCTAGTTATGTTTTTACCGACCGCCACATTCATATACATATAAGGGAGATATTGTGATCATACCAATTTTGACATTTTTAAATTTCTATGGATGTCCACGAATTGAAGTTCCTACATAATGTTTTTACTATTTTTAGGTTTATGTCTGTCTTTCGGTCCTTGGACACGTGTAAAGCGAATTTGGCTAAACGGATTTTGAATACAAAGAAATATTTTGAAAATGATTAGTTTACAAAAGTTGTTACACAAGCAATAACTAACAACATATCGCACGTCAAGATCCAACTTAAAGATATAGCAACGATAGTGTTCCGCGACGAATTCTTCTCGTAAAAAGTGGTCCGTGGCTCAAAAAGTTTGGGAAACTCTGATCTTATACATGTATTTAATTATTTTTCGACATATTTCCGTAGCAGTTTAGCTTCTTCAAGATTTTTTGTGTCTTTTATATATTATATTATACATGTGAAGTTTTAACAAGAATTTAATAAAATTTGTAAAGTTTATCCTAATCTATCTTAACCCAGTAATGCCGGAGTAAATTTTCTATGAAACTTTGCATAAAATATGTTACATTGCATTTTTAGAATAACGTCTAACTGAAATTTTAATTTTTTGGTTATTGGCATCTCGAACAACTCATTATTTAAATTGAATTAAATTAAATTTTTAAAATAAATAATTATTATTAATAATAGTGGGTCAAAATGCCAAGCTAAGATAACAGAACCCGATATTACCCCATCACTCCAATCTACTAAATTATTAAAGACATTTTTTTTTTTCTCAAAATAAAATTATTTATTTATTTATTTAATACATCTGTCCCAACAGCATAGCCAAAATTGGACAGGAACATAATTAACAATATTAAGACTTAAAAATTAAAAACTATTAAACATAAGAAAATATAATACCAAAAAATGAGTAATTACTAGAACAGTTTGATTATTGTATTCTGCTCATAATATGAACACATCCTGTTCAATGGGGATTTAAGGAATAGATTGGTATGTGCCAGGGGAAGATAAAAAAGTGAGGAATGCCTTTTACGGAAAGATGGGATGTGGAAATTTAATTGTTGTTACGGGCTATCCTAGCCGAAACACAGCGCTTTAAAATCTAGTTAAACGATAACCTACCTTCGTACGGAAAACTTATTCTAAGCTTATAAAAGGATACAGTATGGGGTAATTTTGTGCAAAACCAACTGAATAGGTCCTGTCAACCCACTTAGAGGACAGCATTTATGACAACAAGCACCACATCTGCATCCGAATGCAAAAACATACTAGAGATGTCACTCAATTTTGAGGTTAATTGTTTTTGACATTTCTATTTAACCTGTTTTGGGATATATACGTCGTGGAAACCTGGAAAGTACAATAGTTAGCGTGCGGAATATGTTTGAATGATACACCTACCTTATAAAAAAAAAAAAAAAAGAACAAGAAATTATAATCCTCAATAGTAAATAAATTTCTGGGAATATTTGGTCGTAATAACGCAACTAGACATATGTCTGCACTGACAATGCGCGAGTGGTAAACCCGGTAGAGGGGTGAGGAAAAAAGGTTATAAAACAGATGGGAAGCCGCGTTTTGTCTCTCTTAAACTTCCGAACAGTTGTATTATCAGAAAAATTTGACCAGAAAGAAAAACTAACGGCACGTGCAGTGAAACTTCCATGTATAAGCCTAGAGGAAATTGAAGGCAACACGGAATTCGTTTTTGCGGAGACTGCTTGGCGTTATACTGTCTTCGTAAGGAAGACACGGAGATATCCGGATGAGAATTTTCTTTTCTGATCAAAAGTTCGGAGTTTAAGAAAACCATTTAAGCCACCGACCACGAGGTAAGGTATCACCTTTCTTTTATTTCCGCACGCGAAACTGTTGTATGGTCTCCAGTTTCACTAATTGTATTTTTAACTGTTATTCATACAGTGGCGGTACGATAGAGGCAAAAATTTGCACGGTTGTGCCTATTTGAGAGTATATATCGGCTGGAGGAATAATTTCTGAAGTTATCCGAGTATTCAACCGGTCGCAAAGGAATAAGCATCTTGTAGCGGAACCTTAAAACTACATCACCGTCCAGAGAGTACATAACCTACTTATTGTATCTAGCCGTGGAAACAGGGAGATTGTTTTTGTCTGCAACTCAGATGAGTACTAATTTATGATATTTGTTTGATGATTTGTAACAAAAATATCTTTATGAGTGTGGCGTATCGGACCTCCGGGTTGTGTTGAGGCGTAATACGTCCCCGTATAGATGTTTTTGGATACACACTGATAATTTTGGCCATTTTTATGAATGTGTATGTATTGTACTTGTATTTTGAGTTGAGTGAGCACATGGTGCCACCCCTATTGTGAAGCATATATTTTCTACGTCCTAAGGCCCTAAGCTACAATAAGTTGGACGCGCTGAATCGTGTTGGGGCGCGTAGTTAGTCAGAGCAGTCTCGCTCAGGGTTGAATTAGTTTATTTAATTGTAGATTCAGTCTGTCAGTAAGTCAACATTTTTTTATCCCCTTGATAACTCGAGGTTGTGAATTAGTTCTCAAACACATGGGTTTAACCCCTCTTTGTGAATATTCCCTGGCCGGGTATTCGTGTTAACTGCTTTTTCACGTTATCAAGGGTCGGTCTTTGTATTTGATTTGGGTGGATTAACGTTAGCTTCAGTCGGGCAGAACCTCAGCCACAAGCATTTCTTTTTTTTTATTCTCATCTTCGGCCAGGCCTCACCTAATTTTTCTGTAATTTAGTTGTTTGTTTAAAGTTATATTTCCGTAGAGCCGTGTGGGGTGGGGTGGTACGTTAACTTTTTTTTTATCTCGTAGAGATTTTTTTGTGCTAACGTACTACGGGTTTTCAAGGGATTTGAGAGGATTTTGAGAGTCAGTCTCTTGGCCTCCTTGGATATTTTATCACCGCGACTTCGAGGCCACTAGACTGGCTGGGTTTTCATTAAAGTTAAGGCGAGCTAGAAGTATAGTAAAAATTTAAATCGGGTTTTGAACAAGCGCTGGCTTTCCGATTCTAAAACTCTTCCGGATTTTTCCTAACGGTATTGCCAACCGGAATACCGTTACCATTTTTCAACGTAATTAATCACTGTGGTATAATATTCCTGTGCAAAACTTCACGCAGCCCTAGGGCAGTTGTAGCATAAGTAATCCAATCACATGTTACTGGGTATTTATACCGCATCACAAGTAATTCAGTTGTTAGTTTAAATTGTAATTAATTACCGGTTAAAGATTCAGTTGTTTAATTTCCTTTGGCCACTCGTGAGTACTTAGTTTCTAAAATTTTGGATTTAACTTAGATATTTTGCTCGTAGATTAAATAATTTATTTTTTTGTATTAACTTCGTCGTACTCCGAGCTAAAAAGGGAATATTTAACTAGTCATTGATCTTGTAATTATTAATATTTTGGTTATAAAATTTTGCTTATTGAGTATTCGCTGTGCGAATAATAATATTTATTTTGTTTATAGATTTTGCGTATTGAGTATTCATTTAGTGAATAATTTACTTTGTTTATAGATTTTGCGTATTGAATATTCGTTTAACGAATATTAGTTATTCTGTTATTACTATTTGTTAGTTACTGATTTTTTTTTTGTTAATAAAACTAGTTATTGAGAATTTTGGTGTTTCTATTATGAGAACTCTATTCCTTCCCCTGGGGTTTTATTTTTCTTCCAGAATTTAGGGCAATAGAAGCGAAGTGACTGGCGCCGTATAAATTTTAGGCCGCACATCGACATTGATAATTACAGGACCACCCTGCATAGTCAAATCTACCTCTAGACTGGGCTGGCGGCCTTCTACCTTGCCCTGGACAGCTGATAGCCACTGGAGTCACTTCACAGTGGTTACGGAATTCATATTTTTCCCCATTTAGGTTTTTAGCGACCGATCAGAGAGCTGAGCGGACGCTGGCGTATGCCAACTATATAACGCTGGAGTCTGGCCGTAATATACGTTATATATTTCTGGCGCTCAACGTGGGGCTCGACGGAAAAGAAGACCGTTGCTTGCTAAAAAGAATTTTACACTACGATTGGGTTAATAAAATTGTGTTATACTTATTTCAAACTTAATTCCTGTGCCCCTAGACCCATTCCTTAAGAGTTCTCATAATAAGAAATTTAGTTAGATTATTTTTTTTTGTGATATTGTGTTGGATTACTTTTGCTATACTGTGTTGTATTGTTGTGTTTTAACACATACTCGATATTGGATGACCTATTGTACGTATTGGTCGCATTTTGGCGATTTAGTCTCTAACGGATTAAAGAGCAAACAAGCTACTGTTTTTGAGTTGTTTATAACGTTGAGTAGAGGACTCTAAGGTACCTCCCGGTGAAAATTGGTGTTGCATTGTTGGCAACAGTTGTATTGAAATTGTAATTGCAACAATTGTTTGTTGAATTATATTTGGAGACGGACCGGCGTTGGTTCGGCCGTCCATTGGTTTTACGTCTGTAGAGACGTTAGTGTTGGTAAGCCGGTTTAGGGCAAGCCATTGAAAAATTCACACGGGATTCGCTTAGCGGAAATTTAGTTTCCTCATATTTACGGTATTACGTTTATACCGAGCTGGTTAAGCCAGGATATCACTCGACGGTTAGAGTATTGAAGAAAGACAGTAGACTTGGAGTTGTGCAATAGTAAGTCCCAGTATAGGGAAGTAGTAGAACGTAACCAAGGATCGTGTTTGTGTTGGACGCTGTATTTGCATCATGTCGTTGCCTACTAAATTTCGGGTTGAACACCTAGCACCAGCGGAATTAGAATATGAAACCGCGGTCTACGGACTACAGGACAGCGACGGCGAGGACGCTCATTTACGACGGGAATTGCTGCAAAACATGATGTCGCTCGTGAAATCAGGAACGTCTTTTCGACTTCCTAAGTACCCTTTCACCTTCGAAACGGATCAAACTGGCGTGGAAAATACCCTTCGGGAACTTACAGCGGTAATTGAAGCATTCTCAGGAGACCGGAGGACTCGTGATTTCCAAAGGATCTCGAGGCGCGTTGCACATTGTGGTACGCGAATCGGCCGTATGGCCGCATTATCAGCGGAAAACAAGTCGATACTGTCGCGGTTATTAGTACGTCTCGTAACCATCTGGACGACGATAAATCGCAAGACGCGCGCGCGAAGAATTACCTCAACTCCTAAGAGAACGATTATCGGGGACCTCGATGCCTCTAGGGCCGACCTCAGTCCATCAGAGGAGAGCTCGCTCGAGACCGAAGAGGAAGAAACCCCACCAGTTAAGCCGTGGCGAACCAAGAGTATCCCGCCAGCTCAATGGAACTTAAAGTTCAGCGGAGATCAAAAGGAGATGTCGTTGAGTGCATTCCTAGAGCGCGTGGAAGAATTGCGCAGCGCACGGAACGTATCGAGACAACAACTATTCGCCTCAGCATTAGACCTGTTCACTGGCAAGGCATTGATATGGTACCGAGCACAACGCCAGAACTTCTTAGATTGGCACGACCTCGTGCATCAATTACGTACCGTCTTCGTACCAATCGATTACGACGACCAGCTGTACGATGAGATCCGCGCCCGCCGGCAAGGAGTCGACGAGTCAATTGACATCTATTTAGCGATCATGGAGTCGTTGTTCAAAAGATTGAGCACACCTTTGCCTGAGATAAGTAAGTTGAAGATCGTTGTCCGCAACCTTCACGCCCGATACAAAGATGGGATGTTTCTGTTGGACGAAGTGGAATCTGTACGTCGCCTCCTGGAAGTATGCCGCCGTATAGAACGAGCACACACCAACTGGCAGCCAGCTAGCATCACGACCCCGAGGAATCGGACGCCGTTAGAACCGGATTTGGCCTATGTGGCCGGGAGTTCCCGAGGAACACAACACCCGCAATCAGCGGAGTTACAAGAAATACGACCACAAGGCCGGATTCTCACGTGTTTTAACTGCCAAGAACCGGGACATCGAGCGGCAGCGTGCCCACAACGCCCAATCAGGAAGTGCTATACGTGTCATACTCCAGGCGTAACGAAGTACACATGTCCTAGATGCAATCCAAGAGGGTCCAGTGGCCCGAAGCAGAATCCGGGAAAAGAACAGCGTGGCGGATAAACGATCGGTCTCCGTCCGACGCAACCTCTATAAACCCGATTTTGGATTACATAATAGCTAACGCCCGGAGCGACGAGCGACCTTATCTAGAAATTGAGATCTTAGGTTACAGAATTTTAGGATTGTTAGACAGCGGAGCAACCCGAACCGTTCTTGGGAAACGCGGTTGGGCTTTATTGCAGAATGCTGGTTTCCATTTAGATAAAACGAAACATATTTCCTCATGTACGGTCGCCAGTGGGCACCGTCTGGAAATAGCTGGTGTTGTCCAGTTACCATGTACGATAGAAGGACACACCGCATGGATAGAAGCCATAGTGGTGCCTGAGATGGCACACACCTTAATATTGGGGGTTGATTTCTTCCGGCAGTTTGGAATTGTGCCAGACCTGCGCAGCGGCAGATGGCATTTTAGCCGATTAGAAGATACGACCAGGATAGACCTGAGCGCCATGGAAATGCCCGAAATGAGGATGAACGAGGATCAACGTGGAAGAATTGATGAACTGGTTTCTAAACACTTCAATAGTATGAAGAAAGGTATAGGCTGTACGGACCAAATAGAACATCAGATCAGCTTGCTGGATCCGCACCAACCGCCGATTAAACAACGCTACTATCCGGTCTCTCCGGCGATACAGCGAGAAATTGACAGGCAAGTCACCGAGATGGCAGAAGAAGGCGTTATCGAACGATCGAATTCGGATTGGTCGTCGCCGGTGCTGATGGTGAAGAAAAAGGATCAATCTTGGCGCTTCTGCGTCGACTTCCGCAAGGTAAACGCTGTCACTAGGCGCGATGCCTACCCACTACCTTACATCACGAGCATCTTAGACAGATTGAAGAACGCGAGGTACATCTCCAGCCTGGACATAAAGTCAGCGTATTGGAACATCCCGTTAACTGAGAGTTCAAAGAAGTATACCGCATTCACAGTGCCCGGAAGGGGTTTATGGCAGTTTAAGAGGTTAGCGTTCGGACTACACAGTGCTCCCGCCACGTTTCAGAAATTAATAGATACCGTATTAGGACCCGAGTTAGAACCGCACGTGTTCAAATATCTCGACGACATCATCATAATCGCGGATAACTTTGAGAAACACCTGGAAATTTTAGGAGAAGTATTGAAAAGATTGCTAGACGCTGGTTTCACGCTGAACAAAGACAAATGTGCGTTTGTAGTACCAGAACTGAAGTACCTAGGCTACGTGGTGAACCAAGGTGGACTGGCCGTCGACCCGGATAAGGTCTCGGCCATGCTGAAAATCCCACAACCCACCACCGCAGTCGAAGTACGCAGAATGCTGGGCGTTGCTGGTTGGTACAAACGTTTCATACCTACATATTCAGACATTTGTGCGCCACTCAATCGGCTAACCCGAAAGGGCATCCGATTTCAATGGGACGACGCATGTAAGCAATCGTGGAACCGCATCAAACAACACCTGATCACCGCTCCGATCCTATGCTGTCCGGACTTTTCACTACCATTCATAATACAGACCGACGCCTCTGGATACGGACTTGGTGCCGTGCTCTCGCAAAACACCCCTGAGGGCGAGAAGGTAGTATGCTACCTCAGCAAATCGCTTACGCGATTAGAACGGGCGTACACCACCACGGAGAGGGAGTGTCTGGCTGTGTTATGGGCAGTAGAGAAATTACGTCCGTACATCGAAGGATCGCACTTTACAGTGATCACGGATCATCACAGCTTGTGCTGGCTTCATAACCTAAAGGATCCGTGTGGACGACTAGCGAGATGGGCTCTGAGACTACAACAATTCGACTTTAAAATTATCCACCGTAAGGGGAGAGATCACCATGTACCCGACGCCTTGAGCCGAGGAGTACCAGTACTCGACAGTGTTACTGCCGACGTCAACACCGAAGGACAACCCCCTTGTGCGTGGTACACAAAGATGTGTCGGAAAGTCGAAGAAAAACCTCGCAAGTTTCCGGCATGGCGCCTGGAAGAAGGTAAATTGTACCACTACTACCGGCATCCTAATCCCGGCCTGTTAACCGAAGCGGAGAATTGGAAACGCGTGATTCCTCGTCCGGAGCGTAAAGAGATACTTCAACGGATGCATGACGCACCGACCTCAGGACACTTAGGCGTTTATAAAACGTATTGTCGACTAATACAACATTATTATTGGCCGTTCATGAGAGCGGACGTGGTCCGCTATATACATCGCTGTACCACTTGTTTGGAAAGTAAAGTAGAGAGAAAACCGCCAGTCGGATTGATGATGCCGCGGCGAGTCGTAGAGCGCCCATGGCAGCAGATAAGCGTGGATATCGTAGGTCCGATGACCAGATCAACCTCTGGGTATCAATATATCTTCACAGTGATAGATGTGTTTAGTAAGTTCGTGTTGACTTTCCCTATGCGGAAGGCCACCGCGCCCAGCATTGTTAAACTGCTAGAGAATGGAGTGTTTCTGCTGTTTGGAAGCCCCGAGTCAATATTATTGGACAACGGAACGCAATTCCGAAGTAAGGAGTTCCGTCGTTTGGCTGCGACGTATAACGTGCGCCTCCGATACAACGCTAACTATCATGCGCAAGCGAATGTGGTCGAACGAGTACACTCGACGTTGAAGCAAGGAATACGATCCTACCTCGACCAAGACCAGCGGAAGTGGGAAGATAACCTGCAGAAGGTATCTTGTGCGATACGAACGTCCGTCCATGAAAGCACTAGAATGACACCGTATTCTGTCAACTTTGGAAGGGAGATTGGATTTCCAGAAGAATGTGTGGACAGGGTTCCAGAGGAAGTGGAGACACCCAGTAATAAGGAAGAACGTCAGAAGGTATTTCGGGAGATATACACCCAGGTGCGGGAACGCCTGAAAAGGTCTTCAGAAAAGAGTAAACGGCGTTATGATTTGAGACGTCGAGACATCCAGTACGCGATAGGCGACCGTGTGTGGAGACGGAATTACATACTCTCCAATGCGGCGAAACATGTTAGCGCTGCTTTGGCACCGAAGTACGTCGGACCATTTTGGATAAAAAGAAAATTGTCACCATGGACTTATGAACTTAATAGAGAGGATGGAAAATCCTGTGGCGTATGGCACGCCAAGGATCTAAGGGGCCATCCAGAAGACACGGAGTCAGAGTGACTCCGTCTCTTTTAAGCAAAGGGGGAGTTGTTACGGGCTATCCTAGCCGAAACACAGCGCTTTAAAATCTAGTTAAACGATAACCTACCTTCGTACGGAAAACTTATTCTAAGCTTATAAAAGGATACAGTATGGGGTAATTTTGTGCAAAACCAACTGAATAGGTCCTGTCAACCCACTTAGAGGACAGCATTTATGACAACAAGCACCACATCTGCATCCGAATGCAAAAACATACTAGAGATGTCACTCAATTTTGAGGTTAATTGTTTTTGACATTTCTATTTAACCTGTTTTGGGATATATACGTCGTGGAAACCTGGAAAGTACAATAGTTAGCGTGCGGAATATGTTTGAATGATACACCTACCTTATAAAAAAAAAAAAAAAAGAACAAGAAATTATAATCCTCAATAGTAAATACATTTCTGGGAATATTTGGTCGTAATAACGCAACTAGACATATGTCTGCACTGACAATGCGCGAGTGGTAAACCCGGTAGAGGGGTGAGGAAAAAAGGTTATAAAACAGATGGGAAGCCGCGTTTTGTCTCTCTTAAACTTCCGAACAGTTGTATTATCAGAAAAATTTGACCAGAAAGAAAAACTAACGGCACGTGCAGTGAAACTTCCATGTATAAGCCTAGAGGAAATTGAAGGCAACACGGAATTCGTTTTTGCGGAGACTGCTTGGCGTTATACTGTCTTCGTAAGGAAGACACGGAGATATCCGGATGAGAATTTTCTTTTCTGATCAAAAGTTCGGAGTTTAAGAAAACCATTTAAGCCACCGACCACGAGGTAAGGTATCACCTTTCTTTTATTTCCGCACGCGAAACTGTTGTATGGTCTCCAGTTTCACTAATTGTATTTTTAACTGTTATTCATACAGTGGCGGTACGATAGAGGCAAAAATTTGCACGGTTGTGCCTATTTGAGAGTATATATCGGCTGGAGGAATAATTTCTGAAGTTATCCGAGTATTCAACCGGTCGCAAAGGAATAAGCATCTTGTAGCGGAACCTTAAAACTACATCACCGTCCAGAGAGTACATAACCTACTTATTGTATCTAGCCGTGGAAACAGGGAGATTGTTTTTGTCTGCAACTCAGATGAGTACTAATTTATGATATTTGTTTGATGATTTGTAACAAAAATATCTTTATGAGTGTGGCGTATCGGACCTCCGGGTTGTGTTGAGGCGTAATACGTCCCCGTATAGATGTTTTTGGATACACACTGATAATTTTGGCCATTTTTATGAATGTGTATGTATTGTACTTGTATTTTGAGTTGAGTGAGCACATGGTGCCACCCCTATTGTGAAGCATATATTTTCTACGTCCTAAGGCCCTAAGCTACAATAAGTTGGACGCGCTGAATCGTGTTGGGGCGCGTAGTTAGTCAGAGCAGTCTCGCTCAGGGTTGAATTAGTTTATTTAATTGTAGATTCAGTCTGTCAGTAAGTCAACATTTTTTTATCCCCTTGATAACTCGAGGTTGTGAATTAGTTCTCAAACACATGGGTTTAACCCCTCTTTGTGAATATTCCCTGGCCGGGTATTCGTGTTAACTGCTTTTTCACGTTATCAAGGGTCGGTCTTTGTATTTGATTTGGGTGGATTAACGTTAGCTTCAGTCGGGCAGAACCTCAGCCACAAGCATTTCTTTTTTTTTATTCTCATCTTCGGCCAGGCCTCACCTAATTTTTCTGTAATTTAGTTGTTTGTTTAAAGTTATATTTCCGTAGAGCCGTGTGGGGTGGGGTGGTACGTTAACTTTTTTTTTATCTCGTAGAGATTTTTTTGTGCTAACGTACTACGGGTTTTCAAGGGATTTGAGAGGATTTTGAGAGTCAGTCTCTTGGCCTCCTTGGATATTTTATCACCGCGACTTCGAGGCCACTAGACTGGCTGGGTTTTCATTAAAGTTAAGGCGAGCTAGAAGTATAGTAAAAATTTAAATCGGGTTTTGAACAAGCGCTGGCTTTCCGATTCTAAAACTCTTCCGGATTTTTCCTAACGGTATTGCCAACCGGAATACCGTTACCATTTTTCAACGTAATTAATCACTGTGGTATAATATTCCTGTGCAAAACTTCACGCAGCCCTAGGGCAGTTGTAGCATAAGTAATCCAATCACATGTTACTGGGTATTTATACCGCATCACAAGTAATTCAGTTGTTAGTTTAAATTGTAATTAATTACCGGTTAAAGATTCAGTTGTTTAATTTCCTTTGGCCACTCGTGAGTACTTAGTTTCTAAAATTTTGGATTTAACTTAGATATTTTGCTCGTAGATTAAATAATTTATTTTTTTGTATTAACTTCGTCGTACTCCGAGCTAAAAAGGGAATATTTAACTAGTCATTGATCTTGTAATTATTAATATTTTGGTTATAAAATTTTGCTTATTGAGTATTCGCTGTGCGAATAATAATATTTATTTTGTTTATAGATTTTGCGTATTGAGTATTCATTTAGTGAATAATTTACTTTGTTTATAGATTTTGCGTATTGAATATTCGTTTAACGAATATTAGTTATTCTGTTATTACTATTTGTTAGTTACTGATTTTTTTTTTGTTAATAAAACTAGTTATTGAGAATTTTGGTGTTTCTATTATGAGAACTCTATTCCTTCCCCTGGGGTTTTATTTTTCTTCCAGAATTTAGGGCAATAGAAGCGAAGTGACTGGCGCCGTATAAATTTTAGGCCGCACATCGACATTGATAATTACAGGACCACCCTGCATAGTCAAATCTACCTCTAGACTGGGCTGGCGGCCTTCTACCTTGCCCTGGACAGCTGATAGCCACTGGAGTCACTTCACAGTGGTTACGGAATTCATATTTTTCCCCATTTAGGTTTTTAGCGACCGATCAGAGAGCTGAGCGGACGCTGGCGTATGCCAACTATATAACGCTGGAGTCTGGCCGTAATATACGTTATATTGTTGATAAGAAAGTGGATCGTCAGTTAGATTTGATGCTAAGTTTTTCAGATAATTTGTGGAGCTTAACTCACGATGCTCACTTAAAGATTTGGTGGAAAAAATATTAAGAAGGGTACTATATGAAAGATCGAAAGAGGGGTAAGATCCCATAACGTTAAAGTAAATGAACTTTAAGAATTTATGTTGCACTTTTTCAATGGCATTCTTTTGAATGTTATAAATGGGATCCAACACTATTGAACAATATTGAATTTTAGAACGAATGAATGCATAGTAAAGTGTGAAGATAACGTATATACTCGAAAAAGTGCGTGAATTCCTGATAATAAATCCTAGCATTTTATAGGACGAAGAACAAATCGTATCTATATGTGAGTTAAAAGTAGGTCTACTATCAAACTCAATGCCTAGATCCCGGGTACTTTCGCAACGAGTAAGCTACTGATTAAGTATCGAATAGGGGAAAATAGTGGGGTTACATTTTCGTGTAAATGTCAGAATTTTGCATTTAGAAAGATTGAGGTTAAGTTTGTTTGAGGTGCACCAATTAGAGATATTTTCCAAGTCGTTTTGAAGAATGTGGCAATCATTATTTGAAGAGATAGTTCGAAAAATTTTGAGATCATCGGCAAAAACTAATTTTTCACTGACTATTACATTATTAATGTCATCAATAAATATTAAAAAAAGAATAGGACCTAAATTTGATCCTTGTGGAACTTCGGAAGTGACTTTAAAAGGTGAGGTTGTATGGCCACAATAGCAAACAGATAGATTACGATCTAGAAGATACGACAACCATAACGCTACCAGTGCTGGAGAAAGTCCAAAAATTTTAAGTTTTTCAATGATAATTTGGGAATCAATCAGTATATACAACATCTACCTGATTATTGCTATCCAGAGCAGATAAAATGTAATGCGTGAAATAACAAAGGTTGCTCGTCGTGGATCTGTGTTGCATAAAGCCGTGTTGGGAAAAGGATAGTTTACATTTTATATTGAAACAGATATTTTTATATATAATGGATTCGAAGATTTTACTAAAATTAAGGAGAACGGTCACAGGTCTATAATTTTTATAAGACTTTTATCACCAAATTTGTTTATAGGAGTGACTCTTCCCAGTTTCCCTTTAGAAGGTATTAATTATATTGTAATATTGTGTAAAAAAAAATATATACCAGAGGCCAAGCTGCTAACGCCCTTTAAACATCAAATAAAAAACAATTATAGTGAAATAAAATTTAATTTTACCCCTTTCTGGTTTTTGAATTGAAAATAAACTAATTAACACGTTTTCAAAAATTATTAATTATTAATTATATTACTATTTATTAGCTACTTTTGAACAGACGAATAATTTCATCCTATTATAAATTAAAATATTATAACAATGTTTCATAGATTCTATTAAAATTTAAAATATTTCATAATTTCATATAAAGATTAATTATTTTAATTTATGAATGGATATTTGAAACACACAATGAACCAAATATTTATTAAATCTACGCAAAATAACATATACTATATAATATAAAACAAAATGAACAACAAAATTAACAATAACATTAAAAATATTTAATCAAATTTTAATTAATCTTCATAGAATCGTAACTCTATTATTTCAAACATATTTATGCTAAATATAAATATATATTAATGATGATATAAATATAGATAAAGATGGATTGATATAAATGTATAGTATCTGAACGGGTACTTTCAGTCAGGGCTGACTTTTCACCTTCACAACAATCTCACCTCACACAAATCATTCATCTAGCATTCTAGCTCTATTAAGGGCAGATGCAACGATGTTATTTTGAAAAGTTTCTTATACAAAACGGACAATCTGAAATAAAACTAGTAACAATCTATACATCAAAATTTGCAGTGAATTTTTATCTATCCAATAAGATATTTTAAATTGTAGAAAAATTGTATCGCTCAATAACTTAAGGGTGCCCACAACCGTATAGTTTCTTATACAAGACAAACATTCTGAAATAAAATTCGTAACAATCAAAATTTTCAGCAAATTTTTATCTATCTAATAGGATATTTTTAATTGTAAAAAGAACTCTCATGTAATTGTAAATAAACAAATTGCGTTATAGACGCCATCTTGTAAACCATATTGTGCACCCGCATATTTGTGTACCATGCGGCAAATTGTAGCTAAAGCTTCATTCTAGAAATATCTTTGGAGATATTTTGTTCTATTGTAAAAATTACTTATAGTTATTGTACTTGGTAATTTACTTTTGCCGCTATCTCGAATCTGCCGCGGTTCTCAATATAGGTGCTCCGGCTAAAAATGATTTATTTTATGTAAAGAATACTTGTCCTAAGTGGCATTTCATTATCATTAAGTATAATATTTTTCGACGAAGGTTCTAAACTATAAACAATCATGTCGAAAAAAATGTTGACGTATTATTTTAACTTTTCTACATAAAACTATATAAATATAAAAATTATTTGAAATCCACAAATATATTTAAAAAAATACAGGACATTAATGTGTGATACCTATTATTAAATTATTGATCAATAACATTTCTACAATATTTTTTTCTACAATCAAAAATATCCTATTAGATAGATAAAAATGATGTGCAAAATTTGATTTATAGATTGTCACTAATTTTAATTCAGATTGTTAGTTTTGTATAAGAAACTTATAATCTCTGGAACTTGTACGTAAGTACGTAAGTCTTAAGAATAGCTATCAGTATTTTTATGTAATTTTTTAAATATATTTGTAGGTTGCAAAAAACATATTTATATAGTTTTGCATAAACATGTTTATATTATACGTGCCATATGAGACTCGTTAAGAATATACCATCTATATACCATCGTTAGTAATTATGGAAAATGAGAAAAATATTTGAATTTCTAATTTAAAAGCATAGTAAACATTGTATTTCTGTAATTAAATTTTGTTAACTTATTATCAGGGACTCGCACTTATAAGCAACGGTACTTATTGTAGGTGTTTTTTTTTTTAAAGCGGCACATATATTATCTGTTGAAATAAAATATAATTATATATATTTGTAATGTGAACATCTTATCACAACCTGACCAATGGCAAAGGAGTGACTGAGATCATCTCGGATATAATCCTACAATAATGAGGTGTCATTATTAAGATAGGAATTCATTGCGGTACAAATGTTTTTTTCTTTTGTCTTTATTTCCAAATAGTAAAAAATTGAAAAATGAAAAAGTTTATAAACGATATTATTTATTATTAATAAATAGTATATCGCGAGTGACCTGGCAATACCTCCTATCTGAATAAATAGAAATTTAAAGGAGAGGTAAAAACACTGCTTTATGTCAGCCGTTTTTGCGTAGTTTAAGATAAAAGGCAATGCTTTGTACGAAGTTTAGACCTTAAATATTTTTCTTGTTTAAAAAGTAACAACTTGTGCACTAATACGTGGGTTACAATGCAAACCAAGAACTTATTTTCGCTAAAAATTGTAGATAGGAGGTATTGCCAGGTCACCAGCGATATACAAGCATTCAATAAATAAATTCAATTTCAATATCAATAACAGTAAGAAATTTTACGACTTGTGGTGAAGTGAGGTTTTTTTTATATTTTCTCAATAATAATAATATTTATAGCACAACGACAAAAAAAAAAAAAAATAACAATTTTCTTGTAATTCATAGCACTCAAATTCTTTTAAACACACTTGATAAATTTCACCGTTTGAATATTTTGTTCAGTCGACATTTTATTTTTCTGTTGGAACTGTTAAGATACAGGCACTGGTCAATACTGTTAACTCGATTTACATTGTTTGTACATTTACACAGAATTTTTATATTAGTTTATATTTGTCTGATTCATTTATATCTGTTTGTTATTGTAATATTTATTAAAAATATTTATTATATTCGTAAAACAGATGTTAGAAGGAGGGTCCTTCCTGTTTATTTTCAATTTTCCTCACATATGTAAACATATGAGTATTGGCATTACCCTTTTTTACCAATCTCCTATGTCAAATCGGCTTTGGGAAAAGAACTTGTTACACTCAATACAGTTTATATATAGTATGCTAATATCAGAGAGGGCACTTTATAAGTAAAAAAGAAGTTAAAATTATTTTTGAATTATTCGTTTAAAATCAAGTTTAAAATAGCACGTCTGTGGCAAAAGTACCGTTGCATATAACTGCCGGTCTCTGCTTATTATGGTTTATTCATTTTATCATTCGTTTATTAACTTAATACTCTTATTTTTAACGCTAATACATATAATACATTATTATAAATATAAATATTTGTATGATATCCGCAGCAAAATCAGCGGATACGGATATGTTTTTTCTTGCGGATATCCGCGGATACGGTTACGGATATCTGGCACATCTCTGTATCTAGGATTTTCCTACATAAAATTTTTAACTGTGATGAAGTTAACAAAAACAAAGACTCCATTAACAAAACAAAAAGTTCATTGGCTAAATTTGTATTACACAAAATTGCCTTTACGGTAAATAAGAATTTACATATTAGCTTTAGATTAATATAATATAGTAAATCACTTTGCCTGTTGATTTTCACCTATCATGTATTGCCATATTAGGAACTCTATTTGGAATTCGGAATTGCCAATTTAGATGGGAGTCATTATCGAACTATCTGCCACTATAAAAGCAAAAAATATATAATAATAATAAACTGTGATCAAATATTCACAAAAGCTAGGAACAGAAATTAAGAAAAACCTGGATGTCATAAAATTATTAAAAACAATAGGACTGATCATTTTACATGTGACCATATCGGTATTCGATTTTGTGCTTTTTGTTTTTCAAGTTTTGTAGGGTTGCATTCATGTGATATTCGCTTGTAAATGTATTTTAATAACTAAGTAATCTCTATGTACCTTTTCTAAGTTGTTACTACCCCTAATCAAGGAATTATTTCCCAAACTTATGCAGAGCAGTATTTTCAAACACGGATCTAATAAATATATTTTTCCAACTAGCATAGTTGTCATAAATAATAAAGCAAGCTATACAGTGTTGTCTGTGTACGTAGGGGAGTTTCACGCACAGTCAGGCTTGAACAGGGCTTGAACTGACCGTGAATCTATATTTGACACGACCGACAGACCGAAACAACATAATTAAACTGGTATTAACACGCTCAACTGAAAATATTCAAATGTCAACTCATACACAACTGTCACATACTGCTACAATCATATCACACATAAATAATAACAATATTGTGTTAATTATCACACTGTTTCATAATAATTTTATTACATTTGTTATAATTGAAAATAAAAATTAAACAATATATAAAATTAATATTATATTTCTTATATTTAGTAACTTGGCAATAATGATAAAGGGTGTACTGGTTAACGATCAAGTGGTAATTGCCGAGGATGAAGATGATTCTAGCTACATGCTTCGGAAACTAGAAGAATGTTACAAACAATGGGATTTTGAAATATATTACAAGAAAATACCTCGTGATCGGAGAAGGCAGAGATCTCGTCCTGGTGAACGAGACTACACAAAAATGTTCCAAATTTAAGTACCTTGGTACAACCCTATCGACTTCCGAGAAGACCTAGGAGTACATTACTGGCAAAATAAACCAAGAAAAAAGAGTTATAAAACAACTCAATTTTGTCCTTTGGAATGATAAAGTTACTACAGAAACCAAGAAAACCATTTACAGTACCATATTAGAAATCTGCACGTGTGGGTCGAAAGTCTGGGAACTAAATACGATGGATGAAGAGATTCACTGCTGTAGAAATTGATATCTGAAGGAGGAGTTGTGGTATCTCATAGCTTGATCGCGTACGTAATTAAATTATTAGAGTTAAAATAGGTGTCAAAAAATTAAAATCGACACCATTGGAAACTCGATGGCCCAAAAGAATGTGGAATTGGATACCAAAAGGTCGTAGGAGACCTCGAGGACAGATGTGTATGAAGCAATGGAAAACAAAGCCCGACTGGAGAGATAGAGACGCCTGGCGAAAAAGGAAAAAATAACTTTCTGTTACTTTATCTATTTTTACAACAGCTTTCATCTCATGTCTCAATAATTTAAAAGATAATAATAATAATTATTATTTAAACAATCTTCAAAATTCTCTATTTTCCGAAGAAAATAGTTTGATTAACAATTATTGTCATTCCATTCCGATTCATAAAACATTATACAATTTTTTTTGCAGATCTTTAGAATTTAAAAATCACGTCAAAAATGTTTAAATTGTTTTTTCGATCGTTAATCTATGTATTAAAAACCTTAATTTATTTATGTAATGATTTATGTTGAGGCATACAGTTTATGTTTACTCATCTGAGCAGGCAATGATTTTTTTGTTAGGTTGCATTAAATTTGTCATTTTAAAAATAATAACAATCTTCCAATCTTATATGTATATAATCTTTTTTTATGTAATGAAAATATATTAAATATAATCTATTAAATATAAAATATACATTCTTTTTTTAATGTTTCTCACATATCTAGTTATTTTTCGTGACTACCAACAAACTGCTACCCGAACACGGTCTATTTAGATGTGGAAACATCGTGAATGGATTATAAGTTCGTAGCGTTTCCCCCCCATAACATTTGTATCCCCCCCCCCACAGAATGCCAGAACTGTAAAACTAGATTAGATGTTAAACATATGATCATCGACTGTCCTAAATATGCTTGATATTTAAGATTTAAGGTTAAGATTTCAGATACCAATGTCACTCAAAGAAGCTCTAACCAACAACGCAAATCATCTCTCCAATCTACTAAATTATTTAAGATCTTTTTTTTTTTGTAATATTGTGTGTAAATACATGTCCAGGGGCAAATAACCAGTTGCTGACGTCCCTTAAATATCTAATAAAAGAAATTAAATTTTTGTATATATTTTTCAGTGGTGATTTTTCAACCTCACGGCCAAACCGTGACAATATTTACCTTGGAGGATGGCATGTCAGACAGATAGATACATAAGAGGGAGTATAAGGGTTCCTTGGTGTTAGCTAAGAAAACAAAAAATTAAATGAGAAGATTATACAGGTATTTTCTAGAATTTGCACTAAAAATTGATAAATCTATAAAGAAGTAACCAAATACACGATGTAATTGCTGTAGCAAAATGATCAGAAGATTAGCAAATAGCGGGAATCAACCAGTTAAGACAAATAATATTGATCCATGGATAATAAATGGCTGGTGAAAAATACAAAACACCAATCGGCTACGAGTGGATCTTACACGGTGCACACATATATAATTTTTAACAAAGAAACGCATTTCTATTTCTTGAAAAGAAACCAATGGTCTCTAAAAATGAATAACTAAGCCCTATGAGAAAAAAATAAAAAATCACTTTTTACCACTGACACATATATCTTAATGAATTGCGAATTTTAAATAAACTGCTTGCAATTACATTCAGCAAATGCAATTACGTATGAAGTATAATCTGGAACACTGGCATTTTTCAATTAAATTCAATTGAAATGTTTCACTTAAACACATTTTTCAAAAATAGAAAATAAAATTTCAAAGCTATATATTGATTCGTAACATTAAATAAAGGTATAATTTTTATAAAATATGAACGAATTAGAATAATTGGTTTGCAAGCCGGCAGTTTTGAAGAGCACTATATTATCATCATCATTATGAATAACGAATATCAAACAAGAAATAATGGGAAATAATTGGACAGGAGAAAATCAAAACACAATAATGTATAAAAAATTGAGTTGGATACGATATATCCTGATATCACAAATTAAATCGTAGATTCTTTTCCACCAGATGAAAGGAAAGAGTGCGGACCAAACACTGCATGGAAAACAAGTATTAAGAAGAAACATGAAAACAAGGTAGGTCCGGGGTAGAGGTCAAAACAAAAGCCAGATATGGAAAATTCTGGATAAACTACTACAAAAATAGCAAACAACAAATTAACATAGGGAAAGGTAATTGCGTATTAAAGACAAACTTGTACTAGCAATCCTGATAAACCCCTCAAACTATACATGGAAACTCCTTATGGTGCCCAATGCTATATTGGAGTATTGTGGGAAGAAATATATATATATATATATAAATAAAAAAGGTATATATATATATATATATATATATAAATAAAAAAGGTATATATATATATATATATATATATATATATATATATATATAAGAAGAAATAAAAGTTCTTATTTACTCATCAAATTTTATTAAAAAATAATTTCAAGAGACGTTTCGACTGGGACATCCAGTCATCTGCAGTCTAGAGTTAATAACCCAAAATATAAAAAACCTCTTAAATTTTTTAATAAAATCTACTTGATAATTCAAATACATATTTGCTATATTTTAAAATAATAATTTGTTATGTATCTTTCGTTTTGCCATTGCGGGCCACAATAAAATGTTTACCAGGCCATTTGAGGCCCATAGAAGCAAAGGCTAGAAAATGAAATGTTGGGATAAGAGAAGGGAGTATAGATATAATCTAGACTTTTTTTATGCATCAACAAAAATATCACAAAGTTAATGAAGCAAAATTAAATTTTTTAAATAATGCCCTTGCTTTATTACACTTATCCCAACCCTCGGACAACTTGAGAATACCGATAAAGGAATATTTTTTTGTTCTGGTGACGCAGTATTTGTGTAGTGCTATTTCATGTTCGTCTGTGTGCTTTCTAGGATGTAACGGTGCATCCAAGATATTTTCCAAAAAATATTCTCCTTCAATTTAAAAACGTTAAAGAGTTTTTGTGAAATGTGCAAATTTAGCTTCGCAGGCAACTAAAACTTTTTCTGTTGGTATTCGACGGTTGCCCGATCGTGGGGATAAGTGTACATTAGAGCAAAGGTATTATTTTCAAAGATAAAATTCGGTTAAATTAGTATCCTACCTCTTCTGTACTTTTTATATGGCAATGAGATACAGAGAATGAATCATGAGCCAATTCCACTAATAAATATATTTGTTCTCACGCGCCTGCGCACATTCTCGCATTCACAACCTGAAACTAAACAATTTGTTGAATTTTAGCAGTGTCCTACATAAACCTTGCCTATAAAATATGCAGATCAGCTCATAATTCATTTGTAAAATGCAATTGTACATACATACATATAGGTACAACTAAAACAGCTGGAGAGCCAGCAGTTCAAAATACACAATATAATTGCTCATTATAATTTTATATAGAGTCAATTTGAAAACACAAATGTGAATATACATACACATAATAGAGAGTGCGAGAGAGCTAATGCCCGCGATTCAAGTGACTGGTACCAACCGACGCATTTTTAATCAAGATGGGACGTTTAAACAAATGATATTCAGCCAGCGTGGTTGAAACGTAAATATAGTACAACAGGATGATGTTATTGATTTTCAAAACAGAAAAAAGCTTTAAAAACCACGATTTTATCGAAATACGAGGATGGTGAAAAATTAAATGTTGCACTAATAAAGAAAATAAATATCAACTTCTCAATTTTAGATTATCTCCATCAACTCTCAAAAAACCCACTCGCACGTATTTTGCGAGTGGAAAATATCATTCGCGAATAAGTTATTAAAAAACGACTTTTATACCTCGTGTTCTTTTTGCTATCTAATTTAAAATAAATAATTTTATTACTAGCAACCAATTTTACTAACATTTTCACTTTATATGGAAATAACCTTACCGATATAGTGCAGAGCACCCTCCTTTTGCACTAGGAAGTTGTCGAGTTACTGATGCCTACAAATTTCGAGGACTGATCTCCATTTCAGTTGTTCTTTTTCCACATAAAGCACAACTTAAGATTTCTGAAGATAGTTTGCCAGCGACTTCATCACATGAGAACTTGAACCTACTACAGGAAAGCCTCAAAAACAGGAGGAAGTGATAGAGGATCCTCTCATGGTATGGTTATGTTTACGGCGGTATTACCTACGTAAAGCTCGTCCAACCGCTACCACCATTGTAAAAGAAGTATGCCACCAGTAAAGGGCTAGGCTGGAAAACTGTTAAAGTTGTTGGTGTTCTGCTTTTTGCATCCTGCCTTCTTCTGTTGAATGTTTTCAGAAAATAGTTAATTAAAATCATTCACACCAAAATATAGTCTAGAAAATTGCCTGCAAGAAACTCTCTTTAAGCTTAGTCAACATATTTACTTTCCAACTTTCTGACAACACTCCAACTAAGTCAACTCCTCAAACATGTCTTCTATAATACTTTTGGGTTAGCTCGTCGTCAACACCGATTCTCCGTCTTGGTCTATTTCATTTTAAATTATGTTGACGTATAAACTATATTTATTCTGAAATTTATCCCCATCTCCGGAAGTCGTGACGACTTTTTGCCCATTAATCTATTATCCTTCCCAGATTCATTTTTAGGATTGTTAAAACTCTGTTTATCTTCATGATTCCTTTCCAACTTGTAAGGGTAGTAGGTGACTTGTGTATATTTACAACGTGTTCTCGCCAACGCATATTTCATGATTTTCGAAAATTGTCTCTCGCTATAGACAGTTGTTACTACCGGTAAAGTATTTTTGTACTTCCTGTATTATTGTAGCAACGACAGCTGACGTCGATCAGTTTGTCATCTCGTCATATTGACAATTTTACAATCACGCGAGCGGGAGTGCCTTTAAGACTCAGCTGTGTTGTATGAGTTGTTTCTGTGTCTAACCCTTTCAAAGCTGGTAGATGCAGCAGCAGACGACACAAGGGGCCTCTTCTGACACATCGAGGCAGCACTGAGAGGTCAGTTCCATTGTGCTATTTTGCTACCCCTATTTTTACATCTGTTTACAAGAACGACCGCATCCAACTTACAGTCCATATCTTTAGTCGTTTTTCCTGACATACGTCAGGAACGATGTTACAACTTGAAAATATTTCATAGCAAATTTTACAGGTTTTTATTTTATTGTCAATATATTGAACACATCAACAACTTATCTATTAAAGAGCGTCTTAGTGCACGTGAAGTTTTCTTTTAACATTATTTTCTATACAGTTATAAAACATAGTTTTACGAGGTTAACCGGACTGGACGTAGAGTGGAACCTTTGCATGCATATGTAATACTTTCACATATAGAATTTTTTTTAGACTTTTAACAAAAAAACTAGTGGGATGTATCGAAAGCTTCTGGTACGTAAAAGGAATAGTAATACATTTAAAACTTTATTTGAAGCGATTTTTAAAACAAATGTACTAAAAATATTTGCTTCTCACCATATAAAAGTATCTGTGGAAGAAAAAAACAAAATATCGTAAATGATATTTTTCGAAAAATTAAAAAAGTTTAGTACTTAAAGTGAGGTCATGTTTATAAAGGGATATTATTATTCTGTTTATTATTAGGAATCTTAATTGTTTAAATTTTGGATTCGTGACTTACACATTTTAATATATATATATATATGTTAGCGAAAATATAATTATGCAACATTTATCCTTATTAACGATCGTGGGGTGCTATGTCGTTGCTAAGGCATATTGTTTTATGACAATAGAATAGTATAAAATATATCATATGATATGTGAGACGTGTTAGTTGATCAATAAAATCATGTCTTATTATTCATAAAATACCTTTTTTATTAATATGTATATATATATATCAAAAATATGAGTGAATGATCTTGACGAGTCAGGATAATAATTGTGTTTCTTCTTTAATCGTCAAATAGGTAGGAAAAATAATAAATTAGTTTAATTCATTGGGACATTTCGCATATATATTAGTTTTATGCATCTTCAGCCTGTGATATGCAGTTTATCATCAGTGGCTGATGTAATGGATGTACATTATAAAATACGGTGGTCGTTGTAATAAAAACTTAGTGTAAAAATTTAAATTATAAAAAATAAAAAATCACTATTGTTTGTCAAATACATAAAAAAACCGTAAATAACTATTTACGTGTCAGTAGTTTACGTGTCGTACACACTTGATACATTTTTTAAAATGTTTTCTAGGATATTATATAAAAGTTCTGAATACACAGATTAATTTAATAAAATTAACTTTAACGCGAATACAGTAAAAGAAGTGCCCAATATGGAACCTATAACATTTAGAAATGTATGAAAATTCACTCTTCACAGTTTTTCTTCTTCGCGTTTCCATAACAGACCTTTGCACAGAAAAGTTTAATAAATTCATTTTTAAATTTATGTTAACATTCCGATAAAATTTTCATTAGTCATATAAATTGAAGAGACAGTTTAACTTTAATAAATTTAATATTTTTTAAAGGATTTGAAGTCTGTTTTTATGCGATTACAAACTCATCTCCAAATGTCTTAAAAGAGAGATTACTGAAGCGCAAACCTCGATATTTCATGGTAGAATCTATAAGTGAAGCTCTTAAATTTGTAGCAATAACTCATTGGACCTCCTTGGCCTGGAGAGGTCTTAAATAAATCAACCAGTGATCTAAGTTTGCTCTTATTCTTGTTACAACTCTCTTTATCCTCGTGATTCCTTCTCAACTTGTAAGCGTACTAGGTGACTTTTGTCTTTTTGCATGAAAATATTTCATTTGTTACAAACTTTACTACGTTTTATTTTATTTTCAATATTTTTGACACATCAACAACTTTGTTATTAATGAGAACCTTAGTTGATATGAAGTTTACTTTTATCTCAGTTTAGAATACAGTTATAAAACATAGTTTTTGGAGGTTAACCGGATTTAACTTTTCTGAGGCCGTAAGATGAAGTCTTTTTGCGTCAATAACAATCATCATCATCTGTCAGTCACTGGCGTCTACTATTGGGTATATGATTCTCCTCTGAATCATCACTCCTCTCTACCAGCTCAAGAGACAGGTTGGTGGACAAGCGATACCAAGATATCGCCTGTCCACCTATGTGATCTGCCTCGGTTTCTAGTACTTTCCTAATTCAACTGCCATAACTGTCTATAATAATTTAGCCTTAAAATTGCCTCTTAAAACATATGATCTTTCAACTATGTCACAAATTTTTGTTTGCTGTCTGATCTAAAGAGAATGATTTACAATCTAGAAGAATGATCGACTTGTACATTTTCTGCTGCTTTTTGTGTGATAATGAGAGCCAAAGATGAAGACTAATAAAATAACTTTAACTTGAAGCAGAGGAGGACATCAGCTTTTGATATGTGCCTTAGTTTACCAAAGACTGCTTCTTCCAAATCATTTATTTTATAAATATATAAGCTTTGGTTATATATAAGCACGATATAGCTATTGGTCGGTACCAATAGTTATATCGTGCCCCAGATATTTGAAGAGTTAAAGTTGATTGGTTGGCCGAGACTGACCAATTAAATTTAAAAAATAAAATCGAAATTTTTAAATACCATCGGCATTGTATGCTGTTTCATTTTTAGCTCCATATTTAATGTAAATGATAATGCTACAGACAATTTGCAAACGGCAATTTTGATTTTTGAAGTTTTTACCCAGTGATTTTTTTTAAGTTGGTTTGTCAATGGTTGAGTCTAATCCTAGATTACGCATTTAAGAATTATGATACAAGCTCACACGGCCATCAATACAAAAATACCTCCATGAAATTTTCAAAAAATCCTATCTAACCCCATTGGCTCAATACTAACTATTGAATAACAACAAAGAACAATAAAATAAAATTTACACATCGTTTCGAAAGAGGATAAAATCGTGGAGTGGATATGAAACGAAAATTAAACACTCATGGATCAGTGAGTAGACGTCGCGAAAGATAAAGGGTTCAGCTTACCGATGATCTAACAAGTATTGGTATAAAATTACTGTTTATATTATTTATTTTATTTTTTAACTGACGTGTCCAATGTCTACATACTACAATATATGATCCTAAAAACAATAAAGAATAAATAACACAAAAGTCCACCCGGCTAAATATACGATCATACATTGCTGCTTTTGCTGCTCAGCACATTAAAAAAAATCGCCCAATTCTAGTGTTGCATTATGTGAACACTAGTGTAACCCGAAAAGTAGTGAGTATTTTATCACTGCTGGCATCAGTATCTTGTAGCGTTGGTTGTAAAAATGTGTATGAACAGAAAAATTCAAAGTGCGGTTGCAAAGATTGGCTGAAACTTTAATAGCGAGTTGCAAGCATTTGACATACGAATCTTTACTTTGAAGATCAATTGGAGTTGTGAACAAATAGTTAAATTGATTAAATTAATGGCAGCTAAGGTATGTTTGGAATTTTATTGAAAACTGCTTTAGATATTTTGAAATAGTAGTTTATGCACCTAAACGGGAAAATGAAAATTATCCAGTCCGAAAGAAAATATAGACAGCTGATGCACTGCCGAAGTTGGCCACTTCTTGAAGCACGGAAAACTACTTTCCTGCCGTGGTTCATACAATATTTTTTAATCTAGAAGACAACAAATATAACATAATTATGAACTTGATTTACGAACAGTATTATAGACCGTACAATTTTCCATGGACTATTATTAATTAAACAAACGTTTATCAAATGTTCCATGGATAATTTAAACCCTAATCATGCTAAACCTTAGGGTCCCGTAGTGACAAATTGTCATGTAATAAAAGACCTGACAAGGGTACTATGATCTTTAAAAAATAACGATAAAAAAAAAAAAAAAACATTTTTTTTGGATACTTCAACAACTTGGGTTATTAGTATCTCGGTACATTATTAATTTACAATATTTTTATATCTACAGTATTACCTATATCGTCACCCCATTATTGATTTGTTCTAAGTCCACTTTTCAGTAATACGAGAAAGTGAGATTTTAATGTTAGGAGTAATATTGTTTGTATACTACG
Source organism: Liopterus haemorrhoidalis (assembly GCA_963971575.1). NCBI lineage: Eukaryota > Metazoa > Arthropoda > Insecta > Coleoptera > Dytiscidae > Liopterus > Liopterus haemorrhoidalis. Next base: position 92,517,437 of record OZ020611.1, read on the forward strand.
TCACAAACAGACAATTTTTTTTTTTTTTTTAGCATAGAATGTTAAAATCATGTTAACTTTAGAGTATGACTTTTTTAACAAATATTTAATGTATGGGACTTAATCAAGAAATTTTAGTTTGGAGATAGAACATATATTCAATATTTTTTGGGAGATAGAACAATTGATAAAGCAAAAAAATCAATATCAAAATAAAAACATGTTTTATTAATTTATATATTATATATAATATTGTATATTGGATTGTAAATTATAATTTAACTATACAAGAACTAATATTTTTAAAATTAAGAAAACCAAATATTCACAGTACTTTTATTAATTCAATTAATTAATTAATTAGAAACTAGAACAAAAAATATATTCAGGAAAATTACAAAACTATTTTAATATTTTTGGTCTACCGATGGCATATAGAGTAACATGTTTGTGTTTAATTTGGGAACATCTAAGGTATTATTAATCATTTTGTGCATATCCTTTCTAGCTCTTTTTCTAATTAGTTGATATGCTGTTATATTTTCTTTGTAAGATGAAGTATTAAAATTAATAGGAAAACGACGTTTTTCGTAAATTGAATGTTATATTTTTATACGATAAATTGTAAAAATCAGAAGAGTTTGAAATGATGTGATAATGAAAAAAGTGTACCTCTTCCAATTGAATAATTTGCAGTTTTACTTTAGGATAGTGTAAACATGCTGAAACGTCAAAAGCAATTTAGGCAATACCGCTTGAATGAAAAGTTGGATATAAAATAAAATTATGAGAGTTTAAGACAGGACATGGATCAAAACAATATTAGAATAGTGATCATTTCTTGAGTATATAACAAAGTATATAGTCAAAAATATCACATGTGGCTGCAAAAAGTAAAATAATTGAATGGATAGAGAACAAAACAGTTCTGAAAATCCCAAAAATAACATTAACTCAAAAAACTATAAAATGGAGATAGAACAAACCAATTATGGGGTGATGATATATAGAATACTAGTGAGTATACCCGCGCTTCGCTACGGCATTTCATTACTTTAAAACGAAGAATGTAGAACATAACGCTCACAACGTTAAAGTTAAATATATAAAACGAAAATATAATTTGCAATTAACTATTAGTCGATAAGAAATACAGAAATCTCCAGCACTGCCATCTATTGGTAAGTTCCGCACCAAATAGCAACATACATGTATAACTTTAAATACATTATGATTCTACGTGAAATGCTCTAATTTTTTATTCTAACATAATTGATACATCACTATAAAATTCCGATGTTATGTACCCACAAACTTTATAAATCAGAAACTATTACGTTTAAAAACAGAAAATTTCTAAATACACGATTTCAGTGCATGATAGGTATATGCTCTCGCGGACATTTTTAGATCTATTTACGTTTAGATTTAGTTTAGCTTACGTGATCAATTTAAACTGCACGAAGAGTGAAAAATGATGATTTCCCCCGATAACGTCCCCTGGGGGAAAATAGACGAAGTTGGAACCCATACTGAAACCTCCTTGGGTTGTTTTACCCCCCTGTACTAAATTTGGTGAAAATCAGTCCATCCATTTGGCTTTGCATAAAGGACAAACTAACGAACAGAAATTGATTTTTATATATAAAGATTACAATATATTTGCTTACTTTAATGTATAACTTATTAAAATCGTATAACTTATTAAAAAAAAAAGTATTTTATGACGCGTCTGGAGATGCTCAAGTCATTTGACAGTGTCTTTTGTAATGTTGCGCATAAATTGTTCAGTGTCCTATCTCTAATTTGGGTCAATAAGTATAAGTTCTACTGTCAATTGGTTGTTGCATGAATTGCATACTGTCGGGTTTGTCCTGTCAAAAATGTATTTATGTGTCAGTGCAGGGTGTCCGATTGTCTTTATTATTCCGTTATTAGTTTAACTTCAAAATAAGGTTGGGAACCATTAATGTATCCTCCGTAATGGTTTCTGATCAAAATTATATCGAAGTCCTTAATAGTTAGTAAAAAAAAATGGTCAAAAATTCATGCGATATTTCGATTCACATCATTGTTCATTACTCTGATTTTTAGTAAAACGTAAATTTTGCAAAAAAAATATATATATTAAATGTGTGTGCTTATGTACTTAGCTGTTACCTTATAGCTATTACAGTCGGGTAGCCGCAGATAAGCAGAATTCAAAAGCTACGCCTTGTGTGCGAACAGTAGAAGCACAACTTTTCGGTTAGCTTAGTATACAAAACTACGTACTGCACGCTACTTCTGAGTTGGTTGTGAATATATGCGCCTCTTTTACAACTGCAAGTCAGAAAATTACGCAGCAAAAGTAGTAAGCACTTAGCTTAGCAGTGCCAAAGAAGAAAGAAAGTAGTACCTATATGTGAAAAGCCGTACAAACTAATTTGGAGTACAATTTTGCAGGTACTCTTTGCAAAAATAATGCATACATAATTTTCTAATTTTACCATTTCTGTTTCTAAAAGCAATTGTTTCTAAAGGTGTTATGAAGGAACAAAAATATATATACTCTCTTTTTTATATTTTCCAATGTGTGTTGAAAGTATACGGATGCAGTTTGGTGCTGTTTCCCCAAGGATCTGTCGCCCATAGTTGATATTATTTACAGCTGACTGCAGATAGACTGTATGCGATTTCTTCGCGCGAAGGACGAGCGCGTTGATTTTTTCACGAAGTGTGATTTATGCTGTATACCTTTGCTGTGTCGCGTTTATGTCGTTATGTTTTCATTTGTATTTGATTTATTCATGCTTTTATCTGTGCTCGAAACATCGTACAACTGAGATATCTACATGTTTACTTACTTTATACGGTGCATGCATACACTAACAAACGCTGTTTTGATTTATACTTTCTCAGATTTTTATCGATAGTACATAAAATTCAATTTTTCCTTTATATTTTATTTTCCACGTGTCACATTTCGCATTCATGACTAAACTTCTACGTGTCTACTATTTTTTTGTAACACAGTACACTGTAAATAAACTTTGATAAATCTTGTTGTGAAGTCTCAAAAAAATTATTGTCAATTCAATCATCAAACTTAAAATAACGAAACGAAGAGCAATGGGACGATTTATGGTAGGTAAAAGTCTCAGAGAAAATAAAATAAACCTATATAATAAAATTGGAGCCTTTATCTGTTCTTTTTTATTATTGTTTTTTCGTCTTCATATTTTATTTCTACACATTTCAGACAATGTCTACAAAAAAATCAATTTCTGTCTGTCTGCCTGTTTGTCCGAGATTCCCGCAAATACAGATAATATTTTCATGAAAGATGATACAAAAAAAAAAAAACAGAGATTCAAACATAATCCAGGTTAATAAAGCATTACAAAATTTTTATTCTAAGGGATGCTTTAGGGGAACGTTAACTAAAACAATTAAAATATCGAACTTATTATTAATAGCAAAAATGTATATGTAGGAGTTGTGGAAAGCGCTACCTAACATTGTGATATTTTGCTTATTATTGACGCAAATATATATATATATGTAAACAAATAATGGATTTATTGTTTAAATAAAACTCAAGTTGTTCACAGACTATTTTATTCTAAGTATTCACTCTTACAACGTAACAAAACATCAGATCTCTCTATAAAATTCTACGTGTGTTTTATAAAAACCAATTAGTGTAATGAGCCGTCATCATTATCGTTAATGAGTCGTCATCATTAGTAGGTCCAGATTACGGATTGCATCTAGATAACATTTTATGGTGACCTAACAGGGCTTCATGGAAGGCTAGATGCTAACACGTATATATATATAACAGAAGACCATACGAAGTACGGGTTCCTGAGCTAATACGTAGTAGGACTGAAAAATGACAGTACTTGTAGCTGTGCAAAAATGTATTTATCTACGACCATGAAATGATAAATGCATTATGTGTCCAATTCAGGGCCGGCTCAAGGGTACCTGGCGCCCCGATGCAAAATTAGGTTAGGCACCACCCCCCCACATATATTTTTTTAAATAAATTTTTAAAGTAAAAAAAGTTTTTTTTTCTAAAATCCTTTTTGGCGCCCTCCTTTTACTAGAAGCCTGAAGTGCCGAAATAATTACGTCATTTTTTTCTAATTTTTATTGTTGCCCCCCCCCTTACTAGAAGCCTGAAATGCCGCCCAGTAAAAAGTAGTTTTTTTCTAAATTTCCTTTTTGGCGGCCCGCTCCCCCATTTTACTAGAAACCTGAAGTGCCGCCCAGTAAAAAAAGTAGTTTTTTCTAAATCTCCTTTCATGGCGCCCCCCCTTTTACTAGAAGCCTGAAGTGCCGCCCAGTAAAAAAAGTAGTTTTTTCTAAATCTCCTTTCATGGCGCCCCCCCCCCCCTTTTACTATAAGCCTGAAGTGCCGCCCAGTAAATAAAAGTAGTTTTCGCTAGATTTAATTAAAGGTCACAATACTTATTACAAAAATGAATTTTATTTTAATTAAAGCTATTTTGATATTGTAATAGGCATTACATTTTTTCTTCGACTCTTGACGGGCCCCTTGACGTGGTGCCCCGATGCGGCGCATCGCCTGCATACCGTCTTGAGCCACCCCTGGTCCAACTGTAAATACATAAATTTGCTCATATTATACTATTATATAACGCGCATGCGTGCTCAGGCGGAAATAATGAACGTTTTATACACAGCAAGTTTTTTTTTTTTGTAAATTTCTGGCACTCAGCTACAACGGCTATTTACGCCACACAATTCTCAGCTTTATAACTAGAATATTATTTATAAGTTAAAATAAATATAACAATAAATAAATATATTTTAAACATTGTTGTAGGTTACAATCAGGTTCGGTAGCAATAGGTAGTAATAGGTTAAAATCAGGTTCAGAACTGAAGTCATCTGGATGACGTCCGTTCTGAAATTTTACAATTGGCGCTCATATTTTCTGTGCTTTTAAATTAAATTAACTATTAGCTATTTTGATAAAACTATTTAGTTGTACACAACGGCGGTCCGTGAGGCATGTTTGAGAGGGCATGCTCGTGCTTTGTCGTTGCTATACTACTGTTGTGCGATTTAATACGAGCTTGTCCGATCATACCAATTGCCCTCCCAAGCATGCTTCTCCGACCGCCGCTGGTTGTACATAAAATATTGTAATGAGATGTAATGATTCTGCAACTCTACTAAAATATTGTATATTATTTCCACATAATGGCTATATTACACTCGGATGATTATACTAGCCTACGGCTCAGGTGGTAAAATAAAATAATATGAATATAAATAAATGTTTGTTAAATAAAATATTATTGTTTACCATTATAGGATATTTTATTAGTTAAAATCAATTAAATTTACATATTATTATGATATGCTATATTTCCTCAGAACCATTTAATCATGTATACCAGGGAATCTTGTAGGGCCTTTCCATGGGTTACCGCCACACGGCCACAAAATTTTTGCGCCGCTTAGCATAACATTTTTGAAAATCCAACAGTAGTATAACTGGATAGGAAACTTTATATTTAACTCTACTTTAAGAAGGAATTTGATTAAATTTAAAAAAAAAACTATTTTTTTGCAATTTAATTTATTATAAATATGACGAAAAAATACCTTCAAAATATTAAAATATAACTCACATGAAGAATACGCAATGAATAACTCAAACATAAAATAATACAATAGCAAAACACTCTTTTTGCAGTGTCTTGAAAAATATAAGTGAAATATTTAGAAATAGAATAATATAAAAATAATATAATAAATTAAATAACGTATATAATCTATTCTATTATGACAATGTTAGGTGAAGCGGAATAAGTGCTATAAAAGCGGCAAATTATCAAACAAGTATCAGATATAATTTGTCGCTTTTATTGCAATGTTTCCGCGTCACCTAACATTTGGTTTTCTCTGTATATCACGCACGAATCGTAAACAAACATCAGAATTTGTATGAAAGAATAATAAAATTTTATCTGTATTTAAATTATGTATAAATTATGTTAAATCCGAGAAGCCTTAAGGACATTAGATCGTTTGTATCGTGTAGGGTCCAGGGCTCAAAATAGTGAAATGAATAAAAATTGTATTTAAAAAATAAAAATATAAATACTAATTAACAGCATAGAAATACAAAGCAATTCTGTATCATATCAATTTTTATAAAACGAACAGACAGACAAAAAAAAATGTCTATCGCTCTGTCTGTCAAAGAATCAAACAAAGACGGCTGGACATATTTTCATGTAATTTAGAACGTAGATTGAGTCAAACTAGGATTCGAACATAGGCTAGATGTCGTCACTAAATTATCATACTAAGAGGATGTTTTTGGGGTTAAAATTATTTACCAAAATATCTCCTTTGTTATTGACAACAGCAAAATAAGTAGGTATAACAATAATAATTGTATATAATAAAAAAAATAAATCTTTTCTCTCTTGCGCATTTTACAATTTGATGAATATTTAGGCAGTTACGGGGGACACTCTAAAATTGAATTCTTAAAATATTACCTTATCATTGAATTATAACAAAAATAACCTATGCCAATGCTGCCAATAACGTAAACAATTATTGTTTAAAATAAGAATACAAATCTTTTTTGTCTTATATATTTTTTCAATTGGAGTTATGAAAGGATTACCCTAAAACTAAAATTTTCATATATCACCTTTATTATTTATTTTATGTATATCAAATATATATGTAAATAAATTAGTTTAAAATGAATAAATGATTGTGTTTTATTGAGTAAAATTTTAATTCTTCTTCTGGTGTCCTATCCGCTTAACCAATGTTGGTGATTATTCTGGCTATCATAGTTTTATTGACAGCAGCATGAAATAGTTATATTGAGGATATCCCGTATCCCTAGCCTTCTACTTGGCCCTCTACTGGCTTCAATTTTACCCTGCATGATAAGCTGGAGAAGCTGATATTTATTTGGGTTCCTCACTGTGTGTCCCAGGTATTACAGTTCCAAGTTTTTAATAAGAGAAATATTTGGGGACTATAGTGTCGCTATAAATTTGACATACCGTACTATTATTACAGTACTAGTAATATATAAATAAAACTTTTTCTTCTTTTTTCTTTCAGAGCGGGCAAGCTTTCTTGAGCCCCGCACTTACCAGGCCCTGTGTTACGGATGTATAAAAATATAAACAGATAAGTGAAAAACACCTGCAGGGCAAAAAAAAAAAAAAATGTTGTCAATGTTGATATTTGCAATGTATTTTTTTGGACATGAGTTCAGTTATGCAGACTGGGTTTATTGCACTCTTAACACCCTGTTACGGATCAGGCCTGAATTTTTGTACTGTAATGACATCGTGAAAATTACCAACTTCTTTCCAAAATGATTTCTCCAAAAATTTATTTTCTAATTTTTATCCACATTTATGCATACGTTAGTTAAATGCATTAACAAGTAGTTGCATTTTCCAGCTGTTAAAATCAATTGAAACCAGAACAATATTGTTTTCAAAACATTATTACATCGCTTAACAACACTAGTGGCTATTCAAATTTACACTAATTGACGTGAACTGATTCGAATATAGGCTAATTCAAAAATCAAATACAAAATAATTCACGCATGAACATATATTTCTATAATTTATTAGTACAGAAAATATTTGTCAGTTCTCGGTCCCGTATTTATATGTAAAAGTTTCTTCATTCAGTACTTTTTAATATATATTATTTATTCACGAAAATGTGTACAGTGTGCCCTATATGGCTACCGCTCTCCCATACCCATCCATTTCTTGTTGCCTATTTTCGAATCCTTGTTTTGTTATATAATCATTAATTAGCAGGAATTTTTAAGAAACGAAGTTGAAGAAAAGCTTTCGATTTTTTTATATAGATAACCCTAACCCGTTACAAAGATATACACTGACTATACAATTGACTGAGTATATCAGCGAAAATCGCATTCATGCTACTCTAATGCGCGGTTTTACAAGCGACTGTTAACAGTGACTGTTTGGCAACTTCTAGCTAACAGTTACTAAGAGCTATCCTGCAATACCGTATTAGCAACTTTTTTAAAATTAATGTATGTTAGCTGTCAGCTAGCAATAACAGAGACATTATAACATGCACTTTTAGTTAGTTTGAAGTAGTTATGTTGCCAATTGTGAACTGTCAACTGTCATTTCTGTCACTTTCGTGTATAGTGACAATTTTGATACTAAGATCAAACTAAAAAACTATTTAAAACTTTTCGAAAAAGATATGGAATATATATGGATGAGAATTAACGTCAATATAAATCGCCTTTTCGTAACTCAAAGGGCAGGTTTTGTAATTCATGGTTACCTGTTGGTTAGCTCAAATCAATGGCTAACGACATATTTGCAATATAATAATTACCATATGTTTCCACGGTAACCACTAGCCAGAACTTTAACAGTCGATTGTAAAACCGGGCATAAATAATTTTTCGACCGCATTTCTCGCCAGGATATGAGCATTTTGATACCGAAGTTCTTCAGGACGCAGAGGATTTCCACTGCCCCATAACCTCCTTCATTTGTTAGTCCCTGGTTAGTTCTGACATCGAGCTAAAAAGCTCTTCAAAGCAGATGTTATTTTAGCAGCTAGTTAACAGTCAAAGTGACTGTTAACTGAAAATTGTAATACGATATTTATCATTAACTGGCAGCTAACTTTGACAGTGACCGTTATCAGTCGATTGTAAAACCGGGCATAAAAGAAACATGCAAGCTTCGAAATAATAGAAATCTACGAAGAAACAGGTTACGCGATAGATATGTTTTGGGGTATTCAACTTATCACTAGTACAATACTATAATATGACTACTTTACAACTTGGTGACTGACTACAATAGCCGCCGGTCACTATCGTTTTTTCTTACTCTTCTTTTTAGTTTTTGCATTAAAGAATTATCATTACTGCTCTTTATCGCTTTCAACACGTTTACCGTCATAGTCGGTTTCGGACTCAATTTACCGCTCAAGGCAAAAAGTAAAAACAATTTTTCTAATAATGTTATAATGTTTATTTTAAAATAATCATGATTATGAAATCCACCGATCTGCAAACTCTAGTAGTAGCCACACATCGTTCTAAATCAGAAGCATCGAAGTAAACGCCGCTTTTTCGGGTAATAAGAGGATTACGCTAGAGTGATTGAGAATAAGAAAATCAGGAAAGCTGTGGAATACATAAGTAGCACTGTCATTTTATGCAGTTATTACCCTATCATTGGAAGGTATGCTGTACGTTAGTTGGAACTCAGTTAAATATTTTTTTTAAGTATCCTTGTCAAAATATGAATATGAAGTTTTTAGTGAACAAGCATATTCTTTGGTTAGGATTCGGGCATAGTGAAAGCAGGTTGCTGGTACCAGCACGCTGAAATTGAACCTAGTTGCTTATTCGTGCTGATAGCCAGCGCTGGAAAACTAGTGCCAGCCTTTACTATGCGCGGTATAAATGATAACACATAGCATATTCCATATTGCAGATTGAACTTGGGCAGCACTGGCAGCCAGCATACAGCAATAAGCTTCCACTATGCTCGTACCCTTCCAATTTACCGCTGGTATAAAGAATTTGAACAAGGCAGAAATTTTGTTTAGCGCCAGAAAGGAGCAGGGTGTTATCCAGCAGCTGCTAAAGAAAAAAACACTGTTGATGTTAAGAAGATAATTGAAGAAGACAATAAAACCAATTATGTGGTATTAGAACATCAACTTAAAATTAGAACCTCAGCCATTAAAATAATCATCACCTGCATTTAAAAAAATTGTCAGTAGTTTTTTGCCACATCAGCTATTAAATTGTTAAAAAGAGTAAGATGTAAGAATTTTCCATGAAACTTCAAAATTCAAATAGTGGCAGACATCAAATTTTTGAAAATTTGTGACAAACTTATAATTGTTTTTTCGACGTACTTATACGACAAGACAACTGTGCACAGATTAATAAAGATGAAGCAACTGCAATAATAACCAATAAGTAGTGAACCATGAAAAAATTCATTCTTTAGTAGTACGGGCCAGGTAAAGATAATTAAGTACACTGAAAAATGTTTGCTTGAGGTGCTTAGTAAAGTTTCAGAGAAAGGAATTATGTTACATCATGATAATGCGTCTTCCCATAGGGCAGCTTCAACTCTTTTTTGCGCTATATTCACCTAATTTGGCAATGTGCGATTTTTGGCTATATTTTGAACAAAACAAAAAATTATGAGGGAAGGTTTTTGCCTAAGGAAAAGTTTGGGGCTGCAATTCATGATTATTTTCAAGGTATGCCGAAAAAAGACTGGTTGGGAGCTTTTAATAAGTGGAAGGAATGAATGGCCCAGTGTATTATTGTTGAAGGGAACTGCTTTGAATACATAAAAATAAAATCCTAAAATGTATTCTCCATGTATCTTATTCTAAATAATTCTAGTGTGACCGTCCTATAATTAAAATTGCCTGTAAGTCGTAAAACCTTAATTCGGAGCATGACTGTACTTGTACATTTAAATGACGATGGGTACCTGAGTACCCAATAGCCGACCCGTCAACATTGTACTCCGTTCCTATTTTAAATAACCGCTATCTTTTATCGTCATTATTCATTAACTATTAATGGGTAACGGATAATTAGCAGGTAATTGTAAGCTATTTTAGTATATATGTTTCTTTATGAGTATTTTGTTGGAAAAAAATTTCCCATCCTTTCTAATGATTAGAAAAATGATAAAATGGACGCGGGCTGCAAATGACCTTTTGGCCCTATTTCACATTTAATTAACGGTTAGCGAGTAATTAATAGCAATAGCGTGTAGTTAACGGATAGTGGGTAATGGTATCCAATATCCAGTCCACAAATTTTTAATTCTCGTCATTTCTAATTTAAACCAACTTCATCCATGTTAAAATTAGGTACATTGAATAAAAGTATGTCTTTGTTTGACACAGTACCTTCTTATTTTTCATGAGAAGTTTAGCGTACGCTACAAATACTTTTCCAACTCGGCACTTTGACTAATTGACTCCGCAATCAAAGGTTGAAATTAAAGCTCGTTTACCGTCGTCACGCTACGAGTAACTCAAACCTTTTTAGCACTTTTTACAGTTTTTAAAAACAAATTATACCACCAATTGAAATACAGAGAATATATATGCAAAATTATGCCAGGAATTTAGAATATTTTTACAAAATTATTATTATTTTTTAATTAAAACGTTTTTCGGAATTTTTGAAATTTGTTATTTGTCACTTGTTTTGCTTTAACTAAAAACATGATTGTTTAAAAATTAGTTTTTAAATGGTAATCGGATTTAATTCAGTAGAATTGAAAAACTCTATTATAATCAAATAATTTTTAATATGCTATTGACATTACGCTACGCAATTTAGCAAAACTATTCGACCGTTTATTAAATAAAAACAATTTAAAAACCAGATCACGAACATTATTTCTCGTGCACATCAGTTTGGCAATGATTATTTTTAAACCAGTATTACTTTCCAAGCATACCGGTTGTTTCAATTGTTTTGTTCTCTTTTTAATAGTTTATTTGTAAAAAAAATACATATATTTTAATATTCAAATTTAACCCCTTTTCGTTATGCAGACCCACGCTGTTGAGTTGTAATGAGGTCAACATTGTGTAAGCGGGGAGTTGTTGAAATAAAACTGTAAATTTACTATAATTTTATTCAAATAAATTTCATAAAACAATGATTGCTTATTGAAAATTGTTATATTTTCGTTTAGTAGTCAACATAGAAAAAAAAAAAAAAAAAAAAACTAAACAACTGTAACAGAAGAGTATACTTATGTTTCATTGATATGGTAAAGGATTTTGATCTAATTATAAGACAAAGGTACTAATAATAGTAAAAAATGCCTCTTCAAAATTACAAGAAAATACTTTATGCAAGGCATAGGCATCAACAGCATCAGGCATCAACAGCCAGGCATCAATAGCAGCAGGATGTGCAAACAAATGTAATTATGTGGAAAAAACTCAAAATATAATGACAATTATGATCACCTTCTTCATCATCAATCAGCCATTGACAAAGGCTGGATACAGATGTCTTATTTTCCTCTCCACTCCTCTGTCCTGTACCGATTGCAACCAATTGCTGACCAGCCAATAAGTCCAGACCAGACATTGATATTGTCTGTCCACTTTATCCTCCTTTATTTCTGGCCTTAGTTTTTAGGATGATCTCTAAGCTCCCACTCTCAAATTGTTCTGTTTTCTCTACCATTATTGGTTCACGCATTATCTGCCGTTACCACTTCAGACGTGTAATCCTACTAATCATTATTATTATTATACATAAATAATAGAGCAGAAGCCTGAGCTTGTAATGCTCCAAAAATTAAGTAAACAAAAGGTACATACATTATAACTAAATACAACTTACAACTAAGTATAATTTACGAACAAAAATCAATTTCAATTAAAACAAAGACTAATTAGTGACAAGAAAAATACATCTAGTCTATTTTTAAATATATTGATGGAAGAGGAAGAGACGACTTCCGCTGTCAATGAGTTCCACGTCTGGAATACACGATTCGGAAGGAAATGTTCCCTAGTTGTCATTCGAAATTTCTGATGGAACAACTTCAAAGGAATATATGTCTGTAAGGACACGAAATGTTTGTATCAGATCACCTCTTTCCCGTCTCTTTTCAAGAGTGGTCAACTGTAGGCTAATCAGCCTTTCTTCATATGGGACATTCGACATTCTGGGATAGCAGAGTTTTGTGGCTCGTCGTTGAACGCTTTCCAATAGCTTGATGTCTTTCTTCAGATGTGGACTCCATACCGAAACGGCAAATTCCAAATGTGGTCGAATAAACGTGGTGTAAAGTTTCCTGTTTAGTGTAGGCGATGGATGTAAAAAAGCTTGTCGAAATAAAAATAACATCCTGTTGGCCCTGTCATGTCACAGACTTTGATTTGCTGTCTGATCCACATTTATTTGAAGACCTAGAAATGTAGCGTTAGTCATTATTCTTTCAGTTTGAGCGACCCACAAATTTTCTGTCGATTTTTGTGTGAGTTTGACGGTCGCAGCACCATATGTGAGGACTTGTAAGATAAATTGATTATGCATTTCTCTTGAGGTAGAAGAGGGAGGTAACTTCCTCCGCCCATTCGAAACGAATTCTTCTAATATTCTTTAAAATATGGCTGTTCTTGTAGTTATGTCGTGCCCTAGTTATACGTAGTGAGATTCTTGATCGATACCGTCTACCGTCAGATATGGCAATAAACCAGAGTGAAACCAAAGTATTAGTCAATATTAAAAAGAGTCGGCATTCAATATGTTGAGGTGGGTATGGGAAGCGAAAGAAATAAAAGGAAAACTAAAATAAAATTATATAACAGTAATGTAAAAAGTATCCTGTTATATGGAGCCAAAACATGAAAGGAAAATAAGAAGGACATACAACGCATAGAAACATTTATAAACAAATGTTTAAGGATAATTATGGAAATATTCTACCTGAAAAAATAATATACGAAAATTTATGGGAAATAACAGAACAAGAGCCAGCCATAAAAAATAAGAAATGGAAATGGATAGGACACACTTTAAGAAAACTCACGGAAAACATAGCAAGACAAGCTATAGAATATAACCAATAATAATATAGCGAAAGGGCAAACGGAAAATTGGAGGGCCGACAGACTCATGGAAAAAAAGCGTTAAAATGGAACATGCCGAAATTGGAATGACCTGGGAAAAATTATAAGAGAAGCCAAGGATAGACAAAAGTGGAGAGAAACCGTGGAAAAAATATGTGAAAATGATAACAGAAACACCAACTAAAATGAAAAGGAAAAAAAAGATGTGAAGTGAACTGATTTAGCCAACCAACCACTTTTCTTTTGACAATAGAAACGCGTAGATACGTGCCCTATGCTCCACTCGAAAGCTAAAAGGACAGAGAGAGAAAGAAGAGTTACAGATAAATTTAACTTCTGCGCAGTGACATTGAATAAGAGAATAAGAGGAAGAAATTGCATGCTAAAAAATTTATCAAACTTATACGTTTATTAAGTAGACGATATTTTTCCCATATCACTTACATAATGATAACTTTTATATTTAGCACAATAAATTCTATGAATATATTCTGATGAATATGAATATATCTTATTGTGTTTTGGTTAGCATTTATTCCTACGGAACTATTCTCCAGCTCTTATTCCGACTATTCCTGGAGGGCAAAAATTTGATTTACCATGTTAATCCCCTACGTTCACCATCAATAAGACACACGTTATAACATTTTACGAACTGTCAAAAATATTTGTTAATTATGCTGTTTATGTCCACTTCGTTATATATTTTTCATGAAATAAATTTTAAATTATCCTGAACCATAACTAAATCTAAACGTTAAAAGATATTCCATAAATTAACTCTCAAATCTCTCGTCAAGAGATAAAACAAACTTTATTTAAGTAAATATATAAAGTAAATCCAACTCGGCTTTTCATTTGTATTTAATTTTTAATTATAAATATTCAAGCTGTCAACGAGAATTTCGTAAAAGTGATATCCAGTCTGAAGGATTTCTGCATGAATGTTTGATTGGGCTGTGACGTTACACCATGGTGGGGTCATGACCCACACGGATCTATAAACTACGCTGTTTTCTGATCGAAAGGAGATTTATTTCCAAACGGAGATAGGAGGTTATAAATTAGAAGTTTTAAGGGTTTATATTGGGAGGTGTTTTTAACATCTGTTCAAGTTTATCGAGATAAATTTATCGCAATTTGTGTTAATATACGTTTCCCTCGATTGAGAATCAATGAAGTGGTAATAAACCAATAATTTGGGATATATTTTAAAACTTTGTTTTACATTATGTTGGCCTTCTTTAAAAAAAGCTGCCGGTGATAATAAATAGGGCGATCTATTTAAATTACCAGTCTCAGAAATCAAAAACCCAACCTCGACTTATTCTCACCTACATTCAGGTGCGAACCAACTTTATACGTATGCTGAAACATACATAACTTGTTGCAAATATAATAATAGGGATGCATGGAACAAATTCATGTACCAAATATACACGCAATTGAAAGAATAAATACAACTAAAAAGATTTGTTTCTTAACAACTTTATTATATACGTGGAAAGGTTGTACGGGTGTCGGACATAAATGAAAACAACTATCTACAGCTGACCAGTATTAGATAGTTGTTTTCATTTATGTCCGACACCCGTACAACCTTTCCACTTATATTCACTACGGACACGACCATCTCCACATTTATTATATACGTGTAATATTTGCGGTAAAATATACAATAATTAATTTAAATTTGATTAGTAATTTTAAAAGTCATGCAGAGAATAGTTTGCAAAAATAAATAAATAAAATTAAATGACAATTTTAATATTATATTTAAATGGAATCACTGAGTTTGGTTTCTATTATGAATTTCAGTAAGTTGTTTAGTTTTTCGGGGTTGTCGCTTAGCGCTTCACACAGGTTGTCTGAGGTCTGGTATGTTCTTTTGTTCTCCTCATATTTTGGACATTCGGTAATGATGTGCTTCACTGTAATGTTTGTATTGCAATTTTGGCACCTGTCTGTAGTTGTCCTGTCAAAGATATGTTGGTGTGTGACTCGGCTATGTCTTATTCTCAGTCTGGTGAACATGATCTGTTCCCTTCTGGTTCCGAAGGTACTCCATGGTTTAACTGCATTTTTAATTTCTCTAATTTTTAATAAGTTTATTATCGGTGATGAAGAGCCATTCGGATTGCCAATTTTCTAGGTTCCTCTCGATTAACATATTTTTCCAATCATAGTCCATCATTATGAGAGCAACATCTGGTTGTTCTAATGTGGTGGCTTCTTTCGCTTTTCTGTCAGCCATTTCATTCCCTGGGATGCCACTATGTGAAGGAAACCAGACTAGGTGTATGCTGTTGTTCTGCTCATTATGAATGTAATGTACAGACTCCTGGACACGTAGTATGAAGTTGTGCTTTGTATATAATTTGTCTATATCTTGCATAGCATATAGAGAATCGGTACATATTATAAATGATTCATACTTCCCCTACTTTACGCAGCATCTCTGGCGCCACTTCTGCAACTGCGGCGGTAATTCGATTTCAAGGCTCAGCGACATCTGCAGGTAAAGCTGATACTTGCACTGGATATTTAACAAATCCTTATAAAAAAAAAAATCGAAACAACTATCCACTGACCTCGGAAACGGAATGATGGTGTCCGCCGTCTTGCTAGAGGTAATAATAATAACTTTATTTGATTCTAAGGAAACAAGAAGTTTCATACAAGAACCTTAAATTATTTAGAACTATTTATTATTTTTACAAGTGAGCGACCATCATCTCAATGTATTAAATACATTAAATGGACCATAGATATTTTTTAAATTCTCTTTTGAAAGACATAACACTTCTACTTTCTTTGATAGTATTTGGTAGAGTGTTGTACATTTTTACCCCTCTGGATAATATAGAATTACTTCCAACATTTTTTTAAAATCTAGTTACATGTAACAAATTTGATTGCCTAGTGGTTATATGAGAATGAACACGATGAACATTGCTGAAATTTATATTTGAGGGTTTGAAGTTGTTAATTATTTGATAGATATGTATACATAGTTTATAAGTTACAATATCATTTATATTTAATAATTTATTGGGATGATATAAAAGCGAAGTAGTGTGGCGTGGAGGTAGCTTTAAGACGGCTTTGATAGTTTTATTTTGTGAGACTTTAAGTGTATTAAGGTATTTCTTATTTGCTGTGGACCATATAAGGGCCATGTATTGGATATTTGAATGAACTAGAGCATAATAAATTTGCTTTAAATAAAAAGACGGAATAAAGTGAGAAAGTCGCCTTAAAACACCGATCACTGGTGATTTTTTTTTTAGATAGATGAGTAATATGGGTAGACCAAGATAATGTTACGTCCATGTATAATACTAAATATTTTACATTATTGGAATATAAAATATTTGTCATTGAATTAAATTGGTGGTTCTAATTGATTTTTTATTTGGGATATACATGAAGATTTTTGTCGCTAAGGGTTAACTTATGCGATCGTAGCCAGTATGATACTTTTTGTATATCAGAACTCATTTGCGTTTTTATTTTCTGAGTATTTGTGTCCTTGTATAACAAGCTGGTATCATCTGCAAATAGTGAAATTTTTCCAAAACAATTTAAGTTCCCTATTGAATTAATATATATTAAAAATAAAGTTGGGCCAAGGACCGACCCTTGTGGGACACCAAACAGAATTTTTTCCAACGGACTTATTTCATTATTTACTTTAACACACTGAGTACGATTGCAT
This sequence comes from Liopterus haemorrhoidalis, assembly GCA_963971575.1. Taxonomy (NCBI): domain Eukaryota; kingdom Metazoa; phylum Arthropoda; class Insecta; order Coleoptera; family Dytiscidae; genus Liopterus; species Liopterus haemorrhoidalis. The sequence continues at coordinate 92,534,796 of OZ020611.1, forward strand.
AAGTAGCTTTGGACCAGTCATATGGTGTTCCTCTTATCCCAATATTGTAAAATTTCTCCAATAAAATATAGTGGTCAACGGTATCAAAGGCTTTTCTCAAATCTAGAGACAATATACTCCTACGATACTTTTATACGCCACATACGATATTTTTATCCAAATTTTGTTGAACAGCTGTAATCAAATCAGTAATAGCAGTCTCGGTGTCTCCACATTTGCCAAAACCATATTGACCCTCGTAGAAGTAATTTTTAGTTTCTAAATATTTAATTAGCCTTTCGTTGACACATTTTGCAATTATTTTACTAAGCATAGAAAGAAGAGAAACAGGTCTGTAATTGGAAATATCCTCTCTGTCTCCTCCTTTGAACACTGGAATACTTTTAGCTCGTTTTAATCCACTTGCAAATACTCCAGTCTTAAAAGAAGCATTTATCAGATCACTTAATAGGGGAGACAACTCATCACAACACTTTTTCACCATGCCACTAGATACATTGTCTAAGCCACCAGCCTTACTGTTGTCTAGTGAACATATGATTTCATGTATCACAAGGGGCGTGATTGGTATCAAAATCATTGATGTTGCAGAAGGGGGTTCTAATTCTTCATAGGGCATGTGCACAATGTTGTCCTATAGTAGAAAAATATCTATTGAAAGCTGCAGCAATATTTTCTTCATTTGTATGTAATGTTCCATCGATGTTACGAAAATTTGATCAATGATAGAGTTTTTTTTTTTCGTTACTCTTGTAGGGATGGTTGTGTTACAAATTTCCAACGAATGACTGGAACAGGTTTCACAAAAATTATGGGAGTGAATATTTTCATCTCCATAGTGTATATTAAAATCACCTAGGAGTAATACTTTTTCCATTCCCTTGCAAAATATTGTGAGTTTTTCATCAATGAAATTGGTAAATTTATCAATATTTTCGTTTGGTGGTTTATAGACCAGTATTATTAAAAGGTTTTGTTGTACGAGTTTTATTATAAATGTTGACGTTTTATCTGAATATTCATCCATAACTTTGTACTCTATACCTTCTTTAATAAACAGCGCTACACCTCCACCATTTTTTACTCTGCTACTATAAGTCGCTGAATAGTTTGGAAGATTGAAAAAGGGTTCTTCTGAATTGTCTAGCCAAGTTTTACTGATAGCAACAATATCTATTTTGTGAGTAGTCTTAATTAGTACTTCAATATCATATATTTTATTTCTAATGGATCTTGCATTGAGATACATAATTTTAAAATCTTTGTTTTTGTTTTCACTTGTTTTACTATAATGGGATAAACTGTTGCATAATTTAGTATTAACAGACATCTTAAATGAACTAATTTATAGAATTATAATTGTATCATCGTATATCTGGGAATCAATTAAGTGAAGATAGCATCTCTTGATTCGTAACGATTAAGACTTCACTATTTTCTGATTTTTGCATTTTTATTATCCCACTATTTGACCAGCAAATTTGTAGCCCTTGTTTCTTGTAGCTTCTAAAACTTTTTTGTATTATTCCATGTTGGATCTAGTGAGGTGTTCATTTATAAATATTTGAGACCGCGGTTGAAATGTAAATCCCATTTCATCAGAAAAAATACTTCTTGATTTTCTTGCTATTAGGAGATCTTGCATCACGACGAGTAAACCGAACAACTATTGGACGATGTCGACTTTTAGAATCTGAGTGAAGTTTCAGCCTATGAGAGGTGTCAATATCCTGCCCAGTAATTGTGCTTCCCAGGTTCTCAGCAATTTTTAGTACAATAGTAGACGTATTTTCATTTGGGGTCTCGGGAACGCCATTCAATATTAAATTATAATTTTTACTTCTTTGTTCCAGTTCGTTATTATTAGTCTCCAACAGTTGCACTTTAGCTCTTAATTCTGTAGAATCCTTGCTTAATTTGTAATTCATGGCCTTTAATTCAATATTTTCCGTATTCATAGAATCTATTTTTTTCAGTAGCTCGTCTAGCTTAGCTGTTGTAAAATTAAGACTACGTTCTATCTTCTGTTTAAAACTTAAGAATTCCACTTGAAGAAATTGTTAAACCCAATTTTCAAATCACTATCGTCGGGAGAATTTTTCAGATTTAGATCTTAGTTTGTTATTCTCACCACCTTTATTACAACATATAAAATCTTTAGCATTAACAGATTTTACTCCAATATGTATCGCAGCACAGCTCGCATGAAAAAAAGAAGTAAAATCAATGCATTTAATGCCATTGATAACATTCTTTTTACATTTTTCGCATATATCATTCGCCATTTTTTTAAATTTCAATTCGTATAATGTAAACTGATTAATTATTGTAGACAAAATAGCTGCTTTCCTTTTACAAGTTAAAATGCTTGGCTAAGCTAAGAAGTTAGTCAAATATCTTAGCAAGGGAAAGGGGGAACGAAAAAACTTAGCTTATCTTAGCCAGTGTCTTATAAATGGAACGCTCTTACAACTTAAATTAACTTAGCTTAGCTTAGATTTCTTAAGTAAAGTGGTAAAATGAAAGCGCATTATATCATGTAAACAAACTGAGACCAGCAATGTTAAGACAAGCCACCGATATCACTGACGTGACTAATGCGATGGTATAAACTTGAGAATTTTGGTAACTGATGTTAAAATGAAGTTATATTAATAAAATATTGAACAATTTTTTTATGAATTCAGATATCAAATGAACTTTTAGATTGAATATTAGTTCATATGATACAGCAATTTTCTAGAAACACTCAAGTATAGCACAACACTATTTAATTTATAAAACACTGTTAGAAAAAACTACAATTTTCGTAAGCTACGTAATACGTGTATGCACTGTAAGTTATTTTTAACTCAATATGAAATAAAATAGGTAAATGTGTTTTTTTTTTGCCATCTAATTGTAGAATCAGGATTTGTTACAGCATGTACAGATACACAAAACAGGTAATGTCTTCTCCATAAAACCCAACCACAGTACCCAAAACTTATATGCATAAAATGCGCATCAAAATTTTTATCAGATGCTTCAAAACATTGTATTTACCATTTGAATTAATATTTATACTCTTTCAAAGTTGTAAAGTCCTTTTAGATATAACCTGTATATAATAAATATCTTGTCTCAGTCTATAAGAGGTATTATTTAAATAACTCGATTTTACCAACAGTTAAGATACATTTGGTTATTAATTCCAAGTAATATGTTAGTTACTGTTTACTTCTATAGAGATATTAACAACAATAGGTAATAATTAACTACATAAATACAACCATTAAGTTCCCAAACCGAGACAATATTCTATAAATTATAATTCTAATTAACCTCTAAAATCTTGTCAGCAATGAAAGTAGTTGTCAATATCTCTAACCCTTCCTGAAATCATGTTAAGCGTGTGTATAGCCGTGTGTGGTCTCAGGGCGCCAAACGGTGTCGGGACGTTGACAATGGCCTGTGATTTAGCGGCCGTCGCACGTGTCTACGTTATGATATCAGAGCCCGGACAGCAGCCCTGATGTCCAGGCCTTCGTTACGGGTTCACGCGTGCTGCTCTCATTGCGTGGATTTGGGACATACCGCAATGCTTATAACCTGGAGAGGTTGGGATTAGCACCCTCAACACAAGGGCGGAGATGCTCTTATTCATGTAATTATTAAACTAAAATACATATCTACAAAACATAGGACGACATCTACAAATGTAAACAAATATTTTCCACTTCAACTCTTTCTAACTATTATACTCAATGCTGCACATTCGCTGTCTAGGGAAGAATTAGTCTCTGGCAGGCCCACCCTCTCCCTTACCGATGCTTTATCCTTCGGATTTGATGGTACCATCTTCACATCATAGGTTTTCTTTTCTTACCCCAGGCTTCGCGATTTGTAGCATCATCATCATCATCTGTAATTATTAATCTTGAAAATATGTCGTATATGGCCGACTGGTGACTTCCTTTGGTTGACCCAGTACATTGCATATTTACCTCTCAGCAGACTGTCTCCTTTCCTTGCATGATTCTTCCTCCCATGTCATTTCACCTTCTGAATAAATGAACTAAGTATCGAAGAAAAATGTTTAGTTGTTCCAAAACATTGGCAAAGAAAGCTGTTAAGGTAATAATTGAATGTGCCGATAAACTGTAACGCATCAATTATTTTTTTCTTTTTTTTCAGACTCTTGTATTTTCTACTCCTTCTTATTTATTGCCTGTTCTCCAAAAACATTGGCAATATATAAAATGATTTGCACCTTTTTGAATGTTTTTAAGCAAAGTGTAGGTTCGTCGCCAGCTAAGAGTAATAATTATTGGGATATTTAACAACGAAATTTTTGGTGGTATATAGAGGAAATATTGAAATTTGCTATTTTTATTTATTAAGGACATCAGACTGTTTCGAATTTGCAGTAGCACCTCGAAATCTCTAATTTGTATATCCAGGGGATCCTAAACATTCTTCTATGTGTCCACATTGTTTTGTTTTCTTATTTCACCGACTCTACGAGTCACTTTATATATTATTTGCAATTCCATGCCCTTTGCAATAGAGTGTGAGATTATACAAGTAATAGAAATAATAATTACAAATTATTACAAATAGAAAACCACATATAATGCAATATAGGTATATACTACTGCGTTGCGCAAACTGGTTTAATTGTTCTGCACGAATAAATATAATTTTAAGGACTCTATAAAGTAGTAAAACATGTCTGAAATAATATCGGGAGATTTCGTATTAAGAATATTCAGAAAATTTTCATTTGTTATGTCTTGTGTTAGGTTTGCAGGATAAGACTATTTTATGGAAAACTAGCCAGATCTACGTCTAGAACAGGAATTACCCACAACTAGTTTACAAGAATTACCTTTATAATAGATTTGTTTAGGCTCTCTTAATTGACAATATTTATAATAAATTTGTTGAAGTTTTATGATGCCAAAGAATGTAACGTGCAAGTGTAAACCCAAAAACAGTTATACCTTCCAATACAAAAGAGGAAAAGACTTCAAATAACATAATTATTGTAAATAACAAGGACAGTAAATTAAGTTCGCGACGTAGAGTACGCTTAATAGGGTCATGGCAAAGGCATCGAAATGAATTCTAATATGGAAACGTGGGGCTTACTGCCAACAATTATTGTATACACCTGTGGCCAAATTCAAGATCCGAATCACTTACTGATCTGTCCTGAACTAAGCGAACAATGTATAATGGAAGATCTGTTTGCTGCTTGAAATAAAATATAAGAGTAGGTGTTCGTGTGTCCAATAACAGTGACGTATGCCAAGACCTGTGATGGCGGATCGGTTTTTGCAGAAAGAAGTCGGCAATTAATATCTCCTTTAATTTGTCCTTCAAATTATTTTCTTATCTTGTACCCCTGTTAGTTCTCTCCCTATATTCTACGTCCATGTTGCGGTTCATGTAGGGTTTATAACCCATCTCCTTCGCTGATTACCGGCCATGTTTGACACTGGCCCTTAAGGTAATAATGAATAGTTTGTGCCTGCCTCTTCAAGCTCAACTTCCACTAACATTAGCTACACATATTATGACATTTCACGACATTAAATCTTGGAATAAACCATTGAATGCAGCATTTTGCTGCGCATTGATGATAGTGGGCTTTTAACGAAAATTGTTATGATGTAAAGATGGTGATAATTAATTTGCATCCATTTTCTGAGTATTAATGATTTATGTGGGTTTATTCTGGGGTTTGCCGAGTTATATTGGCACATCTGCGTTCTGAATAGCTGCAAAATAATGAGTCGATCTATCAAGCGTTTGCTGTAAATATTTTGTAAGTATAGAGTATATTATAATTGACAATAGTCATATCAGTATACTTTCTAAAATAAAAAAAAATGTAAACCGACAAACGACAGAAGAAGAAAAGCATACGGATTATAGGGACCAATGACGAAAACGCCAAGAGTAAATAACTATCATTGAAAATGTTATAGTCGAAATAATTTGAATCCCTACATATGATTACCGTATTAGCTCGAATAGAACGCAATATTTTTTGACCAATTATTTTCTGTGAAAAATTGAACGCTAAATTCGAGGTCTAGGTAATAGAATGTAATATAAAAAGTCCTTCTTATTAGTACGCCTATGTCTTCACAACACCATAAGAAAGGTGAAAAAACGGTCTTATTGAAGTCAACTGGTTAAGTCCAGAATTACCGATAAACTTGCCGTTACTGCTGATGGATAGACGCTTCGACCTTACGATATATGCAAACGAAAAACAAAGCCCAAAGAAAAGCTGCATCCAGAATCATTTTTTGGGCCCAACAAAAAGTTGGATGACAGAGGAATTGGTATTAGACTGATTGAATGTGATATGCGGAAAACGGCCAGATTCTCTTAGAAAACCTCGCTCCTTGATGCATTTCGAGGACACCTTACGTCAGGTGTTAAGGAAAAAATTGAGGCATTGAATTCCGATCTTGTAATAATACCAGTTGGTATGACATCTCAGTTGCAAGTCTTGGACGTGGTGGTCAATAAACCATTTAAAGACAACTTACGAAAAGAATACAATAATCGGGTACTATCGGGAAATCACCCATTGATTCCTTCGGGAAAAACAAAGAAAACCTCAGTCTCACTTTTAGGAGAATGTATTGCGACCGCCTGGCACAAGCTCGAACCTGAATCGATAGTGATGGTTTTAAGAAATGCTGCATTTCCAATAATTTAAATGGGTCTGAATATGACATTTTGTGGGAGACTGAAACTGTGAATGAGCATACTGCCGATACCGATGCGATTTTCAGATTATTATTATTATTTTTTTCTAAATATCTTCATGAAAAATTTCGGTGTCGCGTTAAATTCGGAGTCGCGTTATATTCGAGCTAATACGGTAATAATAATAATTGATAATTAACTTACTTTAAGATGTTAATTAGTTCACATAACAAAGCAACGAAATACAGAGTAGTTAATAGCAACGTGATGTCTGCACTGTTATATGCCTGTAAGACATGGTTGGTTAATGAAACATTAACCAATAAACTACAAGTCCTTGTCAATAAATACCTAATACCTAAGACAATACCTAATCAATAACCGATATATTAAATCAGTTGATGAACACGTTGACTTGGGTATTACTATCACTTCTGACCTTGGATGGACTAAACAAGTAACTAAATCTGTTAGAAAAGCCAACTCTATGTTGTTTTTGATAAGGAAAGCTTTCTATCGGCCAACCCCCAAATTGTTAACTACCCTATACACGACATACATACATTCGGCCTCATCTTGAGTTTGCGATTCCGATGTGGTCTCCGTTATTAGTGCGCGACATTCAGTTGCTGGAATCTGTCCAAAGACGCGCTACTCGTCTTCCTCTAGGCTTTGGTTTTCTACCATATGAAGAACATCTGAGACAGTTAAAGTTGACCACCCTGAAAGCGCGACGTGAACGTAGTGATTTAATTAATATGTTCCGTGTTGTGAATGGTGCTTTTCAGTGGGATTTGTCCAACATCTACAGTATTAACTGTGATACCAGACTTCGTGGTCATCAGTTTAACTTAAAAAAATCCTTCATTTCGCAACAGTCATATGAACTTCTTCACTAATAGAATTTTTGATCGGTGGAATTCTCTCTCATGTGATGTTATGTCAGCATCTAGTATTAATATATTCAAAAATAGACTAGATCAATTTTTACTATGTAATTGATAAAATGCACAAATTTTTTTTTCAGTGTCTGTTATTACCAAAGTGTATTATTTTTTGAATTATTTGTTATATTTTTATTGATTGTCTCTATTTTTTGTATTTATTTTTTCTTTTTACGCTATAATTATTATTGTTACTTGATGTATGTTTAATATTGTATTTTGTTATTTATACACAGCGTAGCCGCAGCAAAAGCCGAGGCTTGTAGCTGTGTCTCTTATATAAATAAATAAATAAATAAATAAATAAATAAATAAATAAATAAATAAATAAATAAATAAATAAATAAATAAATAAATAAATAAATAAATAAATAAATAAATAAATAAATAAATAAATAAATAAATAAATAAATAAATAAATAAATAAATAAATAAATAAATAAATAAATAAATAAATAAATAAATAAATAAATAAATAAATAAATAAATAAATAAATAAATAAATAAATAAATAAATAAATAAATAAATAAATAAATAAATAAATAAATAAATAAATAAATAAATAAATAAATAAATAAATAAATAAATAAATAAATAAATAAATAAATAAATAAATAAATAAATAAATAAATAAATAAATAAATAAATAAATAAATAAATAAATAGCGTAAATAGCGACGAACTATGGTAAATAACCAAACAGTCAGAGATAGGACATGAGATACATCTGCGCAAATGAAGATAGTTGGGATACATACTTAGACGAGATTTGGCCAACATAACTGGCAGGCTTTTCACTGGAACCCGCAAGAACAAAGAAGAGTCAGGCCACCAAAAAATACACGGGGGTGCACAGTGCAGAAGGAACTGCCTGAAATGGGAATGTCGTCGGGCGAAATAAACACCTTAGCCTTTCTCCGCACCAGATGAAGGTATTTTATTGAGACCCTTTGCTCCTCTTGAGAAGTTGTAGGAACTAATATAATATATAAAAGATGTTATTGCTCGACTGTTAAAGTGTGAATTAAATATTTATTTTATTCGGGAAAATAAAATTGTTGCATAAATGCTAAATCTTTTATTTATTTCTGCTTTGCTTTGATTCTGTTTTAATCACAATAATGATATAATCTGTCTCATTTTGTAATACGAAACTAGATCTGGTTACTTTGGTGACTGTTGTGGTGTTAATAGACTTTTATGGAAACATGTGAACTTGTAAACCTGGCTTTTAAATATTTGATTAAGTTTTATTATATCGAGATCATATTCACTCAAAAACTATGTATGTCAGATAACAAACTAACATGTCAAAATTGCGATTGACATGTCAAAATTGTGATAGACATGTCAAATATTTTGAAAGGTGCCACTTCAGAATTACTACCCTAAGATGATATTTTAAATACACAACATAAAAAATGAAATTTCCCTCTTAGTTTTATATTACAAAATGAGACAGATAATAATATAATAGTAATAATAACAGTACTGAATCAAAGAGGAAAACAATTTCAATTAAATTTCATTCTTCAAGAACTTCATTTTAAATTTAATTTTAGTTCGTGACAGGAAAATTATCCGTTGTTTTATGATGATAAATTGAATAATAGAAAACACATATTATTTCCGTCAAGTTGCTGTCTTGCAATTGGACTTTTGTTTTTGTCAAGAGAACTGCACTGGAAACTTAGATATTTAAATTGTTCCGATGATTCATTGCATTGTTTTTATGTAAGTTAACGAGTTTTAAAATTATAAATCATTTTTGGAACGAGAAGCGGAAAGGAAATTTTTAAAATGGAGCATATTTTAAAAGTTTTTTCGCGGAAAAATGTATAACTGAATTGCAGAGCTACGGGTTATAATGTTTTATATATTTTTGTATTAAAATAATGCTGGATAATTTTTTTACGGATTATTTTCTGAAAAAAAAATATCGAATTGGACAGAATATTCCTGCTTGTGCACAAAATGCCTTCTGCCTCTCTATACATCCAAATGCCAAATAATTGATTTGGTGAACAATAACCCAGGACACCAGTACTTTATCAAGATAAAGGACCCAGGAGTAATACTGTCCAAAACGACAAGTCTGTAGTTGATTTAGGAGAACTTGTAACTCAGTATAGTAGCTGGTCTACGCATATCGTCTAAGTGTTCAAACAAGCTAAAAAGTCTATTAACTCATCCACAAGTCATTTTCACATCTTTCAATATTTCGTAAAATGTACCTTTTTTACATAACCCACTCATTGAATTTGCATTTATTGTTTGGTGTTATTCTTGCAACGCAACATTCAGTTTTTATAAAAAGTTCAAATACGATCAATTCGACTTCCGAAAGTCACAAAACACTTGTCGTACAATGAACTTCTAAGGACACTTTATCTCCCCCTATTGGCAAATCTAAGAACGAGCAGTAACCTGATCCAGATGTTTCGAGTAACTACAGGGAAATTTTCCAGACACATATCTTCACTATTTCACCTCAAAACTGACCCATGTCTTCGTGGCCATCACTTGAGACACGAAAAATGCAGCACGCAGTAAAGAGAAATTTTGCTGTGCAGCCGAATATTCTATATCTGGATTTCCTTTTCGAATGAAGCAGTTCCGGCCCTTTCCATCAATAGCTACAAAATAATTTGCTCGTTTTTTTAAAATGTAATATGTACATATTTTTTGTTTTTAGGTATTATGATTTACTGTAACATTTTGAATTGTGTTTATCTGAATATTGTATATATGTGTGTGGATATGTTTTGTACTATTCTTGTACATATCAAACTACCGAGTTGACATTTCTATGACTTGATATAAATTATATCAGGAACATATTTCCAAAACGTCTTTTGCCCATTTTTCAAAAGTTGAAAGCAACCACGAAAAACGATTAAGTGCCAATATATTTATTTATTTATTTATTTTATTTAGTTTCTTTTTTTTTGTATTTTGTTCTATTTTTATTTTCTGTTCTTATATTTATTCTGTATTCTGAGTATATATATATTTATTTGTAAAGAATTTTGGCAATTTGCTGTAAAATAAATATAATAATAATAAATATAAATGACTTATAATCACTTAAATCAGCCATTTATTTAAGGTTTTTAAGTCAGTTTGGAAAGAAAATATGGTTTCTTTTTTCAAAGAGATAGTGTTGTCAATAAAACAATGAAATGAATTTTTTTTTAATGGACTAGAGACGTTTTGGAAATAAGCTCCTCATATATATAAAAGAACCAATATATACAATAATAGTTACTGCTTACAGTCGACTCGATTGTAAACACCAAATCATAACTTAAGTAGGGGCAGACCAGTAGCGAAACTCCATTTATTGCTCTTCGATGACATTTAATCGCCGGCTACTTTCTGCAAAAACGAATCCGCCATCACAGGTCTTGGCATAGGTCACTGTTGTTGATTTCACAAACACCTACTCTTCTTTTTTATAGATTGAAAAATGGCACACCATACGATATAGCCTGCTCTAGAAAATATGGAACTCCTCCAAGATATCGCATCGTACTAAACTCTACATATTTAGCAATTAAATCTGCTCTCCCTCTATCGATAAGAGATTTAGAAACTAGTTAAATTATACAAAATCTCCAAATTTCCGTGAACAAATGTCTTCACAGAACCGGTCAGACTTCTGTCAGATATCAATACAGTGAATTAAACTAAAGCAAGTTAAAACTCCTGAACATAAGAAGGCAACAAAATGTCTCAAACATTAATCTTTGGAATCAAACAGGGCAAAAGGAAATTTGTGAAGGAATGAACATGGAAATGAAATTGATTTAGCCAAGTTTGGAGTAGGGACCAAACAGACATCGCGAGAATGAATGTAGGCTATTGGCTGTAAACTCACATCAATTTCTGAATATAGCTGTTTCCGTTTAACGGTTCTTTCCACAACAGTTCTTACTACAGCAGTTCTGTCCACAGCAGTTCCTTCCAAGCCGTCGTATTGACTTTGGAATCTAGTGGTTCTAGTGACTCACATCTTGCTAGGTGTTCAGCGTGTCAATTTTAGAGAATCAGCTGAAATGCTGACGTCAGCCTTTATGGTATTTGATCGAACCATTTAATTTCTGTATTTGTCCTGTTTTGTGATGCTAATTCTCTCCATTGTCCTCTCCATTTACTTTATGCGATTCTTGGCATTTCTACGTTGTCTCTTGTGACTATCCAGTTTTATGCACCATACAATATAAAAGACATGGAAGTTTACTAAAGAATGCCAAACTTATTCCTGTTCGCTCTTTAAATTCTTCTTTTTGAATCGATCTTCCTAATTATATACGCTGCCTCATGATCTTCTTTTTATGTGTGTTCATTTGATACATACTTTTAGCATCTGTTGTAATTCCTCCAGTTTTTCTGAAAATAGGACAACGTCATCGCCGTAGCGTAAATTGGTAAGATAAATTAGACTGATACGTCTTCTTCTTCTTTTTTGGTCACTGTCAGTCGGGTTGACTTTTGGCCTCACTCACATAAGTCCTCCATCTTGATCTGTTCATGTTCAGGTCTTTCCATGTGCACTGTATACCAATACCTGGTTTCGGTTAGCTGATCTGTCCATCTCTTGCGTGGTCTTCCCACTGATCGACGGATATTCAATCTTCCTTCTCATATCTTCCTAACTATTTTGTCTTCCCTCATCCTTATCACCCTTCCTGTAATCGTCTACCTCTCAGTTCTTGTGTGAAACTCGGCCTTGAATACAGTTCTCGGATATTTTTGTTCTATGGATTCTCAATTCACCCTTAATTTTAATGGGCCCAAAGATTCGTCTAATCGTACATAAAATTGTATTGTTAGTACACAGCACCCTTTACAAAAGTAATATAATCTGTATTTAAAAATGTTGTTGTATGCATTGTTTATCAATTATATAACTGATTTTGTTTAATTCTAGGAAACATTTAAAAATACCTAACCACAGAATTATTTTAATAACGCATACATATAATAATTTTCAACACAGGTAAATTAAATTTTAAACAAAAAACTATTATTCAGCTTGTTATTCATTTAAAAATATTTCGATAAGCTTTTTTCAATCATAGGATTAGTATTTTCACATGGTTTGATAGAATAATATTTTTTGGTACAATAATGAATTTTTCCAGTATATACTTTTTTTAAATACTCAGATTTGATGAATTGGGTTTATTCGAAAATGGAAAAAATTCATAATTGTGACCACTTAACAAGGCACCTGAACCTTTTATCGGAATTGAAAAGGTCCTTGTTCAGTTTATAAGCAGTACCAGGGCCGTATCGAGGATATGAAGCACCTGTGCCAAGGGTCTAACTTCCGCCCCTCTAACCCAAATATGAATAAAAAATAATAATCATAATACGTTTACCAATGACCGATTGCTAAAAAACGAATTAAATAATTTAACTTGAGTTATACCTAACTTGAATTAAAACAGTATACATTAACATTCATCTTCAGCTCGCCGTTTAACATGGTTTTTATAAACCAGTTTTTATCAAAAAGTCGATTTTTTGTGTCAAGATAAACACTCATATTATCGCCCAACTCGGGTCCATGTTGAACAAATAGTTGTATGTTACTATTGGCCATGTGACGGGAACATTAAAATCAATTATTTTGGCATTATTAATACTTTCTAATTTAATATCCACCATATAATTATCATTATCAACTTGCATCTCGCTTATCTAGCTTTGAGTTTCAGTTATACTTTTTTCTTCCGTTTCAATTTCACATGAAATATGACTACTTGTAGAAGGCAAATTTAATGCTGTTGAATAAGATGTAGGTGTATATGATTTTCTTACAAACTTATCAATTGGAGTTACATTTTTATTTATATTTTCAATTTTCTTTTCTCTTATTTTTTAAAGTGTGAACCGGAAGGTTTTTGGTGGTATATTATCCAAGATATTTTTTTAAATTTATAATTTTGTTTTTATTAATATAATAATTTATAATACTTACTCAGTATTCCAGTATGTTGTACAGTAAACAAAATTAACTACTGTCTTTTACAGTAAAAAATACTTGAGACAAAAACGAAAGCGATTGCACATTTAAAGCGCCAATCGTACGTTATTTTGTCGAAAGGAATGTTATTTTGAAATCGAGATATTATACATTTTTGTTGCAAACTATATTATATTCACCTAGTCTAGTCTATAGGCAAGACCAGTGGTTCCGAACTTTTCAGTTCCCGTCGCCCTTAATGTATCAGATTTTTTCCGCCGCGTCGCTTGTCAAAATATTGGTCTAACTAACGTAGTTGGAGGAATATTTAGATATTTTCGCGATTGGGAATCGCTTGGCCAGACAATAAAAAACACACGTGCTTAGAAGCGGAGTTAAAACAGTTAAGACATGGAGAAGTTAATACAAAATAATAGATACACACGTAATAACCCAAAGAATATATCTAACGGTGGGCTACTGTATGTAGTTGTACTTAGGTTTGAGTAACTTTTGATGGTTATTTTACGTCTAACATGATAATACTTAGAAACGTATGATCTCGAAAAACAAATCAAAATATATAAATCTTTACTAGTCGCAAGAAATTAAAAATGTTACGAAAAAAATACAAGAAAACACTTAACAAATATCACAGCTACGAAAAAAAAAAAGTTTATTGAAACTTTGTTTTGCCCCCTTAAGTTACTTGCGCCTGTGTTTCTCAACCTTTTGTGGCATGGAGCCCCCCAAAATAACGTAAATATTGTCTGCGGCCTCCCTATATATATATATATATATATATATATATATAGAGAGAGAGAGAGAGAGAGGGAGGGAGGGATCACAAGGTGTATCAAGATAGAGGAAACACGATTTTTCTCGAAAAGACGATTTGTGAGCAAGTTTGGAAAAAAATTTGGTGACCAGACTTTACCCAAATAATTGGATGGTAGTATTTAAATTTTCCGGAATAAACCGGAATAAAGTACAGGATATCAAGGACAACTTCGATTTTTTATATAGGAACGTATGGCATGTTGGGTATATTTGGATAAAGCTTTTGAAAAGAAACAACTTTTACATAAACATGTTTTTAATATCTGGTACGGTTACCTATAATGGCTTGCAAGTATTTTTATTTACAAGTGTTCAAAGTTGCTTTCCATTTTGAACACTTTCGCATCCTTACTTTTTAGTTAATAGTAGCTCGGAGCATAACAAAAAATATTGCAAAAAATATGAAGTACCTCCAAGGCGAACCGTTTTAACTAGTTTAAATTAGTTCTCAAAATAAGTATAATTTATTTTATTTATGTTTAAAAGGTATATTTACATTAATGTCACATATTTATGAATATATATATATTACAAAATTGAGCGTTTTTCTATTATTATATAATTTCATGCTTCGATCTTATATGACTTCGCGGCCCCCCGGTTGAGAAACGCTGCCGTAAAGAACAGCACGATGGCTGATGGTGAGACAGCTAATACGTTTATGGGCTATTAATAATAACAATATTAACAAATAACTTTGAAATTATTTTGCAATGTACATTTGCCATTGCTGATAATACTAGACTAACATATACTACAAATACAATATACATATATTGAGTATTAGCATCAATGAGATATAATAATCTATAAAATAAAAATTCAAACGTTTTGGACACTGCTCAACAATCTGTTTCTCTCCTCATTACTCTTGTGATCGCTGAAGACGGAAACAGATTGTTCACATAAGTATTTAAAAAAATATATATTTTTCAAAAAAAGAAAAAACAAAATCCGCGATTTCACAAAAAAAATTGCCAAAAACCTTATCACTCTAGCCCGGTTTCCCAAATTGCCTGGTAGATTAATTTGAAAAAAATCTGTAATGCACATTGATGTGAATGGTCTTAGTACGCTCAGAATTTCTGAGGTTATTTCTTCGAAACATGTTTAATATTTTGTTCAAAACAAGTTTTTTAAATTTAATGTTGGGCACCAAATGACAGGTCTTGAAGCCTAGATTACCGAACAAAAATTAATTTATCAAAAATATTTTATTTTCACACAATTTTTGTAAAATATGTGCCAAAAAAAGTTTGTCCTTAACTCTATTATTCCAGATTGGTTGCATGAAAATTCTATCTAAAAAAAAATATATATAGTTCAAAAAATTCCTGTTCACATCAATATGCATTGATGTGAACAGTGAACTGTGTGAATTTTTTATTTAATGTGGTTAGATTAATAAATAAAATTAAATTTAAAAAAAATAAATAAAAATATATTGGAGCGATTATTTTCAAAAGTTCACCAGAAAATTTTTAACTTCAACCTATTTCTCAGTGGCGGTTATTGAAAAAAAAATTAACAAATTCAGAATAATTCAAATTGAAGTGAAGGGGAACATTATGAATATTAATTTTGAAAAATATAAATTTTAAGATTTAATGAAGGGTATTAAATGAAAGTTCTAAGTACTTTAACGGACAGAAAATGATTTTAAAATATATTTTTTTGTATAATCAAAATAAAAATTTACTGATTTAGATTATGAAAACATTCTTTCGTATAAAATATCTAAGAAACCCGAAAATTTGTAAAAACTAACACCACTTTGACTTTTTCTTTTTGTCACAATACAAATAATATTTTTGCGCCACACCAAACTAAGAAATTTAAAGTCGCCATAGTCTGCGTATACAACAACGAAACCAAACCTCTCCACTACCTAAAGAAACATCAATAAACCCCGCCGAAATAGGTAGTATACTTGTAGCAATAGAAGAAATTAAAAAATCACAAAAACGGGACAAGTACTATATCATATGTACAGATCCCTTTTTGAAGCACAATAGATAAATAATATAAATAGTAAGTATACTTCAATCCAGATATACACACATAAAATAATCCAAAATACAACCCAGTCTAATATCAACAAAATAACCCTAATGTGGATTCCAAGTCATTCAGGTATCCTTAGAAATGAAGCTGTAGATCTTGCCGCAAAGCAAACAACAAACGCACCGTACCGTAAGACACCAAACTCAACAAGAGACATTCAGACAAACATACAATCATTAATTATAATCAGAGAAAGAGAAGACAATTGGCACAATACAACGAATAACAAAGTAAGACTGATGAAAAACGGCATAAAAATATGGAATAAGGTCCTTGCTTAAACGATGAGAACAAAATATAATGACAAGACTGCAGACAGGACATACAAAAATTCCATACCAATGTTTTATGACAAGAACCAAAAACAATAAATGTGAAATACATAACACTGCAATAACTGCAGAACACATATTAATCCACTGCAACATCCTGAAAAACTTAAGAACAAAATACAAAATACCAAACAACAAACCAAAAGCTCTAAAGAACGACTCTAGCTAACATCCTGAGCTTCATAAAAAAAAGCAGAGCTCATAAATGAAATATAAACATATAATACAAGTAAAGTATTATACAAGTAAGTATACATATAATACAAGTAAGTATAAAGTAATATAAGTAAAATATTTAACTAATTTTATCTAATATTTAATGTAACTTATAAGTCTATTACAAAAATATGTATAAAATAACCGTAAAACCTGTAAAGTTATGTAGATAATAAAAAGGCCTAGAAGTCAAAGAGTCAATAAATATATAGCATGAAAAAAAAAAAACTAAGAAAGCCATGATAAAAAAAAATAACGTAACCAAAGTCAAGTTAAATTGTAAAAAGAACTGATTTAAACTGAAGTAGGAATAAACGAGATCTAGCCAAGCAGTTGAGGTTATGTAAAACAAACGCAAAGACGAAAATACATGTGTTACCGTAAGAAACCGACATATGTTAATTTTCTGTGACCTGCTGCGATTTTTCTTTAATGAATAAGCAGTATTTCTTATTAACGTACTCGAATTTCTTCAAATATTTAATAAAGCAACTAAAAACTTAGGGCCAAGCTCATAATATTTTACTAAATGTTAGTAGCACAACTATCGAATTCAACTAGACACTACTAAATATCTGCTGCTCATAATACAAGATAATAGTGTTAATAGAGCTTAATATTTCTTAGTGAAAACAAAGATAGTAGTGAGTATTTAGTAGCACTTGGGGGTTATATTATCACTGATATTAAGCAATTTTACATCAAAATTTGAACCAAAATTGCATCGATAATATATATTAAACTAGAAAAAAACCAGTTGGTTATATTGAATATAGAGTAGAAAATATATAATCGGATCGTTCAGATATGATTTACAACCTGGACTTGCAAAAGGTGGCAGTATTTCTTTTGAATTACACGTTTGTACTGCTTTGCGATATTTCAGTAAAAGTTCATATCAACAAGAGATCGGTAAATACCTACTTAATTTAAAAATAAATCTTCTAACATAACTTCACGAAAAGTTAGGTTATATTTTATGCAAACTGATCGAAATATAAAGTGCACCCATAGAGAACAGTTACTCTGGTTACACCAATAAATCATGCGTCTCGCTTTGACACAGTAACTGAACGATATGTTGTACTCTCTTCATATACGTCTGATTTAGTAAAACAGTGTTGGCACATACTATTTTATAATTAATTAAAATAAGCTAATATAGCACAGTCGTTGAAACAGCGCAGTTCGTCATTTTGAGTCATAACCTCAATGACAAACTTAGTGGCGAAAATATAACTAAATCTATTTTTTTTTTGCATGTGAATTATAGACTAATATTGCTCTTCATTATCTTATTTTACTAAAACATACCGTTTAAAGTCATATTTAGTTTGTGTTTGATGGTTATTTTGAAGAAATGCAAATTTTAAAAGTTTTTATTTAATGTAGGGATATTTGTATTGGTATCGCTACAATTAACTATGGTTACATTTTATAAGTGTGTAGTGCATAACTTTTTAGGTTATATTCAACTAATTTCTATTTTCTTTTCTTTGATCATATTTTTGGATCACATCAGTCCTTTTTAGGACTAATTTACCTATTAGAATAGTTCATTTGTTTATATTCTGTTCTTATTCTTATATTTTCATTTCATTTCTTGTATTTATTAAAATAAAAATATGTATATATTTATGTAGAATTATAGAGAATGTATGTTGCATTATTAAATAAATTAAATTAAATTAAATTAAATTTCGATACAAGTTCTTCGAAACAAGTCCTTCGAAACAAGTCCTTCGACACAAGTCCTTCGATATACATAATTATTCAACATGCCAAAACTGCTATCTCGACAGTCGAAATTAATTATTTCGAATTTAATTTCATACTTTGAAAAAGAGAAAGAAAACGTTGGGCTCTTTTTGCCAATTAATTTAGTAAGGTAATGTATATTTGATTGTATTATACTGTTCAATTTTTAATTGTTTTAATATAAATTACAAAGAGTCTCAAATGCATTAAAAATAAGCATACGAGTGCTTCATGAAATATCTGGCAAAATGCAAAATGGAGAGGTACCACGGAGCCCCAAAAAATTACGACCAACAACAAAGCCAGTGACCGATGTGGTTTCTTTTACCGAAACAGCAATAAGAAATGTTATATACGAAATGTGTAGAGATAAACTGCATATAACGTGTTCGTCTCTGTTACATATTTTGAAAACACGTTCTATTTTTAATGGAGGTAACTTCATATACCATATATATAATTTATTTTTCATATTCTATATTACGAGAGATATTCATAACCTAAATTTCGTTTCCAAATATTTAGTTTCTGGATATCCCTCATATTATTTAATATTAATAGTATTTTTAATTATTATTTTTTTAAATTAAGGTTTAACAAGCTTGAAGATAATCTTGATGAATATTGGTTTCAACTGGATGAAAGATCACGAGAAACCAAAATTATACGAACCAGGTTTCGGGCACGAACAAAGTTTAAATATGTGGACCGAACCACTGCAGCAAGATACATCAGATACGTGGAACAGTACCGTACAACATACGAACAAAATTATTAAAGAATGGTGGCACAGAGAAGTGCTATTTGATAATAATGATGTTACACCATTGATAATGAATGTAAATACTGACAGTAGTTCAGATGATGGATTCTCAGATAGTTAAGACTTTTTTCTCTGAGACATAAATTCACATATATTATATATAATAATGTAATAAAATGGAGTTATAGTTTAATATTTATATAAGTATTTGTATGTAATACTTAAAGACCGGGTAAAAATGTTTTTAATTGGTTTCTTAATTATAATCGCTCACTCATAGCCGTGCTTGTAGTTTTAATTTAGAAAATCCATTTTAAATTCAATGATACGCACGCTCATGATACCACCTAAAAACATGTTTTCCCTGTCTTTGGTAATAATAAAGTAAATACAATATTTACATATAGCTTTATTTCTACCAAAACTGTCCAAGACTATAACTTAATAAATTGAATTTATTTTAACCATATAAAATTTAGTTTAAAAAAGTAATTTAAGTAATAGTTCTGTACAGCGGGTTGCGAATCACGGCACACAAATATTACATTCGTTAAATGGATATCATGTAACAGTACAAAACCCGACGTCACATTTTTTTGTGACGTTTCAAGTGACCCATCTGCACTGTTTCGCCGATTTCCCTATAGTGATATAATGGAAACAAAAATAATAATATTATACTAGCCTATTTTAATAAGTGAAGCTAAGTTGTAGAATTAAGTAAATGATTATGCACATGCCTCTTAATTATTAATTTACTTAGATTATGCTTTTAAAAAATAAATCCTTTGGACATAAAAATGTGCTTCCTGCTTTCATACTCTGTTTTACTGCTGTTAATTTATTTAAATAATTGTTTAAGTAAGTTGTCATTTGCACTAGATAAATGTTGTTTTCCAGTAAAACCACTGGTGTGGCAGATTGTTTCTGAGTGTGATGCAATTGTGTGCAGGTAGTGTACATTTCTTTTCGTGAGTTTGTAGATCATTAAAAAGATATTACTTGTCTGGTGTGTTCTCGACTGAAATATAACGATGATGAGGTACATTACAAGGTTTATTAATGTCATTTGAGCACTAGTTTTTAAAGCGTTTATCTTTATAACACTCTATTTGCATATAATTAAATCATTTATTTTGTACAGAAACGTTCAAGTATTTAATAGTAATAGTTTAACTAAAGTAGTTATAAATTTAAGTTTTCTGCAATATTTCATTATAAATTTATTATACATAATCATTTATCAAGAAAATTATGAATAATTAACACAAGTGAATGTTAAATCTTAGTACTAAGACCACAACAACAGTATCATCGCAATTAACGAAAGAAAAATTTAGATTCCCAGAAGATGTTACAATGTAAGTTAGAACTAAAGGAGAATCAAGAGAAATGATAAATGAATTAAGAACAGACAGTCTCGGGGGCAATTATGAATTCGGAAATAGATGTCCTGTATCATCATCATATTCCAGTATGATAAGGATATTTTCAAATATTTTGAAGTTGTTCATTACTTTTATTTTTCTCATCTTGTTCGTAGACTATTGTAGTTTTTAATATTTGTTTTTGTATCGCTAATCATAAAAAATGGTTAATATTGAGTTGTCAGAATGAGTTCTAACAGGAAGAAGGGCAGTTTTTATCTCTTCTGACATATTCTTGGTAACGCCCACCAACTTACGTAGACGTGGTAATCAACCGAAGTAATCGTTTGATTGTTGATATCGACTGAACAAATTGTTATCGTTCATAGTAACAATTAAGTTTTAAACTTGTAAAAAATATTTAATAATAAAGTACAAAATAACCTGCTACCAGAAATATCGTATCTCAAAGCATAGGGAGAAGACCAGAGATTCGACTAGCACTAATTTATTTATATTTTTTAGACAATTTATATACACATTTACAATTGCTTATTTAGATATTGATTATACAAGGCAATTATGAACATAATCTATATTAGTACGCATCCGTAAAAGAGATAATTATTCCTCAACAACATGGATTTTACCGTGGAAGATCAGTAGATTCGAATTTGATGTCTTACAATAATTACAAATTACGTCATTTCGAAGAAAGCACTCAGTGTATGCCGATTTTAGCAAGGCTTTTGATAAAATCAACCATAACCACCTTATTAATAAATTATTTTCACTTGGAATCCACAGTAACCGTCTTCAGTGGCTGATCTCTTATATTAGCAACAGGTCTCAGGCAGTTAAAGTTAACCGATTCACATCTAATTTCGTCAACGTTACATCGGGAGTCCCACAGGGCTCTCACCTGGGACCTCTATTTTCTTATTTTTATTAATGATGTTGGTAATATTTTTCAACATACTAAATTTCTCTTGTTTGCAGACGGCATGCAAATTTATTTCAAGTATCTCGGATGCAACTCTCATGCAGTCCGATTTTGACAAATTTTGTGCCTACTGCGACCTTAATAAATTTTACATTACTTTAATAAATTTCAAGTGTTAAATTTTTCTCGCAGCAAGAGTAATTACTAGAGTAGATCGAGTGAAGGATTTAGGCGTACTTTTAGACCCCAAACTCTCCTTTAATCACCACATTGATTATATTTGAAATAAAGCCCGTAAAATACTAGTATTTTTAATTCGCTTATCGAAATACTTCACTGCCAGCGCTTAAATCCATTTACTTTGCATATATATCTAGCACTTTAAATTACTGTTCAGTAATTTGGAATCCCTGTTATCAAACTCATATCAAACGGATCGAAAATATACAGAAAAGATCACTGAAATACTTCTGCCGTAAGACTGAAATAGATTACTTCGATTATAAAACATGCTGTACAACTTTTAATATGATTTCGTTGAGTGACCGTCGTACTTTGGCCGATATATTGATATTGTATAAAATTGTCAATAATGTAATATGTTCAAGTGAGCTACTTGGTAATTTACATTTTTTTACACTATTTTATAACACCCGACTCTTTCAGCTCTTTTATTGCTCCGCGGCACATACCAATTCTTATGCTAATTCACCTCTCATCAGAATTATGTCATTATATAAAATTACAAAAATCAAAAAATTACAAAATTCTCAGAAGTGAATATATTTAGCAAAAATTTGGGCAAATTCAAGACATCATGTAAAAATGTCATATTATTGTAGAACCAGTGTACGTAAATAGTATGCATTACTTTATTAATTTTATTTATATTTAAATTGTAGAACTGTATTTTTATATTACTTAATCTGTTTATTTTTGTAACAAGTGGGCTCTTTTTTGGGTTAGTCCTGTTGGTGCTCCTGCATGCCAATAAATAAATAATAAATTAAAACTAGAGGCTATATCTGGTTAATTTTTATTTTTTTGCCTCATATTTAGTTTCTTCGCGTTTCCAATTACCATAAGCCGATATTTGCAAAACAACAATTTTGTGTGCCTGTCTGTCTATCCAAGATTCATCAAAAACGTCTAGACATATTTTTACGTAACTTGGTATGATGTAGATTAAAACCATGATTCGAACATAGGCATTTGCAAATTTTTGTTCTAGGGGGGTTATTTGGGGTTAAAACTGTTTATCAACAGTTATTGTTAACGCCAGCTTTCAGAATCCCACTGAATATCTCACTTATCATACTAAAATGGAAAGGAAGCACCGTATCATAGTGAATTGAAAGATGGGTACAAAGTACAATAAAATAAAAATGTAACAACGACGTTAAACTTTTTTTGCAAGGGTCTTTTTAAACGTCCTCTGACATCAAATGTTAAACTTTATCTGATTTTTTAAACTGATGTTTGATGGGAAATCTCACTAGAAATCTCATTTAATATAAAAATTGCTATTCTAAAACATATCGTTCCCAACAAAATAAAAAATCCCCCGTTCAATTTATGTTATCAGTGTCATAACCGGTCGTCAACTAAGACATTTTTTGGAAATCTCATGTTATTCTAGTTGTGATTTGCCGTCATAAACATGAATGATGATTGCGTTCGTTGACAAAGAGTGTCCATTAAAAAGCAGCGATAACTCGCAAACGGAGATTTGATTTAAAGTAGATACAATGGTTCCATTATGTACGAGGTGTAATTTACGTGGTCGGGCCAATGGCTAATGACCAGTTAAAATATCAATAGCAATTTCAAAAATGGAAATCGCTTTTCAGATTGTATAAACATATGATGTTACTAACTGATAAATGTTTATTTTAAAATGTTATTTACTCCAATTATTGTAATGAGTTTGTATAGTATTTGTGTGATTAAACCTCGCATTTTTTATATATTTTTAACGCATTTTTTTAACAAAGCAAAACAGGATTATTATAAAAATAACATTAATTAGGCAGATGGATATGTGATTAACTTTTAAAACCCACTTTTAAATACAAAACTGTTCTTTCATACAACCATCGAATAACAAATTTCATAACATATGAGGTGTGTAAATTAAGTAACCGGACTGAACACGAGTTTGAATTTGCTAGAGTAATTTTGTTGTCCGTAGCGATTTTTTTCGTCAAACAGTTTTTTCTAGTGCGTTCTTAAAATGAGTGACATTCATTTCGAGCAAAGGTGTGCTATCAGGTTTTGCTTCAGACTTGGGCACAGACTTTTGCAAAACTTCAACAGGCCTACAAAGACAGTGTTTTGTCAAGGACCCAGGTTTTTTCGTGGTTTAAGGCATTTTCAGAAGGAAGAGAGTTGATTGAAGATGAATCACGCAGCGGAAGGCCTTCATCTTCATGAACCGATAAAAATGTCAACAGAATCCGGGATCTTGTGCGTTCAGATCGTCGGTTGACAGAATAAATAAATATATAAAGACAGAATGATCGGGAAAGAGGTGAATTTCAATAAACGAGTTTTGTCCAGTAAAAACATACCTGCGGCTCCTCAGCCTCTTTATTCGCCTAACTTGAGTCCTTGTGACTTCTTCCTCTTCCTAAGATTTAAAAATCACCTCAAGGGATGCCATTTTGGGACACTCGAAAATATTTAAACGTCCGTAGCCGACCAGTTGAAACCTATTCCAGTATCCTAGTTCCAGCACTGCTATGAGGATTAGAAGAACCGTCTCCAGCGCACCCAAGGAAGTTATTTTGAGGGAGGAAATATTGAATTGTAATTCTATTCAAATAAAAAACAAATCAGTCCGGGTACTTAATTTACACACCTCGTATGGTATAGTAAAAAATAGGTACGAGCGAATACTTTTTAAACAACTGTCAATTTAATTTATAGACGTTTCGTTCTCTCTCTTCTTTTTCTCTCGGCACCGTCAGTCGGATTGACTTTTGGCCTCACACACATAAGTCCTCAATCTTGATCTGTTCATTGTCAGGTCTTTTCATGTCTCTTGTATACCAATACTTGCTAGATTTTCGGTTAGCTGATATCTCCATCTCTTGCGAGGTGTTCCCATTGGTCGATAAGTATTCAATATTCCCTCCTATATCTTCCTAATTAATCTGTCTTCCCTCATCCTCTTCACGTGTCCTATCCACTGCAATCGTCTACCTCTCAGTTCTTGTGTGATACTCGGCCTTGAGTACAGTTCTCGCATATTTTGTTCTTACGGATTCTCCATTCATCATTAATTCCAATGGGACTAAAGATTCAGCGTAATAATTTATTTTCGAAAACGATGAGGTGTTGTTGATCTCGCCTTGTTAAGGTCCATGTTTCGGAGCCATACATAAGTACGGGACGTACTATAACTTGATATAATCTGATTTTGGTGTTCATAGACAGGAGTTTCGTTTTGAAGAGAGGACCAAGTGCAAAATACGATGCATTAGCATATTTAATTAGCTTTATAAATTTCTCATGATCTATCATGGTTCCCGAGTATTTGAAAGTATAAACTCTCTCAAAAGTGTTGCCATTAATTCTTAAATTGGTCGCGTTCTCATGACTACTACCAATACTCTACTAACAACAAGTTATTTGTTTTTTCATTTCTGAAGATGAGTCCTACTTTACGAGCTTCGACATCAGTAAGGTCAGTTAGGTAAATTATGTCTTCAGCATTATTTGTAATAATATCTAGGCCGTTTGCATACCCTAAAATCTTGTGGTTCGGTTTCTCTATCTTTCTAAAGTTATTTAATTTTTACCTAAAAAACATTACTACAGTCGTGCGTATATCAAATAGTTCATCTACAATTTATGATACACAATTATTCAATGTGCTGCGTACATTGGCAGCACCAATTGCTTTTTGTATTGTGGCGATTAACATTGAGTGGAGGTAATGGTGGAATACATGCTTCCGGCGCTGCACACATATGCAGTTAAAAACTTGGGGAGTGCACACTTGACTACAGATATTTTTGTATTTTGAATATTTCATTATTGTTTGATGGTGTAGTTTGCATGCAAACTACTAATATACTAAAATAGTGTAATTACAATTCTTTTAAAATTGATTTAATTTTTAATGAATTTCAAAACCAGAAAATGGATACAGCAAATGCAAAAATAAGAATGTATTATATCATATGTTTTGTACAGCACATAAAAAGTTAATTTTCTTTTACATACTTGACCAATGCACATTTAATCATAAAATGTAACATTTCTCTGTTTTATATGATTTTATTTGTAAACTAGGTTATTACCCGTCAACAATGACGAATTTATAATAACGGGTGTTTTTTTTAGAGGTATAGAACTTTAAATTGCAATAAAACAACGATGGATTATTCGATTGACATGAATTTTTTTTTATTCGAAAGATAATCTTGTGGCATTACATTAAATTATACCAACAAGACGGCGCAACATGTCACACAGCTCGTGCCACAATCGATTTATTGAAAGACACGTTTGGTGACCGCTTAATTTCACGTTTTGAACCTGTGAATTGGCCTCCAAGATCTTGTGATTTAACACCGCTGGACTACTTTCTGTGGGGCTATGTAAAGTCATTGGTCTATGCGGATAAGCCACAAACGCTTGACCATTTGGAAGACAACATTCGCCGTGTTATTGCCGATAAACGGCCACAAATGTTGGAAAAAGTCATCGAAAATTGGACGTCCAGATTGGAGTACATCCGAGCCAGCCGTGGCGGTCATATGCCAGAAATCATATTTAAAATGTAATGCCACAAGATTATCTTTCGAATAAAAAAAAATTCATGTCAATCGAATAATCCATCGTTGTTTTATTGCAATTTAAAGTTCTATACCTCTAAAAAAAACACCCATTATAAAAATTTCAATTTTTTGTATGTGTATTTGGTTTTATTTTTTAACGTATCTTAATTTCGTCACCAGTTAGCCAATCACGGGAGAATATAAATATAAATTGAAAGAAATAAAGGGAAATATAAATTTATTTCAGCTGAAAGGTGTCAAAAATTAATTGAGTCTATGCCAAGAAGATATTATACTATTTTAATAAATCATGGATGAAACGCGAAATATTAGTAACACTTTTATGTAAATTAAAACAAAATTGCTAGGAACTTTTAATTATTCCATTTCATGAGTTGGTAATAGTATATTCTATGATTTATAATAGTATATTTCAGTGTATTTTTATCGAGTCGGTCATAATATTTGGAAGCAAATTTTTACATTTCTTAAATAATAAAGGGTATCTTGAGTTTTTAACATACCAAATAGCTTTCACCAGAATTCGGAGTGATTTTCACTGATATCTTTTAATCTAGTTGGCTTAACACATCCATATTTCCCCACTTTATACAGCAAATATACCTGAAACAGAAAATTTTATTTATTATCTGCTTTTATTATATTTAGTTTTTATCATACTATATTAATATAATTTAATAACAAACATCCTCATCCGCAAGACCAAACATCCTTTATAATCAAACTTTTAAAAACACAGCAAATAAACCAGAAATTCAAGCAAGTGAGAATCAATAGCATTACCAAGAGATCAATATATATATATATATATAAAAGCTTTCTACCATATATGGTGTAGGCTGCATTTCTTTATCTCTTTCATTTTTTTGTTTTATTCTATGGCGTAAAATGCGTATCTACGTATTTATATACGAAGTTAGCCCATTCTTTTTTATTCTTCGTCATTTTTTTGGCTTCTACAGTCGTTTTTCGTTTCGTTTATTAAGATATAAAAGAGATTATTATTATTATTATTTGTGTAAATGAAAATTTCGATTTTTTTTTTTTTTTAAATAATATTTTACAGTAAAGCAGTATTTTTTCGCAATTTTTTTAAAATTGTGGCAATTGATAGTTAAATTGTTCTATGAATAAAATTTACAAACTTGTTATAAATACTAGGTGCAAAATAAATAAAACATCGTTGTCCCATAGACTTTTTAGCTTTATAAAATTTCGCATCGGATTTATTTCTAGTGCTATAGTGATGTGTCGACATAGTCAATATATTTGAGTTCCTGTGTAGGCATTTGTAGAATAGAATAGTTATATAAATGAGACGTATTTAATACCCCGGCCTCTTCATACAACTTCACTGTAGGGTAGATACCGGGTTTATTTAAAGCAGTTTTAATAACAGAATTTAAAATAACTTTGAGTTTGTGCATATAAGTTTCCGCTGTCCATCCCCAACCTTATAATTCCGTAAGAGACCAAGGACTGGACAAGACCAGAGTAACAAGTGAAGAGTGATTCGACATTAAATATTTTACGTAGTTTTCTAAAGTAGAAGATGGTTTTCCGCAGTCGTTTACATAACATTAGTATATGACAATCCCATCTAAGATGTTTATCTATAGTAACACCTAGATACTTTGTGGAATCAACTGCTTGAATGTGAAGGGTATAAACACAGTTTTTTATAATCAATAGAAAGTTTATTTGTATTAAGCCAGTTTACAATATTGTGTAGATCCCGTGTAGCAATTACCTCAATATCTGCCCAGTTTTGCCCCTCGATAAAAAGAACCATGTTGTCGTCGAAAGATAAAATTTGACCCTGTAAATCAAATGAAGTTAATAAATTATTTATGTACATTAAAAACAGAAGAGGACCGATCACGGTTTCTTGGGGAATTCCGCAGGATACAATCTTTCTTGACCTCAATTCAAACAATAGATCAAATTTTTATATATCATAATGGGCGGGGCTTTCACACATGAACGGTGCGCAACTTGCATTATAAAACGTAGTATACTATTGTAGTTCACGGACATGGTCTATTTTAAGCTATTTTTTGTTTGTTTTTTATTATTTTTTAATTTCTAAAGAAGTCGTATACTTCCTTAGTTAAAAACACAAAAATGCGATATCTTCTGAAAATATAATCTCATCAAAAATTTCTTTTGTACTATGTGGGTTCACATTTATTTTTATTTATTTTTTTAAAATTTTTAGTTGCGGATGCCGGACAATTTTTTGGCAAAAATCATATTAAAGCAAAGTAATTTTAAAAAACCACTTTCCGTTCTTTAATCAACGTCGTAAGAGCTTTCTTTTGATACCACACAATATAAAAGGTATTTCATATTTGATATCTTTACTATAATATACATATATGGTTATCTCGTATGTTTCAATTTAGGATTTATATATGTGCAGAAATATGTTTGTACTTAAAAACAAAAAGAGATAGACTTATGACAATTCCTGCACCAAAAAAGTTCTATTACATCGCAATCTTCCGACTGACATGGAAGTAACGAGAAACATTCTCAATTTCCTAGATTTCCAATGTTGTAGAACAGGAAGAGGAAGGTCACAGAAGTCGATTCAGAGCTGATAGGAAAACATATGATTGGTTATATAATGGAAATGTTCAGTTCTGAAACCGTCTAACAAAGGCCGTCTCCTCTGCTTCCCAATGTAAAGACAGTTAGCTGGCTGCACTATCAAATACTCGATATTTGCCGTAAATTTCATTTCCATATCTACAGTCCTATATCTGTATAAGATTAACAAGGTAATATGATATTTTAGGGGAATTCACCAAATTAAACCACATTAATATGATACAATTTGGGGTTCGTATATTGATCTCTTGGTAAAATACAAGCTGCAGAAATGAAGTATTTAAGAAGGGTGAAAGGAGTGACTAAAATGGATAGAATTAAAAGTACGGAGATAAGGAAAGAACTTAACATAGAAGCAATAGATAAATTCATAGAAAATAGGCAACTAAGCTGGTGGGGACATATGCACAGACTACAAGAAACAAGAAAAGTGAAGCAAGTCTGGGAGACAAGAACATACGGAAAGAACAAAATAGGAAGACCAAGAAACACATGGGACAAAACATTAAAAGATATAAAGATAAAAGGTGAATTATATATATATATATATATATATATATATATATATATATATATATATATATATATATATATATATATATATATATATATATATATCTAAAAGCCTTCTACCATATATGGTGTAGGCTACATTTCTTTCTCTCTTTCATTTTTTTGTTTTGTTCTATTGCGTAAAATGCGTATCTACGTATTTATATACGAAGTTAGCCCATTCGTTTTTATTCTTCGTCATTTTTTTGGCTTCTACAGTCGTTTTTCCTCTCTCTTCTAATATATCTTTTAATGTTTTGTCCCATGTGTTTCTTGGTCTTCCTATTTTGTTCTTTCCGTATGTTCTTGTCTCCCAGACTTGCTTCACTTTTCTTGTTTCTTGTAGTCTGTGCATATGTCCCCACCAGCTTAGTTGCCTATTTTCTATGAATTTATCTATTGCTTCTATGTTAAGTTCTTTCCTTATCTCCGTACTTTTAATTCTATCCATTTTAGTCACTCCTTTCACCCTTCTTAAATACTTCATTTCTGCAGCTTGTATTTTACCAAGAGATCAATATACGAACCCCAAATTGTATCATATTAATGTGGTTTAATTTGGTGAATTCCCCTAAAATATCATATTACCTTGTTAATCTTATACAGATATAGGACTGTAGATATTGAAATGAAATTTACGGCAAATATCGAGTATTTGATAGTGCAGCCAGCTAACTGTCTTTACATTGGGAAGCAGAGGAGACGGCCTTTATTAGACGGTTTCAGAACTGAACATTTCCATTATATAACCAATCATATGTTTTCCTATCAGCTCTGAATCGACTTCTGTGACCTTCCTCTTCCTGTTCTACAACATTGGAAATCTAGGAAATTGAGAATGTTTCTCGTTACTTCCATGTCAGTCGGAAGTTTGCGATGTAATAGAACTTTTTTGGTGCAGGAATTGTCATAAGTCTATCTCTTTTTGTTTTTAAGTACAAACATATTTCTGCACATATATAAATCCTAAATTGAAACATACGAGATAACCATATATGTATATTATAGTAAAGATACCAAATATGAAATTCCTTTTATATTGTGTGGTATCAAAAGAAAGCTCTTACGACGTTGATTAAAGAACGGAAAGTGGTTTTTTAAAATTACTTTGCTTTAATATGATTTTTGCCAAAAACTTGTCCGGCATCCGCAACTAAAAATTTAAAAAAAATAAATAAAAATAAATGTGAACCCACATAGTACAAAAGAAATTTTTAAAGAAGATATCGCAATTTTGTGTTTTTAACTAAGGAAGTGTACGACTTCTTTAGAAATTAAAAAATAATAAAAAACAAACAAAAAATAGCTTAAAATAGACCATGTCCGTGAACTACAATAGTATACTACGTTTTATAATGCAAGTTGCGCACCGTTCATGTGTGAAAGCCCCGCCCATTATGATACGTAAAAATTCGATGTATTGTTTGAATTAAGGTCAAGAAAGATTGTATCCTGCGGAATTCCCCAAGGAACCGTGATCGGTCCTCTTCTGTTTTTAGTGTACATAAATATTTTATTAACTTCATTTGATTTACAGGGTCAAATTTTATCTTTCGACGACAACATGGTTCTTTTTATCGAGGGGCAAAACTGGGCAGGTATTGAGGTAATTGCTACACGGGATCTACACAATATTGTAAACTGGCTTAATACAAATAAACTTTCTATTGATTATAAAAAACTGTGTTTATACCCTTCACTATATAGCAAAATAGAGAAGATGGTGTAAAAACATTATTATTGCATTCCTGTAATGAAAGTAATTGCACATGTGATATCTACATACAGGCAGTTGATTCCACAAAGTACCTAGGTGTTACTATAGATAAACATCTTAGATGGGATTGTCATATACTAATGTTATGTAAACGACTGCGGAAAACCATCTTCTACTTTAGAAAACTACGTAAAATATTTAATGTCGAATCACTCTTCACTTGTTACTCTGGTCTTGTCCAGTCCTTGGTCTCTTACGGAACTATAGGTTGGGGACGGACAGCGGAAACTTATGTGCACAAACTCAAAGTTATTTTAAATTCTGTTATTAAAACTGCTTTAAACCCGGTATCTACCCTACAGTGAAGTTGTATAAAGAGGCCGGGGTATTAAATACGTCTCATTTATATAACTACTCTATTCTACAATACCTACACAGGAACTCAAATATATGGACTATGTCGACACATCATTGTAGCACTAGAAATAAATCCGATGCGAAATCTTATAAAGCTAATAAGTCTATGGGACAACGATGTTTTATTTATTTTGCACTTAGTATTTATAACAAGTTTGTAAATTTTATTCATAGTAACAACTTAACTAATAATAGCCACAATTTTAAAAAATTGCGAAAAAATACTGCTTTACTGTAAAATATTATTTAAAAAAAAACTCTAAATTTTCATTTACACAAATAATAATAATAATAATCTTTTCGTAATTTATACCATAATTCTAAGCTAAAAAATCTTATTAATTAACCGACGAACGTAATTATGATTCTTTACAAGCCACACAGTCAGATAAATTCTGTAAAAAATTACTGTGTAGTAACGTTACTACAAGATAAAATATTATAAAAAGTATAATGACTTGCATTCATGATAGTAACTGAAGTTGCTCATAGTGACAAATTTAGTTACTAAAATCATAGTAACTGAGTTACAGCATTGGTCTGACAATGCTGTCTAAGTGGTATATTCCTTATTTTAATTGTACAAATGTAATATATATGTAATATAACACAAGATGTAATATAGTACAATAAAATAAATTGAAAATTACAAAAATATATATTTTAGTTTTAAGTTTTAAGTATCAAAGAGGAATAAATCATTTAAAGTTGTTAAATATATATAAACCAAACAACACATATAAGTATTATGAAAGAGACATTCGTTCCTGAGTTGAAAAAAATAAGCCATTTATCATTGAAGAAATATATTCTTTCTTATTAATTTAATGAAGACTTAGATGCGAAGCAAATCGCAGGAAAAATCCCTGGCATTTTTATTTTACATTACGAATTTTTGAACCCTGCACAAATAATGAATACTAATTATTTATTGTTAATAGTAATTAAAATGAATGAATGTTTCAATGTGCAAGGGTTTAGAAAATAATTTAAAAAATTAATAAAAAATATATATATATAATAAAAAGTGCACTACTTACTAGAAGAAAAAGCAAAGTTTATTTTACATTAGTATTAAATTTTAAAATCAAATATCTACAGTATGATAATTTAGTAAATCTCAAAAGAATTCCAAGGTACAACAGTCTCCCTTAATGGTTTCTTGACCTTACTTGCGAAATCCTAAAAAATAGTGAAACTTACCAATCGGTTATTTTCGTTTACATCGTTTACCAATCATTTATCTATATATGTTATATTATTTTACCGTGAATTTTTGGATGCTTCTGTTCAACATAAACAACAAAGATGTTCCGTCAAACCTCAGCTGTAAGCAAATAGAATAACTCCAATGAGTTATCCCTTTTCTCAAACAGACAATTCTCTTTACGTTATTTTTTTCTTTTGCATCTCAGGTATTTATAAATTAAAACTCGCATTAGTTTTTCAGCGTGAAATTGACTTGTAAATCCTTAAGAACTAAGAAGACATTTCATTTCCTTCCGTTTACCAACGCGACAACACGACAACCAACCAATGAGAGAAATTAGTTCAAATATCCTGTTAAATATTTCACAAGTCTGTACTTGTTGATTTATTCAAAGAATTTGATGGATTTTCACAGAATAAAAGATTCTGAATGACTTTATCTTATAGAAGTTTATCTTAAAATCCAAGTATGTTTATAGCGTATATCCGGATTTGAATCACTTGAGATTTGTAAGATGATTTAAGAAATAACATTCACGTCTGTTCTTAACCAGTCCTGAAAAAGGATTGGAAAGTGAATTGTTTTGTTCAGATTTTGGCAACTGGCGCACAAAATTATTTGTGAGTTTTTGTTTTCGATGTTGCTTTCTTTTAGTTAGACGATGACATGATGTGTTCATTTTCTTGTATACATTTTTCCAACGAACTTTCGAACATTGAAACTTTCGTTTTTCTCATGGTAGTCTTCGCAAGGGCAACCTTTCGAATGAATTTATATATAAGAGGAGTGTAGATATTGGGTTGTTACATAAGTCCGTTCGTTTTTTTTTTTTTTTCACCTTATATTTAATAAAATACACATGTTCATTATTTTTTATCACTTTGGACAAATGCTCAGGTAATTTCATACTGTCATCTCTCCAGAAGGTTCCGTCTTTGCTCTCAAAAAATCTGTAGAGGTGAATTTTGATATTGTCCAAAAATGTGAATTTTTTTCCGGAGCATATCGCCCAGACATCGAACCATCCGACTACCATTTGTTCTGCTTTCTACAAAATTCCCTTAACGTAAAAAATTTCGCATCTGTGGACGATATCAAAATTCACCTGGACAGATTTTTCAAGAGCAAAGACGGAACCTTCTGGAGAGACGACATTATGAAATTGCCTGAGAATTTGTCCAAAGTGATAGAAAATAATGGACAGTACATTTGATAATAAAATAAATTGAAAAATGAAAAAAAAAAATAGTTTTTAACTTTTTTAAGTATCAAAGAGGAATAAATCATTTTAAGTAGGTAAATATATATAAACAAAACAAGAAATTGCCTGAGCGTTTGTCCAAAGTGATAGAAAATAATGGACAGTACATTTGATAAAAAAAAAATTTTTAGAATGTATATTTTATTGAATAAAAAGTGGAAAAAAGAACGAGCGGACTTATGTAACAACCCAATATATCCTGGATTTTTTAAACAGCAAAAGCAATAGCAACATAAAGTTAATTAAAGAAATTTTATTTTTCATAATAATCTATTTACACTTAAAGCGAGTGTTAAGTTAGAAATATTGAGCGTAAAAAAAACAGGTCGTGGAAGACAAAAGTAGCACTATCATTTGTCCAGTTATTTACCTGTCCTTTGAAGTTAAGTTTTAAAAGTTAGGTTAGTTAGTACTCAGTTCATTAAATTTTTAAAGTATCGTTGTGAATCAAAATATGGATTTCACCAAAGAGCACTTACGAATCATAATCTATTATGATTTCAAAAAGTGTTTAAGCTCTTATGAATGCAAATCAAGTTTAGATTTAATTTCTAAAATACGGAGCGTATATCAATTTGCCATGAAATATTAAATAATAATATACATCACCTCTTAAATAGAGGCGTACATAATTTTTGTTTTGTTTATATATTGTGATAGGTGACGAAACTTAC
This sequence comes from Liopterus haemorrhoidalis, assembly GCA_963971575.1. NCBI lineage: Eukaryota > Metazoa > Arthropoda > Insecta > Coleoptera > Dytiscidae > Liopterus > Liopterus haemorrhoidalis. Next base: position 92,569,961 of record OZ020611.1, read on the forward strand.
ATTCCAGTTTCGATGTAAATACATAACAAGAGAGTCACGTATAGATTCATGAAGATGGGCAAACTCCAAAAAAATAGGAATGCAGCAATATATTTAATATTCTTTAGAAGTACGAACTTGGTAAAGGCAATTAATCGAGATGGACAAAGGACAGGTCCATCTAAATGGTACGCTGAAAAAAGTCCTCAGTAGAGTTCCAGCGAAAGGGATTATTATATATCATGACAAGGCGTCTTCCCATAGCGCAGTTTCAACTCTCCGGTTTTTGGTGTAAAAAATATAAAAGTGAAAGAACATCCACCATACTCGCCCAATTTGGCAATGTGGGACTTTTGGCATTTCCTTTTTTTTTTTAGTTTAATAAAATAACGGAGTAGAACGTTTTCGCCTGAAGAGTTTGGTGACATTATCCATACTTGAGGAAGAGTCTATAATTTATCGAGGAATCAACATGATATTGTCACAAATATAATTATAGGTCAGGATTGCGTCATATAGACATTGTGAGGCTCAGCTGTTTTATTAAAAAATTATTTGTCAGCGTCTAATATATGTTACCTGATTACGAAATGCATACGCCGCATTTTCGTAATAGGGAAATATTTGTCATGACGAATGAATATTGGAACTAGGTCAACTACTAGTACAAATGCATGGACGTCACTTGGTCTCGGAGCAGAGGAACGTAGCCAACTCCTCTACACGTACCAGTCCACACGGTGACGACCGAGACACCAACGCCAGATACTCGTACAGCTGGTGAGCCAAGCAAGCAGTACCATGTGAGTGGGCGAAGGCATCTCCAGGCTCCTCGACCCGCGATGGGTAACCCCCGCCTCGGAGATAGGTCCAAGCCGATCCTGATCAACACGGGGTGGACCGAAGACTTCCCCAATCCATGGGCAAATTCATACCATTACATTTTAAATTGGATGTATAATTAATAAATTTGTATTGTTAAAACCAGGCTCTGTCTTTCAATCAAACCACCCACGTGATAATATTAAAGCGAATTGAAACGTATCACATTTCTAGCCAAAAGCAAGGTTATTGTCTGCACCATAGTTCAAATCAACGATAAGAAAGAATTTACGAAGAACAGCCGATCCAAGATGGAATATTTTTAGGTCGTTGTGTACAAGAAAATTGGTCACAATTAGAAATAAATATCCACTACCCATGTCAAGATTATATTCATTTAGGGTATTCAGTACAAAAGTACTGAGAGGTAAAACTACTGGGAGTACAAAAACTGTAGTTGAGATCTAAGAAATTCATCTTGCAATTACTAAACGATTTTTACTTTCTAAATGATCCTCTTATTTGAAATTAGGAACATATTTAATTCTAAGTGCAACATATTACTTTTTCTCAGCCTAGATAGTAACATATATTTAGAAATCTACGGTAGTTAAATAGTAGAAATATTTATGGTGAATTTATTATTCTGTTTGTGGTTGGAATCTTTGTGCATTTGCAAGTACGCTGCCTGATGCTGATTGTTTTAGGCCCCAGACCACAACTTACCTAATCCATACTTAACGACGTCTTTGCGTCCAATCACTGTAATTGCAATAAATTTGTCAAACAAATCCCTTGACTAACTACAAACGTAACCAACAATCAACACAGATTAAAACTAGTTATACTAGGATTATGTTTTACGTATATTTTATAACAAACAATCTTTTAATGAAACGTATCGTATCGTATTTTCCGGCGTCAGTTGCATTGCACTCTACTTCTGGTAGAGTGCTATGCTCACGAGATCAGACCAATGACGTCATCGTATAGGCACCAAATAATGACAAAAAAACCAATAGCACAGTTTGCAAGCAGTTTTATATCCGTTGCTGAGCAACGAAGCAACTATAAGAATTCTGCTTTCTGCGCATGTGACGTTACTGGCCTAATATCGTGGGAAAAGTACGATAGTAACCTTGTTTCGCATGGCAAAAATTCTGGGTTCTATTCCGACCAGAGTACGGATGTCTGTATTCTGCATGCATCACTTATTTAATAAGAAGAACAAAAATTGATGTGAAGTAGGAATTTTCACATATTTGTGAAGGTTGCCAACAAAGAGCCCGATTACTGTATATCTGGATTAAAATGTTTTTGCTGTAATTATTTTTGACCTATTTATCTACATATGTACAAAAACCTCCATTTAATAAAAAAAAGGTACTATTGCAGATCATAACAATAAGCATTACTGTCTTTTTTCTTTCTCCTCTAGGATTTTTGGTCAAACTTTTCTGAGTAATAGGTGTGAGGGACAAAATATTCTGGAAATGAATTTGACGAAAATCTCAAAAAAATCTGACGAAATAAATAATATTTTATAAATTACTTTTTGTTCATATTCCTCCTTACAACGTACTTTATTTAGTGTTTTTTCTTCTTTTTTAGGTATAAGCTGTTAAGTTAGCAGGTAAGTCAGGTTATGTGGGTATAAGGCAGGTTATGTGGATATAAGCTTTGTTCAAAAGTATTGTGCTATCCTACCTGTTAATTTACTTACCAATTTTTTCAATGAAAAACAGGATAGTGGCTACGACTAGGAGAGAATATTTTCCATTATATATAGGTCATTTCTTTGGTTTAAGCGGAACTAAAAGGCATTTCTGTTCAGCCTGAAATGTTGAAAGCTAAACTCGTGAAAAAAATAAAATAAATAAATAAAATTTACAACGCTTAAACAAAACGGTCAAAAACAAGATTCAAACGATAAAAGTTACTTCATTCCAATATCTAGTTCTTAAAGGTTTGGAATAGTCTACAAATGTAATAAAATTTAAACTACAATATATAATAAACAATAATGCAAAATTCTATCGATCATAGTATTTTAATCAAATTGTAGGCAATAGTAACAAATGTTCATTAGTAACGAACGTTTGATTTCACTAATTGAATTTCGTGTATTCATATGTCCACAAAAGTTAAAATTAGAGAACCAATGGCAAGACGTTGATCTGACGTAGGCTCTAAACTGCAACGATATGAATATCGAAAGAAGTTGGCGGCGTTGATAGTTCAGATTTTGCGATACGTAAGGTTGTTCTGATTTGATATACAATTTTGTTTCGGAAGAAATGAAATAAGAAAGAAATAAATGCACATAGTTAGTGTTCTGAACAAAGAGTCGAACCGGAACCGTAACTGGAACGTAAAATTGCTCAATTTAAAAACCGAAACCGGAACGAAATGTTACTATCGGTTAATTTCAGTTCAATTTTTTTAATTTAATTAATTAATTAATCGCTTTCTTACTACTAAAACATATTGACTGATAAAAGAAAGAATCTATCAGAAGAAAATTTGAAAAACATATTAATATGTCGATTAAACCTGGATTTTTAATTTTATTTTCATTTCAAATATTATTTTTACAATTGTAAAATTTGTATTATTTTTTATTTATTTATTTATTATTATTATTATTTATTTATTTTATTTTTTTGTTAGAAAAATGTTTCTGTTATTTCGTTTTCTTCTTTAAAATATTGCGATTCTTCAAACTATTATTTTTTAATTTTTATTAACGTTTTTCTTTTCTCGAATTGTGATAATATAAACTGTGTGTGATTAGGGGTAGACTTTTTATATGGCGCCCCCGGGTAGACTTTTTATATGGCGCCCTCAGATTTGCATAATTACTCAAAAATTAAGTTGAAGTTACGAGCCAGATGAACCCAAATATTCAGAGGCGCTGAAAATTCAAAAACATGCTGTTCATTGCTGTCAAAAATAGTTGTTGGGCAAAAACATGTCTTCAACCAAAATTTTCAGCACTCCTTGTATCTGGCGCGTGTTTTATTAATTATTTTTCTAATTTCCTCTAAATTGTTAGAATTTTATTTTATTTACGTGCAATATGTTTTTGTATTTTCATTTGTATGTTCCTAAATTTTATTTTGTATCTAAATTTTATAATTTAAAGACAAAAATAAGAAGAGATGTTGGTAAATAAAATGACTAACCAAAATTTATACCAGTGGATATATGATGCTAGACTCGATTTTAACTTGTTATTCGAACCGGAACCGAGCCGGAACTGAATTCAATTTTTAGACCAACCGAAACCGAAACTGGAACGAAAAACATTTACTTGGAATGTAACCGTATACCGGAACAAAATAAATTTGGGTTTGACTCTGGTCCTAAATGAAGAACTGATTTTAAAAAAATTGTGCACAACATGTGCAGCTGCTTACAACGACCCTGGTTATCACTACGAAATAATAAAAAGAAGAAACAATAAGGAGTTTTAATTACAATTTTCTTTTTGCCGAATCAGAAAGAACTACAAAATGATATCTCCTGAAATAAGTGGTGTTTTCTTTGTAGAATTTTGTGGAACAAATCACGTACAATGATGCAGTTAACTCTGTGTTCGGTTGCGTCCGCGACTGAAGGCTGTATCTTCCGACATGTGATCTGCTAAGTACTCCTTATCCTGATTAAATGAGAGCGTTGCCGCGACAGTTAGTGCCATTACCGTGAGACTGCAGCACAGCATCATAGAACAACAGACCAGACAACCCGGAACATGGGAATCAACACAATGAGGGCTCTTCCAAACCACAGGACCGGCTCAAACAATTTCAATATTTCAGTCACATGAAGACAGGATAAAGATGAACGATAAGATAGCTTTACAGGAAATATAGAGATTACAGGAATTCCGTTATGTTCAGCAATTGGTTTATATAGCAACAGTGGCCAGACTGAGATTAGCAAGTTTTCCTACAGATCTATCAGTAGACGAAGAACTATCATTCAGAAGCAGCTAAATGCTATTCATTTTGCGGTGTGAAAGTAACGGTTGGTTGCAAAACCAGATAAGTAAGAAATCAGTTTCAAAAGCAGATCAAAATGCACGTAGGCTGCTGCGCAACAATCGCAGAACAGCTGCTATTTTTCAGTTGAGTCATTAACGGTGTGAAATCTTTATTAGTAATAGGTACTTCTATCAAACTTTTTATGAAATGCGAACTTTAACGTATACATTATTAATAAAAATCAGTATTTTATTTAATTATTTTTTAACATGCATATTCTATTAATAATATGGATTTTTCTAATAAATGGTTATCTTTTCAGTCTTATTGCTATTTTTTAAAGTTTTTATATTGATAAAAATAGGTAACATAATAAAATTCTTTTAAAATCGATATACATCCCAAACCTTTATTGCAAAACCAGACAGATCCCATAGTTTGGTGGCAAAACCAGATAGATTCAAAACAATTTTTTTTATTTTTCTCAAAGTAAAACATATACAGAGCTAATATTTGGTTAAGACTTGTGTCTATCTAATACCAATTTGTAAAAAAAAAGATAAAATTCTTCCATAAATAATGCGATTAATTAGTTTCTCTTGAAAAATTTGGCAAAAGTGATACATCTGGTTTTGAAATTAGATGGCTCAAATGAAATACAGTAAATAAATAAAATACAATGAATTATACTCTATCTCTGAAAGCCTGATAGTAATAAATAATTTTTTCAGGCAGTTACCAGTGGCGTGCACATTTTAAACACGTCCCTGTGACCATATTTTTCCTTAAAATTTTATGGTTATTTTTTATGGCCTATTGTGTTTAACCCTAGTTCGTATTCCCATATACTATGTGCGGCACACTGGGTTGTTTTTAACAATATTTCGTTTCGAACTATTCATATTTTGTCGCTTTTGTTTACCGCTTCTGTGTGATAATACATTAACTTTTTACAAATAATAAATTATATTGCTATCAGTCTTTCGGAAATAGAGTATAATGAAATAAAGTGAATAGATAAAAATAAAATACAATGATTAAATTAAATACAGTAAATAAATAAAATAAAAAACATGAATAAATAAAATACGATGAGCAAGTAAAGTAAGATACTACGGGATATTATTAATACTATAATTCTATATTATACTATAAGTCCAGATTCTGCAGCCACTGAAGAGCGGCGGGATTTAAATTGTTCAGATCATTTATGTCTCTAGGAAATTTTCTTAATGGGCATTCAGTAACTATGTGAGCCATAGTCTGGAGGGGTTCACCACAGTTACAAGCTGGGGACGTAGTCATGCCCCATTTGCACAATTGTACCAAGTCATTGCACCTCCCATGACCTATCCTTATACGGTTTAGCCGTCGCCAAAGATGTCTTGGAAGTTCGAACCCTGGTAACTTAATCGTTGTGTCAACTATAAGACTTTTGTTTTTTGCCTTAGATGCAATCCACGACCTATTCCAATCACCTGATACGTCTATAGGTTATTTTAGATGGTTATTGATACAAACTGGGTTTCGGAACTTTAATCTTTACCGGGGTAAGTTCTCAATTTCCCTGCTTTTCGGTGGGTCATTAAAATTGCTGGCTTTACTTTTTTTTTTTAATTATTTATTTGAGTGCTTCGGCAGCTCAGGCCATTAGCACTATATAGATATAGGTTTTACAGTGTGTATTACATGTGTTATTTTATGTTATATGGTAATTATATAAGTTTAGATACAGGTTATGGTAGTATATAATAATATTTTAAAGTAGGCAATTGTATTGATAAGATGTTTTGTATGTCGGAAAATAAGTTAATAAGATCTAGATTTGGTGGTAGAGATCAATTTCTGTCAGAAATAGAAGAGAGTTGAGTAATGTTTCTGTGTTGGTGCCTAGTGCTTCTAAGAGTAAATGTGGTATTGTAAAGGGTATGAGTAACACGCTCTAGTTGACAACGAGTCAACTAGAGATATCAACACCGGGAGACGTGGGAACGCGAGATTTCATGGAGTCGGGGTCGAGAAGTCATGAGCGAGAGATGAAACTGTGTAGTGTTGAGTCTAATGGGATGAGATTTCTAATAAGAGTTCTGTGTGTGTGTGGGTAGTTTTCCCAAAATATGATATGTATGGTGAGTGAGATTAAACAGTATTTTAAACAATCAACACAATGTTTCAATATCAACAACCGAATCCCATACCTCTGAGGACCGCTACCCCTCAGAAGACGAAGGGCGGGCGAATAGGGAACAACACCCACCCTCCCCAGCTGCAGTTTTTGCAGACAACCCTTCCCGAGGATACTCAAACGCCGTATCCAGGTCGCCAATATAGCGGTGGCCGCCGCGGTGTTTAGTGGACTCATCACAGTATGTTTGTGTTTGTCTGTAGTGTTCGTATTTGGTGCATTGTATTATGATGTGTCCGATTGTGAGTAGTGTATTACACTTGTAGCAAATGGGTGGTTCTGTTTTGTTGAATATGTGTTTGTGTATGTATAGAGTGTGTCCTATCCTGGCTCTAGTGATGATGACTTGGTCTCTTCTCCTGCCTGTGGTCGTCCATGGGTTTGTATCATCTTTTATTTTCCTTAACTTGTTATTTTGGACATTTATTTCTTCCCACTTCTTATTGCTGGCTTTGTTCCACTCTCGTTTACTGGCAATAGTTCTTCTTATTGCAGGTAGCGTAATATTTGACAGTAGTGGAGATAGTTCGCATTATGGCATGTAGCTGATTGTCTACTTTGTAAGCGTGTGCGCTGCAACTCCATACAGGAGCGCAGTACTCAGCTGTAGAAAATGCGAGAGATAGACCAGCCGTTCGTTAAGTATTAGCGTCAGCTCCCCATGACGTTCCAGCGAGCTTATTCAGAATCGAATTCCTCGTTTTCATCTTTTGACATACTTTATTTGTGTGGTCTTTATATGTCAGGGACCTGTCGCATGTTTCACCAAGGTAAGTAGGATACTGATTATAGGGTAACATTTTAACTCGAAACTAAATGTCCGGTTCTAGGGTCAGACGGTTGCTCAGGTGGAGCAGCATTAAGATTTTTCTGGGCTGGGAAGGAGGCGCTGTTGCTTGTAGAAGCGGTCTAGAATTTTGAGGTCTTCTGTTAAAATATTTGCACCTTGACTAATATTTTTGGTTTGTACTGCAATAGCGAGATCGTCAACATATTTGAATTTACGGGCTGTAGTTATTGGAAAGTCGCTGATATACAGATTAAAAATCATGGGGCTAAGATCGATCCCTGAGGCAAACCGTTCTTCATGGTTATGGAGTTGCTGTGGTGGTTATTTAAGTATACTGTTATGCACCAGTTAGTTAATCATTGTATTGCTGTTTGTAATTTGTGCGTTACTCCATTTATCCATACAATGCCGTAAGCACATGATAGATCGACAAATGCGGCTTCAGTTTTTTATCCTCTTTGAAAGTCTACTTCGATAAAATTTGTGAGGGCTAGGACATGATCGCAACATTTGCGGCCACTCTTGAAACCTGCTTGTTCACTAGGTATAACGTCATCCAAGGGTATAGGTAAACGGTTGTACAGTAGGCGTTCAAGAAGTTTGTAGCAGGTGCAAAGTAACTCTATTGGCCTACAGCTAGCTGGATCTTCTGCTGGTTTGCCGGGATTTACGATGGCAAAAATTTTAGATTTTCTAAAAATATTAGGTATTTGGCCGGATTGCAAAATATCATTAAAAAATCTGTAAGCCATTGCCTCATAATTGGGCCAGTGTTTATTAAAAATTCGGGAAAGATGTTATCCACACCTGAAGCTTTTCTAGGTTTAAGAGCCTTTATGGCTCTGTATATATGGCGTGTATATAGTATTAAAATAAATCATAATTAGTATTATGGTTTGAGTGTTTATGAAGTATTCCTAACAAATTTCCTCCATTCCTGTCTGTTGAATACGTTACCCTTCATCTTGTGCCAGTCGCTGATTCTTCTGTTTAAACTATCTGAAACTACCTTTTTCTTTCTATTCTTCAGTCTACTTTTGGGTGAAGAATATTGACTATCATTATGGCTATTCGTGCTCTGCTGCCATCAGAAATTCTTCTGCGGATATAACTTCGAATTAATTTCTTTTTCAGGTTAGCGAGCCAGGAAATCATTAGCCTTTCAAGGATTTTTGTCCCTTCGACCCCTTTTACCCCTTTTTGATAAGAGCTGACATTTCGAAGCAATGTTTGGACATGCACAAGCACAATCTAAGTGAGTTTTGCGTTTCATAACCGGCGTTTTCAGATTTCTTCTGACGAAAGTACTCCAAAGAACGCAAAAAGTTGGAATATCGTTGGAGAAAATCTACCGCGCTAAAAGGAGACAATGTTAAAAAATAAGTCGCTTTTTGTTCACACTCTCACATAACATTATCTTTCTCAACTTTTGTTAAGTTTTTTCACTCTAATATCTGATAACCAATGCATGCAACAACATATTCAAATACAGATTATGTTACTTTTGTAACGGGTGCTGTGTACTAACCATGTAATTTTATGTATTTTAATTATTTACCGAATAAACTTATTTATATAATCTTTCATTTCGAAGTCATTGACTTATCAAACTCCCTTCGTGTGTTCCAAAAAAATCAAATTGATTACTGCTACTGATAATTTCTGTTCCCAACGCTACTAAACTGAAGCAAGGGTGATTTCCAGAAATAATATAATTCACTCACATTAACAACGTTCAAAATACTTCCCTTGGTGGATTAATGGCTTGTTTCCCAACGTTGTGGTGACATCAGGTTGGTGGCATAATCGTATATGTGCCAAATAATGACGTCAGGTCAATCGCAATGCAGTTTTCAGACGGTTCTACGCTTGTTGTTTATCAACGAAGCTACCATGCGAATTCTGGTTTCTGCGCATGTGATGTCACTGGCCTGATCTAGTGGGCAACGCACTCGATTTTTTAACGCTAAGTTACGTAAAATATTGTAACGAAAACGTCATATTTAGCGGGATTTTACTCTATATGCGTTTGGTACAATTATCATTAGCGAACTGATAAAATAAATTTGTCATTAAAAATGCAATAAAATTTACTTACCACACAGTTAAGTTATATATGTGAGACAGTAATGTTATTTTATAGACTAGTTTTATTTTTTAAATTTTACAGCACGTTTCACAATTATATTCTGTATTTTTATGCTAAATGACTACATTAACTGCAATCAAAATAATGGCTACAATATAAAAAAATTTACACATGCCTTACATATTTTAAAACTAAAAACATTAAGTAAGATTTCAAATGTAATCCCAAAATTCAGTATATGACCCTAGCAAAAGAAACATTTGGTTGCAAATTGGATCTTTATAACCACATCATAAAACGAGATATGTCAAAATTACGTCTCTCAACTATTTAAGAACACGGATCTCAAATTACGGGGACCTAAGCAATAATATGAAGGCACAAACCAAAAAGGCAGGTATTATATAAGGACATCTGAAGAATTCCCCATGGAAAAACAAAATAATGAAATAATGCAAAACAAGTATATATAAAAAATACAAAATTAAGATCATAATCTTCTAGATCAGTGGTTTCCAAACTTATTTTGTCGCGGAACCCTTATGCGCTGTTCAAAAAATTACGGAACCCTTTTATTGGGAACATTTGTGATACAACTTTAAATAAAAATAAAAAAAAAGAAACATTACATTACTACAAACTTGTTTCTTTTATAAATATGATAGAAAAGTAGGAGTTTATAAATTAGTAGTCATTTTCATTGTATTTCCAACAACAATAAAAGTATAAAAAAAAAAAACATGAAATTTCATATAAAGTGTGAGACTCTTTGATAATAAAACTAGCTTTAATGAGAAGCATGCTTATGCATTTTGGATTCAAATATCCTTTCAAAATTTGGTATAATATTGGATAATCGAATTCGCATATCTGGTGCAGCATTTGACTTGCTGCGATATTTCGTTTTTGTATCAGCGCATTTAGAAAATCTAGCTTCACACATTTACATAGATTTGCAACTAATGGTAACAAAAAACGAATTGCCCTTTTTGATAAATGAGGATATTCGTCATATATATCAAACCAGAAAGTGGTTTTTTCTGGTCTTTTAGGTATTTTTTCTTTTTTTTGAATAAATTTTTGTATTTTTCTTGAATAAATTTTTAACTAATCTTAAATTCTTTTTATTTTTATTTTTGAAATATCCATTTTTATGAAATAAGAGAGATATAAAGAGCACCTTGTCCCGAGAAAACCCTGAATTTTACCGCGGAACACACTTTGGGAAACGCTGTCCTAGATAATTTATGAATAATTTGTTGTATGGTATAAAGTTGAAAATTCTTCTATAGTCCGGCAGTTGCGAGCTTTGCTAAACCGTTCGAGACAAAATAAGTTCGGGAATCGCTGATACAGAATTTGCCAATGTGGAATGTTAAAACAAAATCAATTCTTAGTTGAACAAGCCTGGTCATTCCTTCGATTGGTTTCTATAGCTCTACCAACCAAAAATTGCACATCAAGGTCAACTATAAGCTGTTTGGTATTATTTCAAGAATAAACCATTGGCGACTGGATATAACGTTGTCCAACAGGTACCTATTGTATTAAAGTTCTGATTTATGTTGAAAGTTTCAAAGATTATACAAAATACCAAATTATTAAATATAACAAAATATTATTAAAATTTTACATTACTTGGTGTCTTATTACATTACAAATAGAAATAACAATAATGGGTAAAATATTTACAAATACACAAAAACCAGAGTTTTATCAAACGACGGCTATGAAATAGCCAGATTTAGACTTAAAGCCAGTAGAGTATAAAATTTAAACTAGCAACTAAGACATACGTATCACAAAATTTTATCGAGGATAGAAAATATGCTAAACTTAGGTATGTCTGTTCTTCTTTCCTCTTACTTTCTTATCTAACAAATATATGCGTGTGACATATTTTAATCCATCATTTGATTTAACCCTGCATACATTCGTCCTTGATGTGCAATCTTTGGCTTGACGAACTCTATTAGTAGTTTTAATGTTGCAGAATATCTATCCATATTTCCCGTAGTTCCACACTACATGATATCAACGTGGTGCATACCTCTTGTATCCCAGAACATTGTTGTAATAACTTTGCTAGTTAAAGGAATTTGATTTTATATTTTTCTTTGTCATTATAAGCGTTTTAATTAATATACCGGTATACCTATACTTCATCGCCGGTGACAATGTCTTTCAAAGATATGTTTCCATATTCATGAAACTGCTGAGACATTTCAGGAACTTTTGTAGGCACGTATCATGATCAAAAAGTGAACATATAAGACAAACAGGAAGATCTTTTAAAACCAGAGTCTCTGAATATAAGATTTTCACCAAACAAAAAACCGATTCAACCTTCGCAGAATATCTGATAAATGAAAACATGAGTCACTTTTGAACCAAAAATTCTTCACGTCAACAGAAAAGGCCTTAAGCTGAATTTTCTAGAAGCCATCAAAATCAAGAAATATAAGAACAAAATTAATATTCTTTTTATACTTTGCTTTCACAATAATATCATTGTTACACTGAAAACATTTTAACAATAGAAGCTATTGTTAAACTGTTTTTGGTGACTTTTTATTTTGACAGATTGGCAGTACCACTCGTCTACGGCGTGTCATTGATAACCTCAAATATTTTAAAATGTTTATTTAATACAATTTGTAAGTATTTCCATGTCAGATAATTATTTTATAATATTATAATTAAGAAAATAAAAAAAAAGTTTGTTGTTTTGCATCTTTCATATTATTGTTGTGTTGCGTTATCATAGAAATTATTTTATTATAAATTGTTGCTATGGTGACCGCATTTCACAAAACTACCTACATTGTATTCCGGTATTTTTTATAAATGAAATTTTAAAATTTCTATAGAATAAGTGATGCAAAGTATAAAAAATAGTATATTATGCGCGTTTTATACGATTTATTGTCAAACTTGTTTATTTGGAGCACTCCTCGTTACGCTCATCGTACTCCAAACAACGCTTGTGACAATACATTGTCTAACCTGCAATAATATTTTTTTACCTGTTTGGACCTACTTTTTCTTGTACATATATGTGTAATCTGTAATATATAATTCACTGAAAATTTTATATTTGCGAGAGTCGACTGTAGTGAGTACAATAAAAGATTCTGTGAAACACAACTAATTTTGTTCATTCAACAACCGCTTATCAAAAAATGATAATATAGTGTTGCCATCGACAAAACTTCCATGCATAGATACTATTTTTTCCCCCATTATAGTGTGGAGTGTTATATTTTAGAGTACATATTTACTAGTACTCATTTTCAAGACAAATGTTTAAAAAATACCTAACTGAAAGAGCATTGTATGATGTCAAGGATTTTTGAAATTAATTTCCATATTTATTGTTTATTACTGTTTAATGTTTTTTTTTTCACTATACATGTCTCTAATGTTTTATATATTTTTTGCAGCATTAAGTATTGACTTTCTTTTCATGAATATTTTGTTCTTTCTATACAATATGTTATGATGTATTTACATATCCTATTGTAAGACAAAATAATTTACATAATAACGTAACGCATCAAATGTTGTTAGAGAATTGGAAGTGTTCGTCTATGGTGTTGGACTATATTGTAGGGGGCAAGAAATTGGGCGAAAAAAAAAAAAATTGGTCTAGTGCAATTAAATGAAATACTGAAGAAGATGCTGTAGGGTTGCATGACTAGACATGATAACCAATACTCTTCATTGAAAAAGAAGAAAAATGGGTCAGAAGAGGATGCGCTGAACTGCGCAGAACAAAAAAGACTACACAAAGAATGGATAATCGTAGAACAAACAATGACCGTAGTAAATTGATATTTGAAATTGATGAACTGTGCCCCCTAAGAAAGAGAAGAATGGCTTGATGATTACAATTAGATAATTAAAATAATAAATTGAAGAAAAAATAAATAAAGTACAAAGTTACAGTTTTCTGTAAGATAAAACCAGTAATATTTCGTTGATTCTCTCTCATTGCAATTATCCCCAAGGGTGGCACTAGATACCTTCTATTGTGTCTCGCAACATTTATCTATCTTGAGCTACTTGTGTTGCTGCGTGCAATGCTTAGCCTATTACATTTTTCATTAGATCAACTAATTCCCAAGTTCTTCCTCTTGGATGCCTACCGATTACATTGCGTAGTTCTTGAAGTAGGTACGCAAAATATGTTCAATAAAATTGGCTGATCATTTCGCATAGTCCAGACGTTCAGTACTTTAAAATAGAGATATTTCTACGTTGTTCTATCCATGATACTCCAATGCGACTATAGGTGTACATTTCGAACGGATCTGTTTTGCTTAAAACTTTTTTGAAAATGGAAATGTAAACAGAAAACTGTGTTACATCATTGATCTGAAATAATCACTAACTGGCTAAAAAGCTTCATGGTAATTGCATTGCATCTAAATTTTCAGAACTGATTTAAAGAAAATGACTCGTTTTACACAGCAATTCTAATAAAATCTAAAAAGCATCGTGAACTGAATTTCGCTTATTCAGTTTAAATCCGCTCCTGTTCTGTTGATCCGCCAAAGAAGCTGACGGTAGGTGAGGATGTAGTTTATACAGCCCATTAAATGCACCGCATAAGATGCTGCTCAAGCCTTCCTCCACTCGCTGCGCCCCCACGGAAGCAATGAGGTAATTTAAAAGCGAGACATTACTAATGATTCTTCGCAAGTCTTTTAAATTTGCTTCATCCTGGCAAACATCTTTCTTGGGACAATGAAATGTAATGCAATAAAACATACTAATAAATTAACTTGTTACTCGCGTATGCAAATGCAGTCAGATATGCCAACCAACTTTATTTTACAGATATAAAACAAAGTTTAAAATAATCATGTATACTAATAAAAGTAGTTATACTAGCGTCGGCGAATTAACGCAGTTACCTCACACGACGTAACAAACAATTGCATTCTTCTAGACAATACAGTCGTTTGTTACATCCTGTGACGTAACTGCGTTGATTCTCCGACGCTAGCATACATGGTTTGGTGCTTCTCAACCCAAAAGTGGATGATGGAACAATCTGCTGTAGATCACGAATCCATACACTTTCAATCGATAAAATTGAGGATGTACTTAATAACTGAAAACCAAATTAGAACTGTACAATATAAAAACGTTGATGTGAAGTGTAACTTTATATACATTTCAGAGTTATCTAGGTAATTTATAATTGAAAGAGGTTAACAGATACTTTAGATAGTATAGCTGAAATATTGGTTGGGAGTTCGGTTGTTTCTCCAAGTAACGTCGCCATTAATTTGCCTTACTCATTTTTGAAATTTATACATGAGAAAATAAGGGGGTTAAGACTTGGTCGCAATAACTGCATTTGTCGTTATCCACAATGTTAAATTTCTTGAGGTGAGCTGGGTAGTTGGAGTGGGACAGCTTTGGAGCGTTTGAATGTTAATTTTATTCGAAAACGACTTTCAGTTGAACCAAATCGCCGAAAAGTGATTCTTTTTTAAACAAAGATTGATGTAGCTTGAATGGGAGGTTCATTTGAACGCTGCGTATTCTTCAGAACTGATCCCAAGTGACTACCATATTACCCTCACGATCGATGCACCACGTTTTGGAAGGTACACATTTCCATAACTACGGAGAAGTCGAAAATTGGGTTACTGATTTGGTCTAACGAAATCCTAAAAAGGATAGCTATAATAGAGATTTCTCATCTAGGTCTGCTTTGCGCAAAGGTTTTTTTTTTGTGTTCCTTGAAGAATACTCTTTGCCAATGGCAAAGCAACCTTTGTGTTGATTCCTTTGGGGGTTCCATTCTAGTTCAGCTGGGTCTTTACGCAGAAGGTGATCAATTCATCTCAACTTCCTAGTTTTTGTTTACTATAAGATTTCAAGCTGGTTGGTTCAACTTCAAAGATCTTTATTTGATATTTCGACTCTCCAGTTGATAATCTTATTGCCTTATAAATTAAATATAAGGAACGAAAAATAACAGATTCTCCAACTTATAATCAAATGAAAGATTAAGAGATAAACATCGTGGCAACTTCTTGAATGTAAGACTTTAGAAAGATATCGACAAACGTAGATTATATCGATTTCTGGCTAAAACTGTGGCCTCTTTCGATCACTCCACTTGCATGTAAATGAATGTTACACAATTACAAAATGATCTGCATACAATACGCTAGAGTAATTCGATTTGTTCAATTTACATTATTATATTCTATTTATGTTTTGTCTCGATCATCGCCATGTTATTAATCAAGAGGAATTAATTATAGCGATTTGTGGCCGATGCCGGGGGTTGGGACGGGAATGCGGTTGCACCGACAAACCCCTCTCCCGACACGGGTGCCATGATACAGAACTTGCTTCTGCATATGTTATAGAGTTATAGCTGTGATGTAGATTTAATTTTGGGCATTACCGACAGTAATTAAGCTGACTTCACTCATAATGCTATGTTTATGTTACAGTTATGTTGTAAATTAAAACGTATAATATTTATTTACTGATGTTAATATTATTTTATATTAGTGGGTCTCGTGGACATAAATTTGAAGGTAATGTTTCTCATTACGTACAGCTTTAGTGGTTTTCAACACGATGAATATATTCAATTTTGGAATTGGTTTTGAAATGTAATTTTGCAAATAAATGTTTTAGTTCCAGTGTTCTATTTCACAGTTAAATTCAAATCAATTTAGTCCTACTCGACATATACATTTCATATTTGGTAAATACAGATAAATAATTTGTGAATACAGGTTATAAACGACAATTTTCAAGTTCTAATAATTGGTAAAGTAGTTAAACCTTCACCTTCGATAATAAATGCCTGAAAAAATAGATAAATTGACAAAAGTAAAATATAGGAACAGGGGGACAAAGGTAACATATAGGGATGAAACAATACTGTCGGCACTAGTAAGGTATCAATACTGTTCTTTCGATACTAGTATTTTAGTACACGATACTTTTTGTGTCGATATTATTGGTATCGATACTATTTTATCGGTTATAATTTTTAACGGTACCTAATATTTGTAGTACTGTAATTTTAATCATGGTATTTTATAGTAAAGCCTAAAATCAACTACTACAGATAGCAGCATTAAATGAAACATGTCACACGTAAATATAAATAATTAGGCGCCAATTTCAAATCAGTAAATTATTATTTTGGTCATTTACTGTAACTCACAACACTACATAATGCTAAAATTCAAATTATGTAATACGAGGGTTTCCTTTTATGTTTTTACAAACGACCACTAGATGGCAATATTGAATTGTGTCATTACTATATTCGTAAAATGTGACATTTGTTTTAGCGGCAGATTTTAAATTGACCGAGTAGTTTGTTGACAGTGAGTGTTAAAAAACAAGTCTGTGAAAAAATGGATATTACTCGTGAATGTTGGATGTTTCTTTACGATTTTAGTAAAGGCCTAACTCAACAATAATGTATAGATTGGCCTCGTTCAACTTTTGGCAATGAAACGTCATTAGAAAAGACTGTTTACAATTGGTTTGCAGGATTTCGTCGTGGTCGTGCGTCCGTCATTGATGAATCTCGTAAGGGTCGACCAAAATCGGTTGTGATTCAAAAAAACATTGATGCAGTGTGCAGAATGTGAGAACGTGAGATAGAGACATCCTTTGGCATATCGCAGACTGCAATACATTGATCTTGCATGAATATTTAGCTGTAAAAAAGATCTAGTCCCAATGGATTCCGCATAATTTGACCGAAGCTCAAAAAAAGGCTCGTGCTGATTGCTGTAAGTGAATGCTAAAAAAATTCAAACTAGGTAATATGAACCGGATCCTAAGCAACAATCCACTGCTTGGGTCTTCCACGATGACCCGAACCCCACAAAAGTTGTTCGTTCACGAAGCACTTCCAAGAAAATGATCCCTGGTTTTTTCGGTTGTACTGGACATGTCGCACCCATTCCTTTAGAGAATCGGAGAACAGTTAATGCTGAATGGTACACAACAATTTATTTGCCAGAAGTCATGGACAAAATCAGGAAAAACAACCAAAAACATCGCATCATTCTTCATTATGACAATGCAAGCTCCCACATAGCATGTCAAACAATTGATTTTTTGAAGGAGAAAATGTAAAATTAATGTCTCATTGCCCGTATTCACCTAATTTATCCCGTAATGACTTTTTTGTTCCTCAATGTCAAACAAAAAATGCGTGGACAGCGATTTTCATCATCTCAAGAAACTGTTGAAGCCTTCGAAAACCAACTTCAGAGTGAAAAAAATGTTTCGAGAATTAGTTTGAACGCCCGCAAAAGTGTCTTATGAATCTTAAAGGCGAATATTTTGAAAAGCAATTAAACAGTTTGTCATCATTCTTAGTTGTTATAAAAACTTAAAAGGTAGCCCTCGTAGTGCCCAATATTTAAATTTTATAACTTCTACTATAAGTCGTTATTTTTATGAAAAAGATTTGTTTGTTCTCTCTATATTAAGTTCAAGACTGTCCAAACGTATTTGCCTTTGTTATTTGCTTTGTTAATACAGAAATTTTTATACTCGTTAATATTTTACTAGTATATTAATAGATACTACGATATATAGTTACTCTTTTTTAATACGGATGTTTACTTTTTTTAATACGGAAGAAACGATACTGATATCAATGAAAAGTATCCATTCCTTCGATACCCCAGCGCTGACTACACAATACCTTTTTACTAGTAAAATAAGAGTAAAGGAACAGACATTATAGTCCGGAAATTATTCCTTTCGGGTAGTAAGTTGATGATCTAAGCGTCAGCTGCATTGGTAGTGGTGGGGCTGGTCGTGATAAAATGCACATCTTGTAAATAAAAAGATATCCAAAAGTCATTTCAAGATACTTGAAAATTTGCACAGTTATTGTTTAAGTGATAATAATAATAATTAAAAAAAAATCAGCTGTATGCGTAATGAGGGATTGTACGTCAGTCGCTTGTATAAACCTGTCATTAAAAAAAAATGACGTAAAGTCATTTCAAATTCATTGAAACTTATGTATCGAACTTATCATATAATTAGAATAATAAAAACAACTATCAGCTGTTTGCACAATGGGGGTAAGACCGTTAGCTGAGGGATTATAATTGCTGATCGGGCATTTGGCCTAAGCATTTTATAATGTAATCAATGATGTAACTGACGATCTTTACCCCGTTATGTCGGCAGCTAACGATTAATTTTATTTAATATAATATGTTAACTATTAATTTTAAAAATTTCATGTGGCTTGAAATCAATTTAGCTATAATTTCATTGTTTAATTGATTTTTTGACAATGGCAATGAAATTATAGCTAAATTGATTTCAAGTCACTTGAAATTTTGTCACTACCAGCCCCACCTCGATTCTGGCGGCTGACGCTTGTTTCGATTATTAGCCATATCTAAACTATCAATTACAAAATAAATTAAGCGGGATAAAATGACCATCAAAAATGCAACGCTGCCTCCCGGACCATTATAGATATTTTTGGTTCTACCCACAAATCAGATATATCATTAGATATTTATGTTGGACACCTCTAAAATAGTCTGATTGTCTTATTTGTAAATGTCAAACATGTTATTTACAATTTGTTGTGGTGATGTGAATACAGTATAATAAAAGTAAATATTAGTGGGCTGTTCAGGCATCTGTGTTAAAATTGGACGTATTGCTATTGTTTTCTTGTTATATATATGGTGTACCATATACTTCTTGCAACTTTCCAAGAAAAATTAAAAAGTTGAAGCGATAGTTTATTAATATTTTCAGTCCTAGATACTACAAGTATTTCAAAAAGTGACAAAAATGTTTTTGTCAAACCCAGTGAACTATAAATATGTAGAGACAAATTTCGTATTTTTCATTTGAAATACATTTTATTTTATAAATCCCTAATTTGGCCTCTGTTTATGTACGCTTGCGAAGTCTGGGGAAACACCTCCAAAACCAATATCCTCAAACTACAAACGCTGCAAAACAAAATACTAAGAATAGCAGTAAACGCCCCATAGTTTTCCGGAATGATCAACTTCACCAGAAATTAAATATGTGCAACTATAGAATTATTTATTAGAAAAGTTACCAAACGTTTTATAAACAACATAAAAAATTGTGAAGGTGCGATAACTTACGACATTGGTCAAAAAGGTATACACGTAAGACTGAAAAGACAGCTACCTCAAGACTTATACAACAGCAGCAAGGACAGTGACAGTGACAATGACTTAATTTAAGATAAAATATTAGCATAGATACCTGAAACTCTACATACAACAGACATAAGTGATATATTATAAGTTACATTTTAAGTACTATTAGGATAGTTAAGTTTGTCCCATGTTATTAAGCTAGTTTCTTTTACTTGTTACCACTGCTGTGAATAACATTTCTTTTTGTTGAACCAGCAATAAACAGATTTCAAAAACATTTTATTTTAATTAGTAAGCGCTAAATATAAATATTTACTTACTAATTCATGTAAACAGAGTTTTTCACTTCAATTAAATTATTAAATAGTTAATTTTCTTTGATCATATGTGAATTTATTTTGCATTCTAAAAGATTCTATCACGGTTAAATTAACTTGATATGCCCACCGTCCTTTTAAAAAGACAGCGGTTAGACGCTTTGAATTTACCTAGTATACCTAGTTTTGGTAGTTTACTAAACGAAGACACTATCTGTGTTGAGTTTAGTTTACATACAAGACACCTAAATGTGTACAGTCGAAGTTTGTTTGGTTATGTGCAAAAAATCTTGGGAAATAGAAGCTATGGAAATTCATTACGATTTGAGATTAGTTGGGTAAGTTAAAAAAAAAAAAATATTATGGAAAACAGTTTTTGACGAAAGCTGGAATGTTCCAAACACATTCTATTATATTTGTATATCCACATAGTGTCGATGACCGATATAGTTTTAGTTATGACATGTATAATATTTGATGTACTATTAAAAGGACCGTGGGATAATTTTATACATAATTTTTAGACGTCTCACTGCGGACGAAATCTTAAGAAATTTTGAAGATGATTTACAAGAAAATAGTGTTAGTATAAATATAAGGTCTCCTGTCAATGCATGTGATCCATCTTGTGACACAGACGAAGATTCAAGCGACGAAGACGGTTTGTACTTAAATAAATTACCGGGACAGCAGCTTTGTGCTTTTAGATAAAAAGACAGATGATGAATGGGTCGAAGAAGATATGATTCCACTGAGTCAGTTACTCCAAAAATATAGACGTGCTAATGAAAAGAAATCTTAAAAATGGATTGTTGATGACTAAGATCAAAAGATTTTTGATGATTATGACCTCAGTTCACGACAGTCAATAATCAAAGGACACCATTAGAACTTTTTGGATTATTGTTTGACGATGATGTGATATAAATGTTAGTTTCATACTCAAACATGTATGCTGCAAACAAAAACAAGAAAAATGACAACAGAAGATGAGATGAAAACATATTTTAGTATATTGTTGCTAAGTGGATACAGCCAATTATCTCGACGTAGAATGTATTGGGAGAATTAAAAAAAAATTAAACTTGGTAACTGCTCTTCTACAAAAATATGGAAGGAATAAGGAAAGTGCTCTTGCCATAAGAAGTAGGCCTTCTCAGCTACAAAATGTTGAATCACGACAGATTGGGCCATCTTATTTCCAAACAAAATATACAAATTAGGTGCCGTGTTTGTCATATGAAAGTGTCAACGAAATATATAAAATGTGATGAAGCACTTCATGTTAGATGCTTTTTTATGTACCACACACAAGATTAGTATTGTGTATGATATCTAACAAAGGACCTGTTAGTCTTTAATTTTAACTGTAACTTTATGCATCTAAATAAATTTACCTATTATTCTGACATTAGTATTATGCCCTTTTATTAGATCTGCCCACTGTCCTTTTAAAAGAGCATGCCCTTGTGGCTTACTGGTGTATGGAAAAAAATTGGATATTTTTGTAGCTTCTTTTCGGTTCTGAAGAACTATGAAATCCATATAATTTGGATAGTTTTAGTTGAAAATAATCCCGGGCATATCTGGGTTAAGTTAACAAATTATTTTAAAATATCTACCACATTTTAGTTGTTTTCTTTTTTTTTATATAAAATATATCACAGAAATCATAAACATCTCAACACAGGCAGTGAATGTTCAAATGTATTCTAAAAAACTGAAAATGTGGTCATACTTTTAACAACGATTTTAATGTTTTAACTTAATTTAACTGTGATAATTTATTTATGCAAATTTATGAATGCAAAAATGTTTTTAATTCAAAATTTATAATACAAGGTGTCTCAAAAGAAATTTTATATTTATTTAACTTATTGCGTGAACGCAACGTATCCGAGGGGCGCGGGGGTTATGTCAATCGGTAGCCTGGCTCTTGGGAATTTAGTCGCTATGGAGCGTTTCTCGGGAGCAGACCGCGCGTTATGCGTGCGAGAGTTTTAAAAAAACGGTGATTCGGCGACTGTAGCGCGTAGAAAATTCTGCAGTATTCGAGGTTTTCGCCACTTAAATGATGCGCCAAGCATTCCTCTCATTCGACATTGGGTTAAAAACTTTGAAGAGATTGGTACAACGCTGGATAAATCAAAATCCGGGCGACCTAGGTCATCAAGAACGGTAGAAAACGTGGAGAATGTTAATCAGTCTGTTCGTGACGACCCGAACCTTTCAATTCGGAAGCGCGAAAGTGCTTTAAATATGCATAGATCATCATTACATCGCATTATGCACAAAGACCTAAAGCTGCACCCCTACAAAATTCAATTGGTGCAAGAATTAAAGCCCC
The DNA here is from genome assembly GCA_963971575.1 of Liopterus haemorrhoidalis. Taxonomy (NCBI): domain Eukaryota; kingdom Metazoa; phylum Arthropoda; class Insecta; order Coleoptera; family Dytiscidae; genus Liopterus; species Liopterus haemorrhoidalis. Next base: position 92,592,657 of record OZ020611.1, read on the forward strand.
AAGATGCCAGTCAGAGGCTTAATTTCGTAAATTTTCTCAGGAAAATTGATCTCCCGGAGAGGTGACAAAAATTGGCCTCCACGCAGTCCAGATTTAACCCCTATGGACTTTTTCCTATGGGGTTATCTTAAATCTAAAGTTTACGCCAATAAACCGACTTCACTGGCGCATTTGAAAGAACATATCCGTCACGAAATGGCAGCCATCCCTGAGTCCACCTGTCGAGACGTCATAAGTAATTTTACTGTTCGATTAAATGAGTGCCGAGAACGCGAGGGTCTACATTTAGACGATATTATGGTTAATGTTCCGTATAAGTCCACCGCGTCAAATTAGAACTAGGCTGTATGTTTAGAATAGAATATATGTAAGAGTGGGGAACCAATAGTAATCATTCTTGCATATGTGCTCGGTGTAATCAGACACAACTTTTGTGCAATTTAGAATCAAGGGAGGACGGTGTCTACACAGGTGTTATTTACATAGTTAGTTCCTAAAACTTGGAAAATGGCTGATAATTATTTAAATTTTTTAAGTAATATGGAGAGTAAGGATATGAAAGAGGTGTTAAGATGGTGTATGAATGAGGGTCTGATTGTGTCTGAATGTAAATATCCCAAAAAGTTCCCAGACCCCTGATTTATATAATTGCAATGTGATCTAAATGCTATCCATTTTTTCCCAAATTTAAACCCAAAATGTGATAGCTAAATTTTATCGCGTACAACTTCAAAGAGTTATAAAAAGGATGGATAATTTTATATAAAAAGGTATTCTGTGGCGATTTTCACGGCTCTGGATTTGCCTACTAGTTTTATCATTGTTTGTTTGCATATAGTGAAGATATATAAATGCTTTATACATTTTTAATACATTTACATAATTTGGTATGTATGAATGCGATGATAAACGGAATGTCCTATTTTAGACATGAAATTAGCAGGTCGGAATATATTGATAATTTGAGGATTCTCTCTTTTAATAAAGTTAGTGTTTTTCAACATATGTATACTATAAATCTCATTCAAACTATTTAAATATGACTTTAAGCGTATAAATACTGAAATTTCGTTATTAAAGTTTTTCTTTAAAAACCTTAATACGAGCTAAATGTTAACAAACACTTATTAAATAATTGCTTGGATTTCAAAACGTATAACTATCAAGTACTTATTTAGATTTCAGAATCGTAAATGTTATATTTTGAAAGAAAGGGGCGGCGCTTCGTCAAGACCATATCTCATTCCAACTAGCATACACGTTCTGTCTGACGAGTTATGCCTGGTGGACTTATACGGAACATTAACCGATATTATTTTTAAGAAATAAATCCCCAAAAAGTGTATTTTAATAATTAATAAACATTTTTTCTATATACGGCTTACTTTTTTTTTAATCGATCCACTAAATATAAAATTTCTTTTGAGACACCTTGTACAATGTACATGTCGAAAAAGTGTTAGAATATATTTATGACTGGAAAGAAATAATTCATTCAAAGAAGTAATTCATAAAAATGTAACAGACAAATTTTCTTAGTAGTGTGTTTTTTGTTTTTGCAATAGAAACTTGAGGAAGGGAAAAATATTTTCCGAAATGTGTAGTAAAGTTCAATATACATAATAACTATAATTTGGGTCTATATGCCGTGACTTTTGCAAACAATTTATTTTACATTTAATTTTTTTTTAAGATCTGAATATAAATAACACATATTTATTCGCATTTGTTGTTCATTTTATTATAAGATTATTTTTGAGACCTTTTATCAAAACGATGGTGTGACAAAACGGCGCACTTTATTTAAAAAGTATATTAAACATCGAGCACTTTATAATTGTGACCCCACAAAATACTCGTTTTTTACCGCAAATCTTCATGATGGCGCCCACCATATGCAAGGCCTCTGCCCACATACTACTTGCAACGCCACTGTTAATTATTACAGTTACATAGAGTATGAAGAAAAACAGCAACAACATAGGAAAATAGGCTGTTAAAGGATAAGCAAATCAAAAAAGTTTGGAAAGCACTGCTCCATAACATTGGTTAGCCAAATGTGTATAACAGTTTTTTTATTTTATTTTTTCACAAAAATAATATAAAATAATAAATACATCACATTACCCATGCTCCTCTAGTAGTCAAACATACAAATAATTGGTCAAATAAATATACCGGAGTATGGCAAGATAGACTTCTATCTGTACTCTATCTCAACGTTTATACGGACACCGTTATTTTGGACTTTTGCCATTGCTGATAGTACTAGGCTAGAATAGTAGAATATAATGAGTATTAGTATCAAAAAGATATAATACTTTATGAGTTATATAAAATACTTTCGGACGTTTCGGAAACTGCTCAACGATCTGTTACCGTCTTCAGCGATCACGAGAAATGATTCATCACTTCTCGTTATCGCTGACCGTGGCCGCATTAATATTGGACCATTGCAAAATAATTTCAAAGATATTATCAACGTTTATACATATATACATGGACGATCTTATTAAATTTCTGAACAAGAAATGTATCGACTGTGTCATTGGTTCCACGCTTATAAATCATATCAACTACGCGAACGAAATAGTTGTTCTTTCTCCATCAGTAACAGGCTTGCAAACGCTATTAGCAATTTGTGAATTTTACGCTATGGAGAGTGGTTGGTGTGCAACATTTACAAAACCGAATGCATCATATTCCAGCTCAAATAATTTGTGATCTTGTCCATCCATGAGATGTTCAGACTACATAGATAATCCCACATTTAAAAGGCCTTCAGTATTTAATGTATTCTCTATTTTCTTGATGTTTCCATTCCATATAATAGAATACATGCAACACCGGATTCTTATACAAAGTTGTAGATCAACGATTTTATTTGTTATTCGCCAAACAAGAAATCAAATTCATTCTTATAAACGCATCTCTTGAATCTCTATTCGTGTTTGTATATCCTGCCGATATTCCAAACTGTTGTTTATCTAAACGCCAATATTTTTGTACCTAGGGACTATGTGGTATTTGTGGGATTTTGTTTTGCAGAAGTTCAGAAGTTAAGTTTCACAAAACAGCGTAAATAATTTAGGCCGAATTCGAGTAAGCTATGTCTCATTATCTACAAGGTCATATTACATTTTTTAACAAGACGACTAACTTAATTTGACCTTTGAAGAGTACAATTATCTCTGTAGCTAATAACTATAGTTAAAACAGAACAAATATGTACATATATACTGCTGAATGTTGGTTCCGGAATGAAAATATTTATTTTAGTGACGCGAGTCCTAAAAAAGTTTCCCAAACCTTTATTATTGATTTTAGGTTATATTTGTAACAAGCTTTTTTTATTAATCTTTATACAATACTACCCGCCTGGATAATTCACCTGAGGCTACGATTGATGGAGATGAAGATACTCGTATTCCGTAATTTGTTTTTAAATTTAGTAAAATATCGTTTAAGTTGGCTCAAAGTATGTTGTGTAAGGTAGCTAAGACACCTTAAAATAGCGGATTGATCAGGAATAGTTAAATAACTTCTACAATGCCATCAGACAGATGAATTTTACTAAGCGTATTAAGATAATGGAATTTGTTTCTATATAAGTAACATTCCTTTATTGAAACATTTTGTAGCTCTTAGGGCCACTTCTAGACTAAGAGTGAATAAGACGTTGATCGAGATCCACCGGTGAATCGACCAGAAATTTTGGGGTGATTGTCTTTATTTAGATAAAAGTATAACAACCAGACCCACATTAGGCTAGACGGCTAAACTTAAACACATTTCTCGCTCACTTACAGCCGTTAGATGCGAAAATCGGCTCTTCACAATCAGGGCAGCTGTGTGTCTTTGAGTAAGCGAGACAATGCATTGTAGACGACACACGTGTATTCGTTCGAAGTGCTCGACGTTGCCTACACATTCCTAGACTCGAACAAGTTCGCTGAAACCAGTACATTCAGTCGTTCGAGATTTGTCAAGCTGACAATACTGTGTTTGACCATTTTCTAACAAAGAGAGAAAATGTAAGTATTATCATAATTTTCGTATTTTCGTATTAGTATAATTCTTCTAACTCTTCATTCGAGAGTGACTGAACATGGGCTTCTAAAAGTTCTGTCGGAACATCTTCCAATCCGACATCATTCGCAAATCTTGTAATGTCCTCAATTAAATTCTCCTGATGTGCTACCTCTTCAAAATCGTGCATAAATGCTGGCAGAAGTTTACGTCAAGCTCCATTTAAGTATTTTGCTGAAACTTCATCCCAAACCGACATGATGTTTTTGAACACCTTTTTGAATGCCTTTCAAAATATCGAAAGGCCGCCAATAGTATTTAACTGTTTTGTCTGAAGTGTCTAAAACTCTAATCATTTCCATAAATGTATTACGGAGATAATACGCTTTAAATGTTGCTTTGAATTCCCTGATCCATTGGTTGCAAAAGAGATGTATTGGGAAGCATGTAAACAACCTTGACATCTAATGGTGTTTTTATTTTATCAAGGTTTTGAGGATGTCCTGGAGCATTGTCCAAGAGAAGAAGTGCCTTGGGTGGTAATTTATTTTCTTCACAAAAGCGAAACACACTAAGGCAAACATAACTTGTGTACCAATCACTGAAAACATCTTGTGTGACCCAAGTTTTCTTCAATCAGTCTAGTTGTGGTATATTCTCAGTCAGCGTAGGAAAAACGGGGAATCACACGGCGGATTGCGCACCGTCGTTATTGAACACCGGCGTTATTGTGAATCGGCGTAAATTGAAGCTACCTGTATTTTAATAAGTGGTGGATAAGCTACCTGGTTTTTAAGGTGGATCGCGACACTTCGAAGAAATTAGAAATAACCCGTGCTCTGCGAAAGACTAGCCATGTCTATTCTAGAGGATGACGGAGAAAATTTTCAGTGACATTGAACCATCGTCGTGATGATCTACCACGTCTTATTTTTTAGAAGACTTTAACTTGGTCATCTACAAGTTTTTGGTCTTTTTGGTGATAAGCCAAGAACCATAGTATTCGAGCATAGATAATTGAGAACAGTCTCTTTGCTGGTTTCATTGTGACTTTAACGGTTCCTGAAGGACAAGGACATTTGAACGTTTACTATCTAACGTATTTTTAACATGCGTCTCCAACAGTACATTTCAATTGCTATTTTTAGATATTATTTTAACTATTGGACACCACAAACAAATTGTCTCCTATTGTGCCCATACAATCATACAATGCAGACATACGTTTTTATTTAAAAAAAAAGAAAATAACAAAAGTAGTGTACGTATGTGCTACATATAGTGATATTTTCGTCTCATATAGTAACTTTGTTTTACATACAGCATACAAACTCTCTTTTTCATAACTGTTAACGTGATTTACATGATAACATGACAAATTTTAATATTAACATAAAATTTAGTTACAATTAAATTGTGTGGTACATGCAGTCTTTGAGGTGGTTTGTTTTTGTCATCGGTGTGGTTTTGTTTTGGAGTACTGTTCTCCTGTCAAAATGCAGACATGTTATGTTTTAGTCATTCTTGTGTAAATTTGGTGCATTTTGTGGTTATATGTTCAATAGTTATTTGTGTGTTAAATGTATCATATATTGGAGAGTTTTTTGCTCAAATATATGTTTGTGTTTGTAGATCAGAGGTGGGCAAACGGCGGATCACAAACACTGGTGCTTGCGGGTGATCGCGGGACCTTGTCAAATTTTATTTATGTCGGTCCGCATGGTTTTCTTGGCTCATTTGGGCACTTGCATTTCCTTTTATTTTCTCTCTTGTAAGATCACTCGGATTTCTCTTTTGTGCTGCCCGTCGGATTACTCGGATTTCTTTTTTTAGGGTTCCGTAGGTATGTTCAAAAATGTTTATACCGTCACAATGGATCTTAATGCGAGCACATCTCGTAATTAAGTTCGCTTGTACGTCTCTAGATGGAAGTACGTGTTTTTTATTTTTCAAAAGCTATCGAATTTTATAATTGTTTTCTAATATACTTACTAATCACTTACTAAATACTTGCAAATCTCTGAAATAAGTCAAAATTCACATTTCGCATCTACTTTATTTTTACCTGTTGAACAACTAGGGTATCATTTGTTTTTGCTTGTTGAGTCACTTGGATTTCCCTTTTCGTCATCGTTGCTCTTCGGAATTCGAAATAATTTTAAATTTTGTTTTAGTAGGTCACTAGTAGATCACTTTTCTTGTAGAAAAATCCATTGTAAAAAGTTGTATTGAAAGTTAATTTCACAACTTGGACCACTTCCTCGTTGTTGCTTATATCTTCTGGTGGCGGTATCAAGCCAGTCAGCATATTTGTTCTCTTCATGATAATTTTATGAAAGTTTTCTAGATTAGTGGGTTGCTACTCTATTGCTGTTTAGGGTCCAGAATTTCTCTGAGAGACAATTTCTTTTACTTAGTACAAGTTCACATAAAAAGTTTATTTTGAACGCTTTGGTTAGTCGGATAATCCTTGGTTCCGCCGAATAGAAAAATATGGAAATATAAAAATATGGAACAATTCTGGTGGGATAGATCTTTACATTTTACGATCTGCTTTATTCTATCTGCCTAATTATTATATTGGACATGGTCTCCTCGATTGTAGCCTGCGTCGTTTTTTTCTCCCACTATTTACTTAGATTTTTACCAGCGAATACTTACCAATAGTAAAACATGTATATGATAAAATGTTGAAAATTGCAAAGTGTGGACCTGCAGAAAAATCAAGAAATTTGATGTCCAAGAAGGCTTAAAAATGTGAAAAAATAAAATAGACATAAAAAAACATGCCTAAAAATAAATTGTAGTTAAATTTGGAAAAAAATCGATTCCCTGAGTGTGTAGAATAGAGGTAGCAAGGATTAATTGAATGATTGTAATAATCGATTATTTTGTTTCAGTTAATCGCTTTATCATATGATATTTTTGGTTTCTATTAATTAATAATTAATCGATTAATTTATTATTAATCGATAACTTATTTAATTTTCAAAAAATTACTTAGTTGTATTGTTGAAATACTGTTCGGTAAATGACTTTGCTCTCTTCTTTTCAATAAAGTCCCTAGATTACTAGGCCATTAGAATACTCGTTCTCGCTCATTTGGAGAATTAAACTCAACCGCTACTTATTTCTGCACAATATACTGCTATAGTTTGCGTCCTTTCAGTTAAAATGCTCATGAGCGAAACGCAATTTTCCAACTCGATAATTTACGAGAAAAGCCTGGCAAGCTACAGGTCTTCTGGATACAAGCCCTTCTTTCCTCAATCGTCTTTCGACTATTCGTGATGAAATTGACAAATTTCGATCTTCCTCTAAATGACGTGCGAGAAAAGATAAGGACCGATCACGATCGCGCAGAACAATTAGGGTAAGAAATTAGTGTTTCGAGCGATTGTGGCTCGTGAATGATTTGAACCAGACTTTTTATGAAGAGGCCAGTTCGCTGATGGCGCTTTATAGTGTAATTAAATTAGTTTTTAGCTACACCCAAAACACCAGCAATATTCCAATACTGCGGCTATCTTCATATAATGGTGAAGTTCGTACAACGTCTTCTGCTCACATTTTAATTTTATTTAAGATGTTTATAAATCTTTAATATAAGTAACTAATGGCAAAATTTTATTTTAACAACGAATTATTTGTGTTAAAACTTACGTACTTAATATGCGATATTATATAGTGATGGCTCAAACCGGTATTATTTATTGTTACAGCCCGTTTAATTAGGAACAAAAAAATACTTGTTTATGCAGACATTGTATTACCTTCCATTTCTTATAGTTTTAATAAAACGGTTAAATAATTTTTTATCAGCATGTAAAATACAACATTAAGACGGTCCTTTTTTTGTCGACCAATGTATATATTTTTTTTTTATTTCATAATCAATTAATCGATTATTTCTACCAATTTAATCTAAAATCGGTTATAAAATTTCAATTAATCAAATGATTAACTAATCAATTAATAATTTTATATTGTCATCTCTAGTGTAGAATATCGCATTAAGGGTGCGCACAACCGTATAGTTTATTATACAAAACTAACAATCTTAAATAAAATTAGTAACAATCTATACATTAAAATTTGCAGCGAATTTTTATCTATCTAATAGGATATTTTTAATTGTAAAAAGAACTGTTATGTAATTTTAAATAAACAAATTGCATTATAGATGCCCTCTTGTAAATCATTCGACGCATATTTGTGTATCATGCGGTAAATTGTAGTAAAAGCTTATAGTTATTGTACTTTATAATCTAATTTTGCCGCCATATCGAATCTGCCGCGGTTCTCAATATAGGTACTTATGGTAAAAATTATTTAATTTTTGTAAAGAATACGTGTACGAAATGGCATTTCATTATTACAAAGTTTAATATATTTGGATATAGGTTCTAAACTATAAAAAATCATGTCGAAAAAAATGTTTACGTATTATTTGAACATTTCTGTACAAAACTATATAAATATAAAATTTATTTGAAATCCACAAATATATTTAAAAAATTACAGAACATTGTTGTGTGATACCTATTATTAAGTTATTGAGCGATAACATTATTACAATAATTTTTTCAACAAACAAAAATATCCTATTAGATAGATAAAAATTAGGTGCAAAATTTGATGTATAGATTATCACTAAGTATATTTGGGATGGTTAGTTTTGCATAAGAAACTAATAATCTCTGGGGGTTATACGTAGCTTTAAACCACATATGCATCCAATTTCTAAATGAACTAAAGTTATGTAAATAACACTGTAAAAATGATTTAATATATGACATAAAATATGTTATAATATCGTGTGAGTTTGGGTACTTTTTCCATAACTCTAAAAATAAAAAACCCCGGAAAAATTATTTAAGTTATTAATTAAGGCTTGTTTTTCTCCGTGACATTTTCGAAACAAGCAAACTTTAAAATATTTTATAAAAAATGTAGCGTGCATCTGATACGTTTTACATTTAGCACAGATATTGATATAGTTATAATGAGTTACAAATTTTAAAAGCATATCTCACGTAAAATCGAATTTAAAACAATTTAAATAAACATTCAATCCCATAGTTTTTATATTCTTTTCTTACTCAATTATTATTAATAAGCATTCAAATTTATGCAATATTTCTATGAAATATCAAAGGAATATTTTTAAAAGAACATTCTTAAAGTTCTTTCAAATGATTTCTTAATAGATCTTTGTAATTTTTAAAATTAAAATAACACGCTTTGACGTTATATTAATTTCTGCGTGTTGGTTAAATATTAATACAAAGTGCTGGGTCAATGTACTATCGAACATACTGTTTATTGGAAACAATGTGTGGAGTTGGTCGTGTTCGTAAGTGAATATATGTGGAGAAGGTTGTACGGGTTGCGGACATAAATGATACAACTAGATCTAGCTGACCAGAAATATATATATATTTTTATTTTTCGAATATTTTATTTCTTCACAAATACGTGTAGCTCTGATGAAGAAATAAAATATTTCTAAATACTAGATCTAGTTGTATCATCTCAATCAATCTCAATAATAATAATTTATAAGCCGTTCACGGACAACCAAATTTTTGCTAAGGACCACCATTAGTCCACGGACAACCTTTTTAGAAACACTGGCCTAGAATGTATTTTAATGTGTTAGGTAGTGAATTTTTGATGCGTTCGTTTTGGTATACTGGGCATTGTAAAAGTATTACACTACGCTGGTTCTAATAAGTGCTGGAAAATGTGCTTGGATGTATATTATATACATATGTCCTATCCGGACTCTTGTAAGCACTACTTGCTCTCTTCTTTTACCCCTGGGATCCCAGTGGTTCGTGTCTTCTTTTATGCCTCGCATATGATTAGTGTTTGGTGTGGCGGCCCAACAGTTCTTCCATTTTTGTGTCAAGCTTTATTTTTAATTTATCTACCGTTTTTGAACAGTATATAAACTTTACTACAATACTTCTACACGCAGCAACATCAGGAATCATGCCACATCTTCCACAAGATCCAACTTTTTACAATCACTAGCTTTGTCGAAGAAGCCCTAGGCACTTCTCCTTATATTCTCAGCATCTTATACCTTGCATCTGTTCCAATCGGTATTCAGAAATTCCCTCCACAACTATTGTTTGTAACTAGCACCATCAACTTCTAAAATCACGAAGTACTGATCTATAATATTTTCTATTGCACTAGCATATGAAACTTTTAGAAGACCCTGCTTCAGAAAATCATGATGTCAGCCACTTTAAAACTCTATGCTCAGTGAGTCTCTCAACACCTTTCGCACCTGAACTTTTGGTTCATGAACTTTGAGGAACACTATTTCGTAGTTCTCTCCAAGCTTCTTCTCTGCTTCCTTCTTCACTCTGGTGAATGAGTCAGGATAACATTCTATGGCCACACCACCATTTCACACATTTTTGATCCCAGTCATCTCTAGTTGCGCTGGATTAAACTTCCCTTTTCACCTACTTTTTTTCAAGCCTTTCTCAGAACTATTTGTTAGTTTTATCAAAAGAGGCTCCGGTTGCTTTGTTTTGAACTTATCCGGACAACTCACCGGCTTTATTTTTTGTGTGCTCTTTGGTCTTCTGCACTTTTTCGTCAATAAATTTTAGTGTTTCTTCCTAAAGACGTATCTTCTCATATATTGACTGCAACAGGTTTTCCAAGCACCGACCCTTACGATATATACATTCTCCACAAAACCAGCCAATACATGCATTCGTCGTTATAAATTTCCACTTCGTTGTCGGGAAAACCAGCTCACTTCATGTGGAATGTGCTCTCTCGCATTCCAGCACAGTTCACAACCTTATCAGTTCTCTTCACGTCTACTTTACATTTCGCACATATCCCTAAGATCCCTGGCCAAAATCAAAACTCGAGTAACGAGTCAGAAATTTTTTTGTTATATATAATGCTACTTAACATAATAGTTGACAATTTAACAATATTACTCAGATTATACACATATCCGCACTCTAAGATGGTTCAGTGTTTTATCATTATTATTGGTTTATTATTATTATTCAGACAAACATTAAAGCTGACGGAAATAATAGCGTTGGAAAGTCAGTCGTAGTCCCTATCCATCAACGAATTCATTTATTATTAAAGCACCTGTAACAAGATTGTATTACACATCTAATACAAATATAGTATTTACTGCATTATTTGTATTTACTTAATATGATCATGCACTCTTTACATGAAAGAATAATTGCTTATGTAAATATATCATAAGGACTAACGACAAAAAATAGGCAACTGAAACAACGAACTACATACATTTCTGTTCGATTTTGATTAATAGAATAGCACGATATAAAATCTACACATGCGAGATTTTATAGCACATTTAATAAATAAATAGACAGGTTAGCTTTTTAGTATTATGCAAAATTAGATTATTTTCTGCCAGAAATAATCCCTGACACATACCTACTTAAGAAGGGCAAGCAGGCAGACGTTAGTCTGAAAATAATAAAGTATAAGTGGAAATGGATATTCTGAAACGACCTATTAACAAAGTAACGAGGGTGGCTATGGATTTGTTTCCGCAAAGAAGTCGACAAAATGGGAGCACAGAAACAAGATGGAAAAGATCAATTCAGAAAGAGCAAGCATACATCGGCATGAACTAAAAACTAAAGTTGATAGCAGAGTTCGTTAGTGACTTACTGTATGGGCCTTATGAAACACGAGACATGAACAGGTACATATATACATGCTAACGAGAAATATTGTTATAAATTATTATAATCTTTTGTTGTCGTAGCGCTTAGCCGATATCAAGCACCAGTAGACAGTTAACAGTAGAGAGAGACTATGATTGTCCTCTTTAAGATTTATGTTAAAAATATTAATACCAAGCAACAAATATATTCTGTGTTTTATTAAATATTAAAAGTAAATTGCTTCCTTAAATTTGTGATTATGATAAAATGTTTGCTGCAATCAATCAGACAGATAACTGTCCCGAAATGTGTATACAAATCAAAGTAAAAAGCTTGACTAATTGGATGGACCTCTGCACAGATAATTTTTAATGGGATGGATTAATAACTTCCGTAATTTTATTTTAACCATTATAGTTGGCGATTGAATGTAATTTATGTATTTATTTATTTGTTTATTTTATTTTATTTCTTTGTACCAATACCCTAAACGACGCAAGGCCTAGGGGATAATAAAGAATATATAATATTTTTATTTTTTCGTAATCAATGATTCAATTTAATTTAAAAGTTGCCAAATCTTAAAATTTGCCATTTAAAAATAACGCCTATGAGGACGTTTTACATTAAATTAAAAATAAGATAAACGATTAGAGAGAATACAATATATTGGTATTCAGATCGGTAAATGAGTTGATGAGATGAATCGAGTTGACAGAGGGTCACTTGTGTGATAGCCTAGCGACAGGACACTTGACAAAAGTGTTAATAAACATTATTGTACTGAACCCCTATTATTTACACATTCTTCTTAGAGTGCATTTCCCCGCATACAGTTGTGTTGTGTGTATTGCCTGTCTAACACGATCGTATGGGTCCTACAATTTATTCCACTATCGTGGAATCCGAACCACTAATTATTTTGGGGTAATTTTACTAGGGCTTTTACCGCGGTGGTTGCTCGATGCTTTCCAAAGAAGAAACGGTCGGAAAAATGTAAGGTGTTTTTGCCGGTACCGGAGAATGAAGCTTGGCCCGCCGTTCAGTAGTCGACACACTAACTAACTGAGCCACGATCGTTCTCCAAGTATATTGAGAATTTGATGGCAAAACGATTGTGATTCACGCGAAAGCAAGATGATTGTACTTGTTCATATACCCTGAATTCGACGCCACTGTACGGGGTTAAAACAGTGACATATGCAATGTAGAGCATGTATTGTTTGACATATATTTGGGCATTTCCGTTGCTGACACAACCAGAACTGCTGCTATCAAATTATTAGTGTAGAAATTATCATATTTTGCCATCGCTGTCGCTGCAGATAATGCCCCCGTTAAATATCAACGGGGATATTAAAAACTGTGTTAATTTCCACAATAAAAAAATATCAGTGGTGAAAATAGAAACGGAAGTTTTGCATATTAATGGTAAACAATAAAATACTGCTGTTTACCATTACTGTATATGGACCTGTTTATGCAGAATTTTTCGTGGAGCTAATTTTCAACTGTAAAATAAAGGGACCACAGCAATGTATTATATATGTTTCTGTAATCTCCCGTGATACATAGGACCTCTACAGTAACTGGCCAACATAGTTTATTGTTGGTTAGTTAAAATTTAAGGCGCACAGTAACCATGTCTATTTGCTCCTAGTCTATTGTTGGCTGAAGATTTTATTTCCAACCACGCCTAACTACGGTCTAGGCCAAGCATGGTCAAACGTACGAGGTGCATATATGTGGCCCATGTAGATACGTGTTTCTTTTTGTAGCTGGTTTCTCAGGATGTTCCTTCTCTTTTTTTGTTCGTAAAATATTTTATATTTTATTTATTTATTTATTAATTTTTTTGTCGTCGGATTAGTTGTATTTCCCTATTATTTGTTCTTTGGATTTGTCCTTTTTTAGTCACTTGGTTTCCCAGGATTTCCTTGTTTAATTGAAATTATGTTGTTTATCACCTGGATGGCGATGATTTCTGCCAGATAGAATATGGCCCGCGTTAGTAAAAGATTAAATCGCCAGCTCGTCGTGGCCGTCTAGGCCAGCTTTTAAAGGAGACATAAATTCATCTAATGCTGAACTCATTTACGGAACAACGCTACGGTTACCAGCCGACATAGTAGAACAAGGCATGTCTTAACCATCAGCGCCAAATAACACAATTGTGTCAAAACTAAAGGAAAACATGGCAAAATAACCCCAAAATCCACTTCAGCGCATGGAAATTAATCAATTTTTGTACCTTAAGCACTTACTACCTGTTCACACATCTACTTACGCATCGACAGCGTTCGAACACCGCTACAATAGCCATACACTGTACCCCATAAAGTAATTGAGCGAAATATTAAAACAATGCTTATTGAGAAGAATTGTACACAGACAAGAATCACAATCGATCGCGTGAAACCAGCATTTCTCATTTCAGACTCAAGTCCAGAACACGAAAAAGCAGTAACACTTCCAGTGAAGTCTACGAAACCGCATGCAGAGCCAACTGAAAGATGTACTCGCTCTGGTCGAAAAATTAAATTTACCATGAAATAATTTTTATCTACATTTTACAGATTATTTCAAAATTGTATATTTCAATGTTGTATAATTTTTTTTTAACTTGATTATATTGTATTTTCACTGGGGGGATACTCTGTAACAACAGGCATTGAAAATATTTTATTGTAATTTCATAAATCAGCCAGCCAAGGATATACTTTTGTTTGTTTTTGAATTGTTTATGTATTTAGGGACTTTACGTAGACACTGACATTTTATAAAAGTCTTGGTAAAAATTTATATTCTCAATAAAACTTTTAACTGTGTTTTATTAGTATTTAAATATATATCCCAACAGTAATATATGCATATCAATTTTCATATTACTCTCTAAGTTTAACCGTTTGGTTAAAATTTCTACAGTGCAGACACGTAAGTGATGGTATAAGAGTGTCTTAGATTTTTCTACGAAACCCTAAAATGTTATAAATTTCATATAATGTCTTATATCGTATATAAATTTTATCCTAAATAACCTACATTGAACCTCTTGTCAAATATCTGAAAACTTTCAGAAGTTTGCGTTTCAGGAAACACATAGGCGACGTTTAATTAATAATATTCAAGTGAAATTTCATCTAGTGCAGATGTTTTTCAATGCAAAGTGCAATATTGATATGAAATAAAGTTAACGAAAGTTACAGTTAGTTCAATAACTAATATGTACCCTTCCAGCAATATACTCAATCTACATAGAAAATTCAGACACGTGGAACCTACTTGATATTCCGCAAGAGAGCAATACACTTTACGATCTGCCGTTCTACTGATGTTTGACAACACTATTATCGAATACCCCAAGTTATTACAAATACTAAATTATTAAAAATGAAATTTTCTCTAGTACCTACTGTTCTGAGGTACTGTTAGTCCAGATGACTTTTACTCTTTCTCATACAAGTCCAACATATTGATATAGCAATTGTCAAATTTTGTGTATAGATCTACCTAGGGTATTGAGTGACGACTCGTCAGCTGATTTTAAGTTTGTAGCAATTATGTCTTTTAAATAATAAAGAACTACATCAGTTTTTATAAAACTTCTAACTGTATGCAATAAATAGAGAAGAAGGTCCTAATATGGGCCCTGCATTTAATATTGGCCGCCAAAGAAAATCTACTAATATAACTAACATCATCTTTCGACAATAGCTAAAACCACACCTACCTTTCGTTCAACAATTTTACAGATTTAGCGCCGTTGAGTTCTTGTTCCGTCAGAAACGAATTGCAGTAAATGAGGTTGCTTAATTTTTATTCTTTTATTAAGGTAAGATGTTTTTATAAGAATGGACAAGATTTTTATTGGATCCGCTTTTGATTTATACTTGAAGCTGTTATAATGTGATTGTTCCTAGGAGCTACGGCCTCACTTAATCTCAAAAAAGTCAAACATTAATTTAGATTTTGTAACACTGTTTGATTGTGGTGTCAATATGATTGCTGAAAAGTAGTTTAGAGTCAAGTGTAACTCCGAAGTCTTTAATTGTGTTCTTATGCTCAAGCGATATGTCGTTAATTTTATAGTTAAATAACATTGCGTTGAAATTACGAGTGAATGTAACAACTACACATTTATTTAAATTTCAGTATAACTTGTTTTTTTTTTACAATATTGGGTTAACCTATCTAGGTCAAGTTGCATGTCTAAACTGTCCTTTATGGCCTTTATCTGTTGGAAAATTTTCATATCATCTGCGAATAATACAAATTTAGAAGTTGTGAAGCATTGAGTGATATCATTAATAAATAAAATAGACAAGAGAGGTCCAAGGTGAGACCCCTGAGATACACTGAATGTTACAAATATTTCTCTTGATATAAAGCCATTACAAACCACTAATTGAGATCTATTCTTAATATAGGAACAGAACCATCGATGTAAAGATCCGTGAATAACAAGTTCCTTGAGTTTTTCTAAAAGAATATTGTGATTTAACTTGTCAAATGCTTTACAAAAATCTGTGTAAGCTATATCGATTTGAATTTTGTTATTCATATTAGAAGTTAGGTATTCAAAAAACGGGATAAGATTGGTCAACACTGATCTTTTAGGACAGAAGCGATTTTGTTCTGGAATTATAATGCTGTATAAATCACTTTGTAAGTTTTTGATAACTAGTGCTTAGTTACGCATAATGTTGTAAAGTGTTGCTGAAAGCATTGCTAAGTACAGAATCAATTGTTTTTCATCATGACATTGTGAAATATGTCACAATGTCATCAACTGACGGCGTGATAACCTGACGGCATGCTTAACAACACATTATGCAACTGGGCCTAACACTTGTCTTTTATTTAAAATCCTGCAGTCACAATCATCCACATTTCTTATGGAATTATCTTCGATATATGGAGGTCCTACTGTATTGTATTTTTTGTTGTATTGTTTGTAACCCATACCTTACAAAATTAGTGTCTTAGATGTTACTAATCAAAATATATTCATTAGTTTAATGATTACACAGATGCAGTTCTTGGTTATTTTCTTGTTTATGTTTACGTACTTCAGTGATTGAATAACATCCAGGATAAATATAAATTGTTATAAATTTCATGTAAACATGTTTCCTTTTTTTTGCATTGAAATACCACAGGGCATCAACAATAAAAATAGGAGTTGTGACGTGTGGGCATGGCGAGGTCGCCGCACACTGTGGTCTAATTGGGCGCACCGTCGGTTAGTTAGCGTCCTATTGTCCGCCAAACCGGAACTAGCCATCCATCAGTTCAGACACACTTCCGCTTCACGAGCACCACCACACCATACTACTTCAAAATTCACTCACAACAAAGTAAGATTCAATTTTAGAGTTTTAATCTATTATATCACAAATTTTAAACGTAACCATGTCATAATAGTATAATAAAATAGTAAAGTTTACTTTGAGTTTTGGAAACCAGAAAACTTATACTAACTAAAGATGCTTACAAGAATGGTTTTTTTTATTATTGGTTTTATTTGACCTTGCAAATTACCTCCATAGTCACTTATCTAAATCGATACATCTTGATACAAAAGTGTAAATATAAACTAATTACAATCCTTCAGTGTTAAAACTAAATTTTAAATAAAATACAAAAGCATTTGTAATCATTAAACAAATTTAACATAAAAACTACATACATATTACATGTCCAAAAAAAAAAAAATCAAACACAGTTATAATTTTTATATATAAAGTCTTATTTAGATATTTATATTGCACTTCTTTATATGTCTGTATAGAGCAATTTTAAGGTAAGAGCATTTGATACGAGGTAACTTATGTTTATCGGGAGGGTTTTGGTGGTAGATAAGATATTGTGAAATAGCTGGTTGATATTTCTTTTGTGGAGGATGCACTGTAGCACTATGTATTCAGCAGTGGCTTCTTCCCCACAATCACATTTATTGTTTATCACTACACCAATTCGATTAAGATATATTTATTGCGCACTTATTATGTCCAGATTTTAATCTTATTATATTACTGATGAAATCTCTATTTTGCGAGTACGTAAACCATGGATCATCTTTTAGTTCACTGTTAAATTTAAAGTAATTTACTCCAGTTTTACTGCATAGCGCTGTACCACTTTTTAAAATTTTCTAGCAAACCTCCTTTTTTCTCATTCATTATGGTGCTGTACGGTGTTTTAAGAGGAGATTTCTGATGAGTATGCTGCTCTAGTTTCTCTATCTGCTTTTTCATTGCCATATATTCCTTTATGACCTGGTACCCAAATGAGGCAGATTTTATTACCCGTCTGTTCGAGTTTTAGGTATAGGCTTTTAATATGGCAATTTATTTGAATATTATTATTTTTGTAGTTGTTGTGCTTTAACGATTCCATAGCACTTTTAGATTATTCAGGGCGTGTCTGGGAAAATGAAGTTTTTTTAATACATAGTTTTGTGCTAAAAATCGTCTTCTTAATTTTAAATGAGGTTAAGCGGCTTCATAATTCAGAATTTGGCACGGGGTTGATTTCTTTGTACCCAAAGATATCAAATTTCTTCCTCCGCGTTATTGTTGCATAGGCAATAAGAGACCCTGCGTAGTCTAAGTGTGGTCTAATTAGCGCTTTGTATAGATTTAACATGGTAGTCGGATGTGCTTCCCACTTAAATGCCGGTATGCTTCTTAGTAGGTTAATTCCTTTGTAGCACTTGTTCAGTGTTTCTTGAATTTGTTTCTCCCATTTGCTTTTAGTATCAAACCAAACTCCTAAGAACTTGGCGTGAGGTACTACTTTGATAGTTTTACCACTAAGGCAAATTTTGGGGCTATATTGGAGCTGATGCCTTGTAAAGATAACAATAGAACTTATAATACTGATAATTTGAGTTGCAATGATGCTATTTAGATAAAAATTAAATACAATTGTACCTTGAAAAGCAACTGCTTCCACATTTGAGACAATATACAGCAAAATCTCGACTTGCATTACACAAAATTTTGATTGCTCCTGTTATCGCCGATATCTCGCGACCGGTGCTTATCACCTATAATTTTTATCGCCAAGGCAAACACTATCCATCGGGAATCGCAAAATATCTTTAAAATGTTAATTAACGAATTTAGAATTAATAAGGGGGTCATATTTGCAAAACTAGGCGTGGCCTAGTTCCCCTTCCACACACTTCATTCCCCTTCCCATATGCAAAAGGTATAAAAGAAGCTCAATTCCCGTTGAACTTCGGCAATCGCTCTTACTCTTACTTGCTATCCGGCAACGAGAGGAGCCATCGCAACCATCAGCCTTGCTATACGGCAGGATCCATCGTCAACCATCCGCCTTGCTATACGGCAGGAGTCATCGCAACCATCAGCCTTGCTATACGGTAGGAGCCATCGTTAACCATCCGCCTTGCTATACGGCAGGAGCCATCATCATCCATCCACCTTGCTATACGGCAGGTGCCGTCCTCACAGCTGCTATCCGGCAGCTGGTCCTCAACTCCACGATCAACTCCTAACCTGGACGTCCCTACTCCCTACTTCGGACTGTCACGACTCAACTCTGGCTGGACGACGAGGGAAGGCCTCCAGGCGACGCAATCTGCTCCTCATCGCCTATCGCTGCCGACTGCACCGCATCGATGTCTCGCTCAGTAGTGCAGCGCCAGATCATCGCCAACAGGGACCCTAGGGCTCACCTCTTCGCACCGCTGACATTGCCGCTATCTTCCAAGTGGCTACCACCGGCCGCCAAAGCCGCGGCTCTGCTACAACCACCGCCGCCTGCCGCGCTTGCTGCCAGGCGCCGAGCCCACATGACTCTGCGTGCCGGCCCCGTCACAACCGCGGCCCGCACACCAGCAGTACCATCACCAGGGTCAACTCCGGCAGCTCCCGCAATCCAAAGCTGTGCCCCAATCGCACCCGGACTACGAGGCAGCTCCACCACATCAACCGCAATCAAACCGCTACCGCCGCCAGGATCGACATCTGCCGCCTCCACTGCGAAAAGCCGTCCTGGGGCCCAAACCACACGGCTCGCTCATACAGCAGCCCGCACTACACCGTCTCCGCTACCAAGAAGTCATCGCAGCCCACATCTGGCCGTCGCAACATCTCCACAACAGCCGCAGCTACCACTATCGGAACCCGCTCACCGGCCTGGCCCCGTGTACAACACCGAAGCCTGCGGTGCCGCCACCGAAGACCGGCTCAACCACCCCTGAGGTAGCCCGCCCCGTGAAGGCCCGGTACACCGAGCTCTTCGGCCCAGAGACACCGCCAGCCAAGCTAAAGACACAGTCAATCTTCTCCACACCCGAATCCTCAAACTTCACTTCGGCGCCAAAAACCAACTCTCACATTCCACCATATTCCCCACTTTCCTTCGGGAAAAAACAACCAGGACCCGGGAAACCGGACAGCTACTCCGACCTGCAAGAAAAGATCATCAAACTATTCGGACCGCTGACGCCGTCACCACCACCATCTCTGTATCGCTCAACAGCCGACCAAACTGCGACACCTACTACTTCTTGGACGCTGTCCCCTATTGTTACTCCTACTTTTCCTATCACACCAGACATTCACCCAGCCAGAAGCCTACCTCCAAAGGCACGTCTTCGCTTAACGAGAAAGCGCCTAAGTTTTCCCCTCGCACTCTGATTTTGTTTGCGTAAATGTGTATTCAGATTTTGCACCTATTTTATTTCTCGTTATTTACCAATTTGTATCGATGCTTAATCAACTTTACCTTGACAATAAATATTTAAATTCCAAACTGTTGAGTATCTTCTGAATATCCTGGGGCAAACTATTCTCTTTCAGGCACTTAGTGGGCGTGGCTCTTCAAACCAGGTTGGTATTAGAAGGAACCCAGCTGTCGAGCTAGTCGAACACCTTGTTCAGATATAGTGACCTTGACCTTTTCCGAGGGGCACTACCTCCTGCAACACTCCGGACTTTACGTGTATAATCTTAAAACTGTATAATACTGTACATTACAATACTTCCCACACAATCCCAGAATAAACCAAAAACCAAGAACCCTAAACTGAATTAGTTCTTAAAAATAGTTTTTGTAGTATACAAATAGTAAAAAAAATTAGGTGATATTTCGCGATTATAATTTCGCCCAGCTTGCTTAATTTACCTACAAAGACAAAATAACGCACACGGTAGCCTAAAATATATGAGTTAGTTAAAATCTTTGGCTCACATCAGCTACATATATATAGCATATATATAAATAAATTCTTATTTAATTTTAAATTTTGTGGCGGCATTGGTTTATGACCCATCCAATATAATTTCTTATAACCAATTCCGACGGGTTTAAATGTTTCTATAATATTTTTACAATCCTATTTATTTTACAATCTCAGTTATTTTACAAAGTTTTATATTTTACATATAGTCACGTTTCGTACTTTTATTTTCAAAGAAACTATTTTTACCCAAGAAAGTCATTGTGATAAACCATTGTTACGGAACTAGGCCCTGACTTAGCAACACAAGACAGTTATCGGTACATCTTCGAGCAGTCAACATCTCATATCAATCTCAAATACAAATTATAAAAAAATTCTAACATAGGCATATTTTATTTAAAATCCTCCAGTAATAATAATCCAACAATTTAAAACTTTAAATTCTAACAGTTTGTTTGTTTTATATGCTGCGCTCAATTTTGTTTCGCGGGATTGTGCATACAGCAGCGCTTTCGGGTGTGCAACTCTATTTTCCCAGACACTTATATCTATATGTAAACCCCCTTTGAGCTGCACTATAATTTATATATTAAAAAAATAACTTATTTAATGTTAATCTAATTCAAATATTAAACGATGTTTTACAATTTCAAACTTAAAATTGTTACAAAGCCTGGTGTATAACTAAATATGTTCAGTACCACCGCTAGATTTAATTTTAACATTACAACCGATTTCAACCACAAAACTGTATGAAGTTTTTGACACACTGCATCAAAAGCTATTTACGCCTAGACATCCCAATAGATATAACATAGTTGATCTTAACAATCTTCAGCATGAAAACGAAATTGTAAAACTGGTAAGCTTTTGAATTTTCAGGGTTTTGTAGGTATGACCAAAAAACCCTTATACCGTCATTTTATCGTCTGTCTGTCTGTCTGTTTGTCTGTCTGTCTGTTCGGTAAAAATTGTAGCCAAACGGCTAAACCTAGAGAGTTGACATTTGGCATTCTTATACAACTCTTTGACTCCCACATAGGAAAAATATTAAAACATCTAAAAAACATAACCCCTTAAAAATATAAACAAATATGCGCTCTTTGAAAAAAAAATATTTTTTTTCAATTCTGAGTAGGGTATCAAATGAAAGCCCTTAGTACGAGGATTAACTATCAAAATTTTATTTTTGCGAAATAAAATATTTTTATGCGATTTTTATCAAAATTGTGCAAAAAAAATTTTGTTGTCCCACACCCTTTAGCCCAAAAATCTGAAAAAATTCTAAGTAATGTACATTGGTGTGGTCCATTGGTGAATAGTACAACAGGAATTTTTGTATCCTGGTATAATGGTTACGTTGCTCGCAATCTACTCAGATTTCTAGGGTTCGCTTCTGGCAAATATACTTTGGCAAATGTTGCATTTAATTTTTAAGAGTGTAAATTTAATAACCAATTGGAATTGTTGGAATTATATTTTCATTCTATGTGTCAGGTATACGAAACCAGAGGGGCGAAGCGTATGATTTAAAACAACCAATGGAAGCCATAGGCTCAAATTCCAAATCTTAATGAACCTTGCTATGTAAAAAAATACTGCACATATTTAGAAACCTAAATAATGGTATGAGGTATTCGAATTAAAATTAACAAAAAAATATTATAACATAAAATTTGTTTTTAAAGTTCTTAGATTAAAAGACGATAAATTATATTAAAAATATCGTTTATTTTGCCATGATTACTACAAAGCAAAATTTGTCCTCACACTCAGCATGCCCTTATTTATTATATACCGCCTTCACTTATTATATACCCTGCAATGTGTGAAAATTCACACTTCACATCAATTTTTTGATTTAAACTCTGATTGCCCCTCCAGTTGCTTAGTCCATACGTCTCATGAATCTTTTGCGTATAGTAATTAATTCCCCAACATAACCGAGCTAGTCCTTATAAGTTATCAGTTATTAGTACTTAATGTGGTCTACAAATAATCCCATAAACTTATACTTCATATATTAAAATTTAATCAAATCAAATATCTCATTTAGAGTGATTCAGAGAGGCAAGCCGTAGTTGAGAGCATATAAGCAACCCGCATACAGACAGACATGGAGAAGTCTTATATTCCGACTGAGTCTTTCAGACATCATTCGAAGTAAACTTAATTTCGTATCGAAGAACTGCTGTACGGGGATTTTCAATAACAGAAAGAATTTCAATCACATACTTCGTGCATTGGTTTCGTGAAAGAACAGAACAGCAACGAGAGAGAGAGAATCCCGCACTATCAATCCGTTTGCAATCAGTGGACAAGTCAACGAGTACTCCAATATAACATACATCGTGGATACAGACAATACATGCAGTACGTTCTATGCATGCATACAAAAGTTCTTTTATATAATTGGATATTTGTGTCTCTCCACGACAGCAATTTAGCTACAGAATACTGCAACGAAGTTTACCATTGTCTCAAAAGATATACTTATTGAAAATGTTTTATAATTTAATGAAATATTGTGAAAACTTCTGATTTTCGCATGGAGGTAGTTACCTCCGTCGATTAGGTTGAGAATGACTAAAATGGTATGAGACATTTTATTGCTTTGACAAAATTATAAGGCACTGAGTATGAAACAGCGACAGCAGTATAAAACAGGACAGCTTAAAATGGTCGGGTTTGTCTTGTTGACTCTGGATGGTCAGGGACCTCAAGAAGTTCAGGGGAACTCTGGATGGTCAGGGACTTCAAGGACTTGTATTTGTTTCATTTGGCTCTAGATGATCTGTGACCTCTAAGAGTTCAGGGGAACTCTGGATGGTCAAGGACTTCAAGGAGCCGTTTGTTTTTTTTTTTTACGCTGAATGTTCAGGGACCTCAAAGAGTTCAGAGAAACCCTGTATGCTCAGGAACCCCAAGGAGACGGGCAAAACTAACATTATGTTTTCGTTTCCTCTATTTTATTTTGCAGTTATTAAATTCTGAAGATGCCACGAGGACGTGGCAGGAGCAGGACGGCCGTGATAGAATTGCAAGTTGTTTTATTTTCCAGTTAAATTAAGAAGATGCCGCGAGGACGCGGCAAGATCAAGACAACCGTGTTAGTATCAAGACTAGTTCTTGAACGTCCTTTGTAATATGTTACGATAGCAACTATTACATGATGACATAAAAGGCGATTACATAAATAAGAAAATATATCTTAATTTATTAAACTGAAAAACAAGCATCAGATATGCAAATAGTGATATATTCAATTAAAATTTTAACATACAACTTAACATTATATTAGTTAATGAATCTAGAATTCTGATGAATTCTAGCTATTGGATCTATTATTGTAGCTAATGTCATTTATTTTATATTTTGAAAAAAAAAAAACAAACAAACGTCGTGCCGTCAAATGTTCTTTCGGGATGCCTCTAGAAAGAGTCAAAATTTAGGATATGCGCCAAAATTGGAACGATTATTCACCATGTTTACTGCCTACGAAATCATGAAATGTGTGAAAACAAACTTCAGATTCTTTTTTTTTTTTTCTTTGATTTTCTAAATATTTTTCGTTATGAATTCATAGATACATACCTTTGACATATTTGCAAAATATTGAGATTTATTACGTAATTATAAGTGAACAACTAGCCGAATGTCAAGTTTTCAATTATCATAACTCTCTTTACCCGGATATTTATAAAGTTCACAACTTACTGCTTGTATGTAATTACGCATATCACTCGCAGAACGATGCTAAAGTCACGTACAAACCCAATTGCTAACGGAACTATAACTTGAACGGCAAGAAGAACAATGAATTCTTTATCCTCCGTGAGGTAATTGTTTAGAGTATGGTTGCGGTAATACATCCCTGACATATCGCTTTTAAATGCTACTGGAAAAATCGTTAAAGTGCAGCATGCCAACGGAAACATGGAACGCCAACCGTGGACCATTAATACATGGGCCATTGAACTGAGAAATGATTTAGTCAACTTTAGTTTTATTCCTTTTTATAGATTTTTGAATATTAATAAAAATCACTGAGCTGAGAATAGAGGCAAAATTTTATCACGTAAAGTTAAAACGATGAGATGTGGCGACATATTCAGGTAATAATAATGATTAATAATTTTAAAAATTACCACATAACTTGAAGTACGAGGGTTGCTGCTTTGGTTTTGTTGATAAGGAGGAAAACAAGAAAATTTGTTTATTTAAATATTTTTATTGTTTTTCAAAATATTCACCTTCATGACCAATGCAATTTTCCACCCCTTATTTTACTAAAACATACCTATTAAAATAGGAGAAAGTTGGCTATTGTGTACCACTCAGTAAATCGTACCACCCCCTTTCTAGCCAAATCTAGATATTATTTCAGTCATCTGTGTGTTGAATTAAGAAGCTGCATGTATAATTCGCTGACAGTATTAATGTCACCATAGGTCGAACTCTATATGGTGATATACTGGACAATAAAGTTTTAGCAGGTGCTTGATGCAAGAATTTAAGCATTTAACTCAATTCATAATGCTTTTAATTTGTTTTTTCTTATCAATATCTCAATTTCGATTAGTTTTTAAATCTTATGACTGAAAAATGTTTTTCAGTGAACAGATTAATAGTTATTTTAAAACTCTAGTACATGCTAGGTAAATAATTGTAAATAATTGTACCTGTTTACAGTTTGCTATTTTGTACCGGCACGATTTACCTAACCGAATTTAAATGTACCTATAACCTATAATGAGTAACTCACTTTCTTTTTAGAATGAAACAAAAAATTGATGTGAAGTGTGAATATTCACACATTTCAGGGTTTCGCAGGTATATAATAAGTGAAGGCGGTATGCTGAGTGTGTAGGACAAATTTTACTTTGTAGTAATCACGGCAAAATGAACGATATTTTTAAAATAATTTATCGTCTGTTAATCATATAATAAGACTGGTTATTAAATTTACGCTCTTAAAAATTAAATACAACATTTGTCAAAATATAACTAGAATTTTGACAAAATAATTTCAACATAATAAAAATGCAAAAAAAAAACAGAAAAAATAAAATTCACTCCGGTACTCGAACTCGAAACCCTTCGTTTTCCAACCAGTTTAATAGTGCTCTAACGCATGTAGCCATCGCACGCCATGCATGTGAATGTCTTACATTGGTATAACTTTTGTACTTTGTGAACCAAAAACCACAAAAAATGCGTTATTTTCCAAAAACATAATCTGATCAAAAATTCCTGTTGTACTATTTCGGTTCACACCAATATACATTACTTAGAATTTTTTTAGATTTTTAGTTTAAACCATCTGGGCTACAGGGTGTGGGACAAATTTTTTTTGCACATTTTTGGCAAAAATCGCATCAAAATAATTTATTTTGCAAAAATAAAAATTTGATCGTTAATCCACGTACTAAGGGCTTTCATTTGATACCCTACTCAGAATTTAAAAAAAATGTTTTTGTTTTCGATGAGCACATATTTGTTTATATTTTTAGGGGGGTATGTTTTTTAGATGTTTTAGTTTTTTCCTATGTGCGGGTCAAAGAGTTGTATAAGCATGCCAAATTTCAACTCTCTAGGTTTAGCCGTTTGGCTACAATTTTTACCGAACAGACAGACAGACAGACAGACAGACAGACAGACAGACAGACAGACGACAAAATGACGGTATAAGGGTTTTTTGGTCATACCTACAAAATCCTAAAAAACAAAAAAGAAAAGCAATAAATGTTTATAAAAATGAGGCTGAACTTAACGAGGTATGCCGCAATTTTGGCATTCCAAAGCCAACTTTTAAAAGGCACTATGAATTAAAAAATAAACGCGCCAATAATGCCCCAATTTTTTTCTGCAGATCTGCAGCATTGCCTTCTATAATTGAAGCAGAACTAATGAAGCATATTATAAAATTTGAAAGTTTGCTCTTTGGGTTGACAATTATGTATGTCAGAAAACTGGCATTCGAAATTGCAGAGCAAAATTCTATTATTTATTTATTTTATTTATTTATTTATTTATTTATTACAATAGGGCCACACAACAGGCAACTAACTGCCCAATAATAGTGCGGCACAAATATAAAGAATAATTACATTAATTTAAAGTAGCAGTAACAAATAACAAAAAGCATCAAAATAATTATAAAAAAAAAAAATGAAAAATAATACAAATAATTATAAAAATAATAGTAATATCATTAATAATAATAACAACATAAATAGTTCATGAAAAGAGGGTAACTTAAGATTAAAACAATAATTTAAATTACATCGTTGATAATATTTTTGAATGTAGTTAAGTTATTACAAAAAATATCCGGTGTATGTACATTTTTACATACACTGTTGTATAACAAAGACATTCGCACAACCGGAGAATTGATGGCAGAATTAGTATTAATATGTGATAAATAAAATATGTGATTGATTCTGGTATTATAGTTGGGTGTGCGAATACCAAACTTAGACAACAGGTCAAGACAACCTACTTCATTATTCAAAATTTTATATAAGAACATACAGTCAATGACACGTCTTCTGTGCTCCAATGTTTTTAAATTAAATTCAGTATCTGGAAATTTGTAACTGATAAAATTAGTAAACTTATTTTGAATACTTTCCATACGTTTTATATATACATCATACTGAGGGTTCCAACAGGATGAAGCATATTCAAGTTGACTTCTAATTAAAGAAAAATATAGTAATAGAAGCGTTTTTGGATTAGTAAATATCCTACCAGTTCTAATTAGAAATCCGAGCATCTTATAAGATTTTTGAATGATAGTATTAATATGAACATCAAATATTAATTTCGAATCGATAGTGACGCCTAAGTCTTTAATTGTATTAACTTTAACCAGGGTTTTATCATTAATATTATAATTATATTCAAATATGTATCTATTACGCGAAAAAGTTATATGAAAACATTTAGATATGTTTAATTTAAGTCTATTTTCTTTACAATATTTAATTAACCGGTTGACATCCTCTTGTATTTTAACACAATCATTGTGTGATGTAATCTGTTTGAAAATTTTTAAATCATCAGCATATAAGAGAAATTTTGAATTTTAAAACAGAAGTAAATATCATTTATAAAAATGTTGAATAGCAAAGGCCCTAGGTGCGAACCCTGGGGAACTCCAGATGAAATTTTGTTATAATTTGAAGTAAATCCATTAATTGTTACACATTGTTCACGGTCTGTGAGATAAGATCTAAACCAAGCAAGCAAACATCCACCCACACCGAATCCAGCAAGTTTATGTAATAAAATATTATGGTCAATAGTATCAAATGCCTTGCTGAAACCAGTGTAAATAGAATCTACCTGCAAGCGATTATCCATGGATTTAAGTATATAATCAGTATATAAAATTAAATTGCTGTTGACTGAGCGTTTGGGGAAAAAAAAAAAAAAAAATTATACATAACTTGAATAAAAATAAAGGTCTTGCAGGCAAAGCGTGGTATTACGCCTTTATGAAGAGATATCCAACGTTGTCACTACGGCGACCGGAATCAACACCTTTTGCTCAGGCCAAAAGCTTTAACATACAGCATTTTTACAGCTTTAGCATACAGAAACAATGTTAATGTTTTTTTTTGTTGACATTTTAGAATAAATTATCGACGAACATAAGTTAGATGGTACCAAAATATTCAATATGGATGAATCTGGTTTTTCGACGGTACAAAAGAGAAACCAAAAAATTGTCGGGATGAAAGGAAAACATCAAATTGGGGTTATAGCAAGCGTTAAATTTTAAAGTTATTGTTTTTATGTAAACAAATACCTATCTGTGATTTTTACAATATTTACAATATATATTTTTATATATTAAATAAAAATGAACTGTATACTCATTTTTGAAAATATCTTGAATTTTTTTCCAATAATTAATTAAATAATAAAAAATCTGTGATTATTTTATTGTTTTTCATTGACAGGTACATTTAACCAACCCTATGGTACAATTTACCGACCGAGTTGGGTAAATCGTACTTTTGCAGTGTTTTTTTATTTTGCAATTTTAACAGCAATAGATATTGAAATATCATTATTTGTTGTAATATTATAGTAGATAATATATGTAATGATATTTCTGCATTTATATTTTTGTTGTTGTTGCATTCATATTAGTTTTACAGGCAAAATAAACTAGGGGGTACGACTTTGCCTACTCTCATTTTTGTGTTCGATAGTCATTTTGAAGAGTTACAAATTTTAAAAGTTTTTATTTAATATAGGGACTTTTGTATTAGCATCGCTAAAATTTATTATGTTTACATTTGCCGACATTTTATAATATGTTCTGATTTGTTTTCGCACTTTTGTTCACATATCTATCTTTATTTCTAACAACCTTTTTTATTTAATTTTTTATTTTTTTAACAGTTTTGAGTTTAGTTATATATTTTCTTATAGATATTTTATAGATTTCTATTTAATATTCAGACCAATTCTGTAACTCAGTTACTATGATCATAGTTTTTGTCACTATGAGCAAGGTCAGTTACTATCATAATAACTTTGGGGTATTTCGTATTCCATAAGACAAAAGTTAGTAAAATATTTTGTAACATGTTACTGTAAAAGTTCCTATCATAGTAACTACAAAATTCTGGTGTTTATAAGTAATAACTTAGTTCTTTTGTCACTCATTTCGTTCTTTTTACATATTTTATAAATTTATATATAGCATGTTCCTTTTGTTTAGGCAGAACTAGATTTTCACCACTAGTTATTTTTATCGTTTAAATGAAGCTTTAGATAATTTCTTTTAGCAAAAGCCAGCTTCAAACATTAAGAAAATAGTTCGTGACAACTTAAGAAAATTAAAATTACATTTGGTTCCGCTTAAACGTTTGGAATAGTCTATACATATATATATATTTTTTTTTTTACAAAATGATGTAAACAATACAATGTTTTGATATTTTTCATTTCAACTGTCATCTGTGTACCTCCAATGCGCAAGCGCATTGCGCTAACTTCATTCTTTTCTCTGTAACTGTTACTAAGAAATAACTTTCATAGCGACGTCATTACAGTTGGATATTACAGAATACAAAAAATGTTATAGTTACTATGATAGTCACTATAAAAGTTATCTTGTAGTAACGTTACTAAATTCGGTTTACGATAACTATGAAATGACGTCACACTTGGATAATTTAAGTACCAACGTTATGGTATGTTTTAATCAACATCAATCCATAACTCAGTTAGTACATTTATTTATTTAATGTTGGTACATTTTTTCAATGTTGCCGGTTTGAAATTGGATTGTTCAATCGTTATTTGTCAGGTTGACATTTAGGTGTTTAGAAGTTGTTCGATATAACCTAACTTTTTTTGACAGTTTACGAATTGAACAAGGTGAGTTTTTCAACTGTGATGTCATTTCATAGTTACGGTAAATGTACTTTACGCAGTAACTATTATAGTAACCTTTTACAGAATTGATATGATATTCTATGGGGGAATAACGGACCGTTAAAAGAAACACTTGGTAAAGATTTATAAAAATATTTATTTGTCACGCTGACTGCAGTTTTGGCGTCAACCATTTTCAAAGTTATAATGTAGCTTTGTAATTTTACGAAGTATTTCATTTCAGAACATTTTACCAAATTTATTTGGTTTATTTTCTAAAATCATAACAAAATATAATCCGGAGACGTGGTAAACAGCAATAAGACATTAATATTACTTTATAAAAGACCCATCCATGTAAATGAAGCAAGTGTATGCGTGCAGAGGCAATTTCGCAAGTTATTCAGAGAGAATACACCGAGTGAAAGAAACAGGAAGTACGCTAATTCCCTGGCTGACGAGCTTGTTTGTTCTTAATTACGCATAGCTGATAGCCCGAGTCTGATGCGTGCTACTCGCTACCTGCCGTTGACGTACGTCTTATCACGCGCACGCAGACAACAACCATCACAAATATAATCATCTCTGGAATAAGACACATATCGCTCTTATATATTCTGTCGCAGACTGGTTAATTAACATATTACGAGGGTTTCCTTTTATTTTTTTACAAACGACCAGTAGATGGCAATATTGAAATGTGTCATTACTATATTATATATATATTATTATTATATTCGTAAAATTTTACATTTGTTATTGTGAAATCAGTGGCAGCTTATAAATTGACCGAGCAGTTTGTTAACAGTGAGCGGTTAAAATAAACAAGTTTGTGAAATATGGATATAACTCGTGAAGGTTTTCTTTGGATGATTTTTTACGATTTTAGTAAAGGCCTAACTCAACAACAATGCATAGATTCTCTTCGTTCAACTAAGCAATAATCCACTGTTTGGGTCTTGAAAGATGTACCGAAACCTACAAAAGTTGTTCGTTCACGAAGAACTCCCAAGAAAATTATCGCTTGTTTCTTCGGTTGTACTGGACATGTCGCAACCATTCCTTGCAAAAACGTCGCATCGTCGCATCTTCATCATGACAATGCAAGATCCCACACAGCACGTCAAACAATTGTTTATTTGAAGGAGAAAACATTTAATTAACGACTCATTGCCCGTATATAAGAGTGTAAGCCTGGAAAACAAAATTGAAACGCGAAACGTGACCACTCCTTGTTTCCGAATGTCGTCCATGTCATATTTTGTTTTCCGGGCTTCCACTCTTTTATATCGGTTGTGATCTTGTTTTTTGGATCTATCCCATACTCCCATTAGGTATGGGATCTAATTCTGTCGCATTTTTATATATTCTTAAACCGTAATTTATTGTTTTAGGGAAACATTTAGAGGTTATGTTCGCACCATGCTCTCTTAACCAATTTAATATGTTCATTCTGATACGCGGATCAGAATAGGTTAGTATTTATTGTGTATAATTAGTTTTTATGCTTTACATTGTATAATTTAACTAATTCTGATAATATGTATAAATTTGTAGTTCGAAAGTTAATACACTCCTGAAGATGTGGATTAATCCACGAAACTAGTCAGTAAAACAGCTCTTAAAAAGTAAAAGTAAGTCAGTAAAATTGCACAGAAATTCTTGTCTCTAGTAGCGACGTCGAAAGCAGGAGCCACTGTATGCAGAGACTGAAATAGGTTTCTGGGCAAAATGCTTACTAAACTGCTTTTTCTCTGTGCTTGCAATGAAGAAGAGTGGAGTGTTTAATTATATTTTAAACAATCACTGAGATCTGTAGGCGCCATTGCTTTACCATTTTTTAATACCAACCTGACATACAATTACAAAGGTGCAAACTACTGAAATCAAAATTTCGTCTTAGTTTGTTTTACAAAAGTGAACAACATATATAGGCTATTCCAAACGTTTAGGCGGAACTAGATTTTGAAAACTAGTAATTCTTATCTTTAATTCGGACTTTATATAATTTAATAATATTATAAAAAGTCGTTTTCATTGCATTTTAATTTTTTGTCATTATTAATAAAATTTTCCCATTTATTTATTTGTTTTGTCTCCAAAATAATTTGTTTCGTCGTATAGAAGTATTAAAATTTTTAATAAATTCGTTTCCATGGTTTCACTCACAGAACAGTTTCACTGTTGGAATTTTTAATTTTCACATACCAACCTGAAAAAGGAAATAACCCAAGAAAGGTCCGTTCTCGTGACAACCTAAAAGAACTAAATGCCCATTTAATTCCGCATAAATGTTTGGTATAGCCTTTATATTTTAATCTATTTATTATTGTAAAACAATTAAATTGTTCTTGTAAGAATAAATGGTTTTTACGTTATATAGAAAATATATTCATTTTTCCTTTCGATACTTGAAAATATCGATATTTTGTTTCAATACGATACCGGTATCGATACTTTTTACTCGATATTATCGATACTTTCTCAGTATCGCATATCCCTACCTGTAGGTATGCAGGACACATTTCAACTCACTACCTAAAGCCATTTAGCCACATTTTCTAATTTACAGACAGACAGACACATGAGTGACTGTATATGGATTTCTTGGTGATATCTTTGATACCATAACAATGAATCCATATTATACTTATGTATTTTAATTGTCGTCCTGAAAATTTTAGTATCATGTTACCCGTTAACAATTCTTCAGTTGTATAATGCTGCTGTGTTGAATTGGCATTTTTATGTTTATTTTCATCTCATATTTATTAGGAACAACCGCTGACAATTTTTATTCGACATTTTCACATTATATTTTACAGTTATACCATTCTCTTGTTCTCACGACCCCAATTCTTTTTTAATATCCCGTCGTAAAATTTTTCAATTAGTATTCTGTGTTTTTAAAAGTTTTATACATTTATAAATGATTTATAACTGTTAAAAGCAATACCAAGATATTCTTTTACATTTTTAATTACTCTTGATTTTTAACTTCCCCTTAACAAAAGTATCAATAAAAATATTTGAAAACGTCAAATTTGCCCGGTGATGACTTTACCACCGCTATATTTTCCCGTTCGTTAAGTGAAAATTATTCTTGCCAGTGCCATCTTAGTAATTGTTTACAATTAATAAGAGGGCCCTTGAGCACTCACTTGGTTTAGGCGACATAATTATCCTGATTCTTGTTTATTTTCATAAGTCATATTGTGGAGCCTTAATTAGGGTTAGCAGGCCAGATAGTCACACAAAATGGTTTTCGCGGCGGAGACTACGAAGGACCACCAGCAGAAGGCTGGAATATAGATATATACAGTGATGTGACATGGAGATGCATCGTTAAAAAAACAAATCGACAGGCGAAGTGCACTCTGATTAGGTCAGTATAGAAGTGATTTTAATGAATTATAATGTTAAAACCGGCACGTAGTACTCTCAACATTTTTTCGAAACACTATAATTAAATAAAATAAAATTAATTAAATAATAATACGCACCTTGCGGGTGCGACAAACTATAAGTTTTTCTAATAAATAATCTATTAAATTTAGACCTGTGAACGGTCGCTTGCGTTACCGTAAGACAAACATGTAGTGGCAGTCAACAGTGAACAACTCATAGCGTATAGTCCATTAATTTTAGAGCTGTGAACGTAGCTTAAGGATTTTTTAAAGCTATACCTACAAATTTTGTTACACCCTACATTATTTAGATAATAATATTTTAAAAATGTCAGTATTATTACTACAGGTAGGTGAAAGAATAGTATATGTATACTAAATCTAAACCCCATTGGTAAAGCCGGTTGGTAACCATTTTTACGGTACAAAGAGTCAAATAGATAGACGAGCCTATAAGCTGACCCACAGTATCAAAAGATGCAAAATCCGAATTGATACCGAGGATTTAAATTCGCATCCCTCTTCTCCGCAGGTAACCGTTTTAACACGGAACCATAGTAACTCGGTATGTATAAAATCTTAAAAATAATAAGATTCTAACTAGCTTAATTTTAAGAGATTGATACTGAAAATTAATCTGGCATATTGGGCTGATCAAGTGCATAGCAGTCACTATAACGAACAAAAGTTGACACGAATTAGGGGAATTGCGCACGGGAATTTAATATCAGTTGGTAACTTTTCACGTAAAGGTAAAACTGGAAGCATTTATGTTTAGCCTGATAATTCATCGATTTATTTACCAACTTTTGAGCTTGGCAACCAACTCCCGGCTCCTGTCTCTCTGTTATGAACATAGTTTAACGAGGAATGCGTTATGTGTAGCGTGGATTAATAACATTTCGCAACATCAAAGGAGATATTTAAACGGGGGACTTATTTTATCAACTCGGGGAGAAATACTATTTGTTAGATAACATGTTTTATATAAATCATGTAATTTGTTTTTTATTTTTATTTTTATTCTTATTCTATTCGGGGAATAAAACAGAGACAAGTCTCCTATAAATTCCCACACATTACAAAATTGTACAAAATATAAAATACAATATTTAAGATACAAAAGTAATAGATAAGATAGACATATATATTCACAAAAATCAATAGCAAATGATATGTACAAGTGAAAATTACTGAGGGAGTAAGGATCTAATTTCAGATTTAAATTGTGAAAACGATAGGAAAAAAATATCACTACTATTAAAATATTTATCAAAAAGAATCGTAATTCTGTTCAATGGTGAGTTACTACCCGCGTTAGTATTTCTACTATTATAATAAAAAGTATTGTTTCGCCTAGTATTTACTAACGGTACGTTAAAATTAATAAGTTCCAATATATCTGGACAATCCATCATATTGTTTACAATTTTATAAATATTGTTCAAATCAATCTGCTTGCGTCGATTTACAAGACTTACTAAATTGTACCTTTTCAAACGATCATCATAAGATCTTAAATGGTTTTTATTAAATTTATAATCCATATATTTAGTAAATCGTTTTTGTACTAATTCAAGTCGGTCACTGTAAATATAGTAATGCCGGTAAAAGGAAAACTTTTTAGCATTTATGAAACTTTATTAATATATTATTTTTATATTTACAATATAGGACTATGAAAAAATCATGATCAAAACTCATTCCTTAAGGGTGAGTTCTATGAAATTTAAATCAGTCATTTCTGTGATAATTATGTAATCTAAAATAATTGGACTCCCACGGCGAATCGAGTTGGAAGATTTTTCAGTTTCGGCAATGACTATAAAAGGTTGTGAAATTATAACACTTTGAAGTGTCTCAAAAAATTGTATATTCTGTCTTACATTTCTTAGGAAATATTCTCGCTGTTCTGTCTTTTCAATTTCACAAAAGCAAATTTATCCTGATTTATATTTACCAGATATATAGCAAAAATTTTGTTCATTAATTGTCGCACACATCCAGCATACGGATATCATATTTTATACCAATTTTAAATAACACCTAATCTTTAACCGTCACCAATGTGTTCAATAGATATCGTGGCTTAATGGCTGGATCTAGAGAGCTGAAATCAGGCATGTATACAAGTTACCTCAACAGTTCCCGCTGACTCCACATAATAAGGCACCATCTTTTTATATAACATATTCCAAAAAGATGTATTTGACACTTTTTCTAATCAGCATTTTTCTTTCAATATATATTAACATGTTCTGTTTATTATTTCTTTAGTCTTAATTAAAATCTTGATCTGTAACTATTAAATTTTGTTAATGTCCTAATAAAACTTTTTAAAAACTGATTCAGAACATTTGGACAGTTATTTTACATATAAAGTTTTTTTTTTTTTTACACAAAATGGCAAAAATATTTTCAATATATCAGAAGCCCTGTTAATGGAATAATTATCAAACATAACTAATCACCTATAAATAATATTACTCAATTTATTACCGACCCAAACTGTAAAGTTAGTTTAGAATCGACCGCGATTGGTGTAGACTAGGAATCAGGAGAATTAGAAATTTCAAAAACCGGGTACCGAATATCATTACTTAGTTATTACCCACTACCTGTTAATTACCCACTACCCGCTAATTAAACGCTACCCCGTTAAATAAAAATGGGAGAAGATCAACCCACCTGCGCGCCGCTTGTTTTTTTTTTCAATCATGAAAAAGAATTTTTTTTTAAACAAAAACTCATAGATAAACAGACATACTTAAATTACTTCCCATTTACCCGTTAATAGTTAACGAGTAAACGGTAGATAATGGGTAGCGAGTAGGGATATGCGATACTGAGAAAGTATCATTATTTGGGTATCGATAATATCGAATAAAAAGTATCGATACCGGTATCGTATCGAAACAAAATATCGATATTTTCAAATATCGAAAGGAAAAATGAATATATTTTCTATAAAACGTAAAAAACATTTTATTCTTGTAATAACAATTTAATTGTTTTACAGTAATAAATAGATTAAAGTACAAAGGTTATTCCAAACGTTTAGGCGGAACTAAATGGGAGTTTCGTTCTGTTAGGTTGTCACGAGTCACGAGTACGGACCTTGCTTGGGTTATTTCATTTTTCAGGTTGGTATGTGAAACTTTAAAATTCCAATAGTGAAACTGCTCTGTGAGTGAAACCATGGATACGAATGACATTTATTAAAAATTTTAATATTTTTTTTCACATATTTAGAAGACAAAACAAATAAATAAATGGGAAATTTTAATTAAGAATGACAATAAATTAAAATGCAATGAAAAGGACATTTTATAATAACAATAAATTTAATCTAGAATTTGCAATGTAAGTAAGATTTACAAAGCTTAAACAAAAAGACCAAAAATCCGAATTAACAAATAAAAATTACTAGATTTCAAAACCTAGTTCCACCTAAATACGTTTGGAATAGCCTGCATATGCTGTTCACTTTTGTAAAAACAAACTAAGAGGAAATTTTGATTTCAGTAGTTTGCGCCTTTGAAAATGTATGTCAGCTTGGTATTAAAAAATGGTAAAAATGGCAATGGCGCCTATAGCTCTGTTTAATATAGAGTGATTGCTTAAAATATAATTAAACACTCCACTCTTCTTCATTGCAAGCACCGAGAAAAATCAGTTTAGTAAGCCTTTTGCCCAGAAGCCAATTTCTGTCTCTGCATACAGTGGCTCCTGCTTCTGAAAATAGCTCTGCGGAGTGTGAAAAAAAAAAAATTAAATGTAGAAGTGTTGACTACGAATTTCAATTAGAGGTAGATTATAAACTGTATGTAAAAATGAACATATTATTAATTCGTAATATTGGGAATTTCAAGGAGCAACTCCAGTTCTGTATCCGGTTAGGATACCAGACTCCACGTCCTTGAAAAATCAAGGGATCTCTGAGGTTACCTACTCCAAGTTACTGGAAATAGAAGGATCATCGTCCCGGGCAAATAGCAGTGGTTGGCCCAGACATTAGTAATAGAATATCTCACTCATGGCCCTCGGTACTCTAACGTACAGACCTATAGTTACTAGCATGAAGTATCTGAGAAGATTTTCAGGTACTCATGTACCGTGCTAAAATGAAACAAAGAAATGCACTTAACATACCTTTGTCTCAGCGAGAGAGTCGTGGATATATTTTGTTTCGAGTTTCGTCCTCTTTCGGGATTGCATATTTTCTCATAACTAATCTTAGTCCTGTCGAGAAATTATTCGGTATTACTCTTGCTTCGACGTGAACTAATAAATATAATTATAACTATTGTTAAAATGTATTTAAACTCTGAACAAAATTTAATGTCTTTATAAGTATAGTTTTTAAATGTACAAAGTAGTTAGTCTGTCCTACACTCATAGACAGTCTACTAGTGTGGGACAGACTATCGGTCAGACTATGATTAACCGGTCCTGTCCATACCATGCATTTTAATGTGGTAATTCTTTGACATTATTTTTTACAACTTGACTTCAATATTAGAATGAAGATGATTGGATAATCCAATCGAAACGGCTCTTTAATTATTTGATAATAAATTTATGACGAGTATTAAACAAGAATTTTTATTTAAAAACCTATCTAATTTTCGTCAAGAAAATACTTTCGTATATACATAAATTTGTTTAAAATATCTTAAAATATGTTTACTGACCTTAGCAATTTTAGCCCTGAGATTTTACCTCTCAAAATCCACAAGTATAAGTAATATCTTGAAATACTTCTCACCTGAAACAGAAAAATGTTACGGTTACAAAATGCTTGAATATTTTTTTATTCGGGAAGTGGCACTATACAATGAAGCGTACGAGTGTACGTAATGTGAGTATACGAAATATACAAGATATATCTGTCAGCTGCCAAGAATAATTAAAACTAATCTTAGGTTGCATCACAAAAGTACATAATATGCAGAGATTCACTCAATGTACTCGAATATATATATATATATATATATAAAACAGTGTATCACAATTAATGTACGACAATACGTTGTTAATATAGGATCCATGCATAATCAAAAGACAGAACAAAATAGCCCAATCACAAGACACACAGGCCCTCTCCTTGTTTATTGAACCCCAAATGACCACCACAATCTTGTCGTCTATAAATGAAGGCAATACACCAGGGGTGGACAACTAGCGGCTTGTGGGACGAATGCGACGCAACGAACCATTTATTGCAGCCCACCAATAAGAAAATATAATGTTAAATCTTCTTATCTAACGTAGCCAACACACTTCGGAAAAGTCTAGGGATATGAAAACATATATGAAAATAATAGCGCATGGTTTCTTTTGTACGTTTATTGTATTCTATCAATTAAAATACTCAATAAGGAATAGTTTACAACAAAATAAGCTAAATGTTATTTATAAAAATAATCAACATTTGAAAAAAAAAAAAAAAAAATACATACAGATTTGTGTACAGAATTGTAAAAAAAAAAAACAAATTTTTGTTATCCAGCCAGTTCGTTACAATTCGAGCAACATGTGGCCGATCATTATCCTGAGCAAGATGAAACTGATCACCAACAGAACCACGAAATGGACGCATAATAGGTTGAAGAATATTATCCAAATATTGTTGAGCTGTTAAAAATCCATTGGAGAAAACAAGATCAGTTCTACCGCTCAATGATTACCCCACCCCATGCTATAACAGTACCACTTCTGTAACTGTGAACTTCCTGGACGTGCCTCAAATGTTCCAAATTACCGAATCTTCTCCATACCCTTGTTCGACGACAATCTGGATGAATTCCAAATCTGAACTCATCAGTAAATAAAACTGTAGCCCAATCATTATCACAACAATATTGAAAATTATGACTAATCATCAGTCTAATCTTGCTCTTCGATTGCCTCTAGAGAGGGGTTGAAATCTGATTGGTTGTCGTGATAGAATATTAGCTTTGTGGAGACGATTTCTTACAGTATCTCGACTAACGGTTAAGTTATGCGCCCGATGTAACTCCCTTACCAATTTGGGTGCTGTAATAGTAGGTTGTCTTCTAGCATTTAAGGCCAAAAATCTGTCTTGACCTGCTGTTGTACAGCGACCAGGTCCCGGATGTTATTCGGCCGGACTCCCTGTTTCCTTGTAACGCATCCATAACTGCCTGATGACACTTTGAGAAACTTCTATCCGCTTGGTACATCAACTTGCCTGAAGCCAGCTTAGAGAATGATTCATCTCGTGGATAGTTAAATGCTGTCGCCTCATTATTAAAAAAGATTGTCACTACTTAAAAACACTGCAATTATTAATATAAACGTTTTAAATCGAATTAAAATGAAATATGTAATCAACCTACGGATCGTGAACTGAATATAATTTGTCAAATTTGTATTTGTTTTGTCTTGTTGGTTATTGTTTTTATTTGTTTTCCATTGCCTACTACTCATAATTGCCTACTTTAATTGAAATACAACATTAAATGTACAATAAGCAATATATTTTCATATTTTTTTCAATATCCCTAGACTTATCCGATGTGTGTATTACTACTACGCTGCTTTAGGCTTCTTACACACTATTATAGGCGTACTTACGCCGAGGTAAATACGCGTAAACCTGCGTAAACAAGACCTTAAGAACATAAAAAATAGCAATTACAATGCTTATTATTCTTACGTTTATATCTATTCATACAAAAAACAGGGTTTTAAAATAAACGTAATACGAGAGGACGTCAAGATGAAAATAAATTCAGCGATAGGAGATTTTTTAATATCAAGCTGGTTGTTCCTATTTATAGTCTTCAAGTACCTGAAATTTTCAAAACGTTCATTCTAAAGAAAATAACCTGATTTATTCATGTTTTTTTTCCAACATAACAACTTGAATATATAAAAATTTCATAAACAAAACATTGACTAGAAACGCCAACACAAAAATTCAACTCTCAGTGAAAAAAACTGACATTAAATGAAACGTCGCTGTGTAGGTCGGAGAACAAAATTATTAAAAGTAAAATTAAAACTAATTTATCTTCAAATAAGAAAAAACTGTAGCTTAACAAATCCACAGAAGCTAATAGCGGGCGACAGCATTAATTCTATAAGAGATCTGTTCTCCGTGACAGTTTTATTAAAACGAATTCAAATGATAAAATGCGCAAGCAAGGTGTTCCTTCCACTGATTAATGAACGGGCCAGTAAGTCGCTCGCCCGCGGTACTTCATTTAACCCTTAGTTAGGCACCAGATATTTTACACTTTACACTTTATTTGACATGGAACGACATTATGGGAATTATGTGTACGGGAAATGAAAATAAACACAATTATATTGGTATAGACCCTTATAACGATATTCGACTTGCGCTAATTTACGACATCGTACAACAATTCGTTTATAATAGACGTTTACGAAAATAATTAATACTTCTTTTCAAAATATATATGATCTTTGCAAATTGCACATTATTTTTAGTGGCCAAATCGAAATTTTTATTTTTGTTTGCAGCAAGATAAACAATACTTAATAGGTTTAACTAAGAAACCTTTACACCGTTACTAATCTTTCTGTGTGTGTGGTAGAAATTGCTATCAATAGGTTCAATCTAGAATATTGAAATTTGGAATGCATATACTTTTATTTGACCCATATATACAGAGCGCTAATTAATGACTGATAGGTGTTTGAATTTAGCTCGATATCGAGTTAGTAATGTTCAACTCACAATGTAGAGTCCTTAGCTGTACATGGCACATTGGACCAGAGCCGGCGTCAGCTCTTTTGGCGCCCGGGGCAAACCCGCTAAATTGCACCATTTTGTTAGAATATGTAGTGGCGTACCGAAAAGCGGGCGTTCGGTGCTCGCAATCTTATTTCAAACATATTCTCTTGATTTAGATGATTGCAATTTAAATGTTTTTACATTTTAACCTAATTTTAAATATGGCTAAGTAAATTTGCGGTACATTGACTTACAAACCTCTCTAAATACGGACTTTTCGAGGTACAAACTATTTTCATATCCTATTTTGACCTCTAAATACGACCCGTTATGTTTTTCTTTTTAAATGAATCAAAGCCTATTTTACATGATACTTTTTTAATTTTTTTCCCTAGTACTAGAAACAGGCTACTACTACGTGTAACAAATCGAAAACTCAACCACAAAACCAGACACAAGAAAGTTGTTCATTTTTTACAATTTAAAGAAGATGATTTTCATACTAATCATGTGAAATAGAATATTTCATAAATGAAAATTAATATGTTATTGTACCTATACAAAATGCACTTTTATAGTGGAAAAATGCTCCTTCTCCATTTCTTTGCATTTAGTTAAAAATAGTTTTTTTTTTTAATGTTTTTGATTTGCTTTATTACTTTTTATTTATTTAATCTGGGAACGGATTAATTGATATCCCATAAGATATAATGGAAAATTGGGTTTCCAGATACATACTTTTTAAGATACGAACCGAATTAAGTTTGTAAGTCAAGGTGCCGTTGAATATCTAAATGTGCCACCAAAATCAGTTATAGAAGTGAAAGAAAGTTAATCAAATATATTTCTATGAGAGCTTTTAAAAATATTAGTAACGTTGCCAATAAACAACGTACTGCTGAACGATCATTTTCCACGTTAAATTATTTAAGAAACTATCTCCGAAACACAGTCTTCAAACAAGTCAGAATATTGAAAAATGGACTTTCTTTGTTATTTATATACAAATATATGCATATATGATGCTTTATATATTTTGCAGAAGTCCAAAAAAAGACTGAATATTATTATATAATCAATAAATGTGTAAATCTTTAAATTCAATTTTGTATTTAATATGTACGAGACTGATATAGAAATGAAAATTTATATTTTTGATCTAATTAAAAATAGAAATACTTTAAAAAAATTAGAATATGTATATCAAAGCGTTTGTTTTGGTGCCCCTAAGAGTTGGCGCCTTGGGCCTGTGCCCCTGTCGCCCCTGCCTTTCACCGCCAATGCATTGGACCATAAACGCACATTGGATATTTTTGACACTGACATTTGCATACTTAGTTTTGCGCAGTTTGCATCAGTTACTATTGTATTAATTATAAGAAAGAGTTGCTTTTTATTACCACTTTTGTGCATATTTCATTAGTAAATAAAAAGGTAGCCA
This sequence comes from Liopterus haemorrhoidalis, assembly GCA_963971575.1. NCBI lineage: Eukaryota > Metazoa > Arthropoda > Insecta > Coleoptera > Dytiscidae > Liopterus > Liopterus haemorrhoidalis. The sequence continues at coordinate 92,635,576 of OZ020611.1, forward strand.
CATAAATACAAGCAAATATATGCAATATAATTTTAGATGATCATTGTTTGATGATCAGTGATACATTGGGAGAGATGATACTTTAAATTTTAAGCTTTTAGTAGTTTGCGAGAATTACAATTTTATACGATTATTTGACATTAAGTACTGCCACTAAATATAAAGCTGATAGACAGATACATTTTTTGTGCTAAATGAAATTTTGTTTTAGTGTTTTAATAGTAAGCCTTTGCTGCATGTAAATGCTTTGCCATAACTTTCGATAAACTAAATACAAGAATAAATAAAAATTTTGTTACCAAGTATATACTCGTAAATATTATATATTTATTTTATTAGTATTGCAAATTGGTTCAGTATACTTTTTTTCCTTAAGTTTTACAATTACGTCTTAATTCACATTGTTTGTATAGTTGTATCTATACTTAATAACTAATTCAGTGGCGGCTCGTGGAAACCTCTAATGGAGGTGCTGCAACCAGAAGTATAATATAATTGAGATTTTATTTTGCGAAATCATTATTATGATAAACATAATTTTTTTAAACTACATACACGTTTAAAAATATCATATACAATATAGAAATATTTCAATTTATGATTTAATATGTATTAGTTATGTATGTAGAAGAAAATAACGTTTTATGTGCTGTATGTCATTTGTTACATCCATCTTCTATTTTTGAAATTCTTTAAAATTAATTAAACGTTAAAAGAATTTGAATTACACTATTTTTGCATGCATACAACTTCATAAAAAAATAATGAAATATTAAAAATACAAAAATATCCAAAAGCGTCCACATAACGTAAGCTTTTAACTGCAAATCTGGGCATCTCCGATAGGAGGTATTCCTCCTATATTCCACCGTTTTGATCACTCATTGCCAATCGCAGCTATACAACAAGCAGTTGGTGATGCCAAAGCACACAGCACATCGAATCATTGTATATCATACTTGTATACGAACTGTTTGTTTTACGCACGACGTACAATCGTAGTGACGGTTTTTAATTAAAATTTATTTTTATTGTAAGGGAGGTAATTTTGGTATTATTTCATAAATAAAATTTCATAAATAAATTCATTATAATCATTCAATTAGAGTAAAATATTTAATCTGTTAAACGATACAAAAAAATAATCTATTTCTTAGAAAGGGCATTTAAGATAACGGGAGATTGTTTATTATTGCAACTTGACACTTCGTCAATGGAACATGAAAAGTGAATCGTAAATTATTGTGTTAAAAAAATATACGTCAACCATAAGCACATAAATAATAATTAATTCTGTCTGAGATAAAAATATTAAGATTCGGCTATTTTCTAATGGGATATTTATCTGAGTTATCACCAATAAATTATGAATTTTAAGATAGTACAAGACAGATAATCAAGGGGTGTTAAATGACATTTAACAGTTGGGCGATATAAGCATTTTTAGGATGGTCGCATTTTGAAGCACTTGATGTTAAGCCGTCATAACGTAAAGATGTAAAAAAGAGTGGAGCTTAAACCGTCGTGAAGTTAAGTCGTGTTTTTAATTAGAGTGAGATTTTGTTAACCATGGGTTAGAGTCATTTAGGGTGTTCGGTTAGACTAGTAAAATGCAACATGTAATTCCGTATGAACGTTAGTGTAGTGATCAGCTAAAAAGTGGAGAGACCATATTGAGAAACATGTAGTGGTTAAATTAGTGTTTGGTGTAAAGTGTGTCTAGTGTGTGCGAATGTGTGTCTCATTTGGATTTAGGTGTATCGACGTAATTGTAAGTTTATTGTAATTAGTGTAAATATTTAAACCTTAATCGTAATTAAAGTAGATTAGCTAAAATGTTGATTTTAATTGAAACAACCCTTAATCCTTCCAAGAATCATAGCAACCAGCTAGCGGACTAATAGGGGGGGTCCAGACTTGATCCGCTCGCAAGTCTTGGAACCCATAATGTGAGGGATGTACAGAGTAAGTACAAATGAAATAAATAAATCAGCCAACCGTGACATTTCATTATTTACATATCGTAGCTCCCCACATATTTGGTTGTCAGGTGTGTTACTTGAGAACAGTACAATTATATAATTGATATCAGGTGTTTTGTTGCTTAAAAATAGAATAAACATAATTGTATGTTGAGAGTTTTAATTGTAGAATAACCGCATAAATGGTTATCGAGTGTAATTTTTCGTGAGATGTTAGGAATATTGGGTTGTTAAATGTATTCGCTTGAGAATAATCAGTGTTTTTGGTTTGAGAAACTTCGTAAAGGAATTAATGCGCAATAATGTTAAAAATGAGGATTAGATTTTTATTGAGAATTAGGTACAATGGGTTGTATTAGAATTTTGAGAATAACCCATATGAGGTGTAAAATTCTTTCAATACATGAATAAATAGTTAGTTTTTAAAGTAAGTTTAGTAAATATTGCGTAATTATGAGTAATTTAGTGTTGAGATTAAAACTATTCTTAAGTACTGGCTGCTTCGCTTATGATTCTTTGGGACAGAATGAGGGTTTTTAAATGCAAACAAATAATAATAGAGTTCCGTACCGAGTTAATAAAAAATTAAAATACAATTTAAATAACTATCTAAAATTAAATTTATAAATTCATAAAATAAAAATGAAATTTCTAAAATAATTAATATTTCTACGACGATAATTAATAGTTCACATAGATTTTTTTTCATATTAACTGATTGAGATAAATAATCGAAATGGCAAATAAACGGACGCCAGTAGTACAGGCGCAAGCTGCCTTACCTTCAGTTCAGCATACAACTACATGTGTTGCAAATATATCAATTGGATCAGTTCCACGATACAATGGTAAATCAGACGTTGAAGATTTTATTGATGAGTTTGAGTGTATTGCATTAATGGCAAAATGGACAGACTACGAAAAAGTAATAATGGTACGCACGCATTTACATGGAGAAGCGAAAAAACTTTTAAAATCGGAACCATCATTAACTAAGATAAGTACAACATGGGATCAAATTAGAACAGCATTAATAAGAAGATTTAAAGGCATAGAAAATACTGAAGCGGAAGATATGGAAGCATTTTATACTATTCGGCAAAATTTAAACGAATCGGTAGAAGAATTTAGAGTAAGAATTAGAATAGCGGGATTAAAGCTTCTTAGAAAATCCGAAGATGTAAATGAAAATAATTTTTTAGTTGATAAATTAAGGCACGACCTTAAAGTATGTTTTATTAACGGATTGATTCCATCAATAAAAAGCAAAGTAATGTTTGCAGAACCGGAAAATTTTGAAGAAGCTGTAGAAATCGCGTTAAGAGTGGAAGATATTAACAACAAAATTTTTAAAACTGAGCAAAAAATTTGTCATTCTAAAAATAAACCATTTACATGGGTTCAACGACCATCACAGCAGGTACCTCCTAAGGGTAGGTCATATTACAGAAAAACATCTGGAAATGGTTGTAATTTTTCAAATAGAGTGGGTCCACAAAAATTTTACAACAGAAGTCAAAACAGGAATTTTGCGTTTAACCGTAATAATGGAAGTTATAAACAAAATTATCACCGCAATTATACATATCAAGAAAGAAATTATGACAAAAATTTTAAGCGTAGATTTTGGTCAGAAGATGATCGTATGATGAGATCGTATTCCGAAATAATTTGTTTTAAATGTAAATATAAAGGACATTTTGCGAAAAATTGTAAGTCGCATTTAAACTTCAACCGGCTCTCTCTAATTCGCTCCGTAGGGGGTGCCGACCAATAATGAATAATGCGGAGAATGTAGTAATAACGAGAGTATGCGATGACAGGAAAGAAGGATGTCGCAATATTTTTGAAGTTAGATTAGGAAATAGGACTAAACATGTGTTATTAGATACAGGAGCGGAATTATCACTTATAAGCGAGGATAATGTGAATAAATTTAATTGCAAGAGGATAAGTGGTCGTGAAGTAAATTTAATAGACGTACAAGGAAATAGAATACCACATTTAGGATGGACACAAGTTGAATTGATAATTGGAAATAGGAATACTAAAATTAAACATAATTTTTTAATAGTTAAATCTATAAATACGCAAGTCGATTTATTAGTGGGCATGGATTTCTTACAACAGAACAGAGCTAAGATCAATTTTGAAGATAGTACTATTAATATTAACGGAATAAAATTGTCGCTAATAAATGAGTTAGAATATAATACGAAGAAAGAAATATTAAGAGAAAAAAACGCCGAAGGAAATATACATAGAGAGAATGATGAAGAAATAGATGTGTGCAGCGAAAATAATACTCAGAGAAGTATTAATCAACGTGTTGACGAGCGAAGGAATAAATCTCAGAAGAAACGTGTGAGATTTAAATTAGATGCAGAAGTCCAAGAGGACAGCGATTACAAGCGTGTGGAACAAGAAAGGGAACGAAAGCAAATTTTTGAAGAATGTATGGAAGAAGAAGTAATTAAAGAAGACAGGGTCGATACCTCATCTACAGAGAACGAAAGGAAGTGCACGTCCTTAGTTCGCCTATCTGAAAGAATTGAGATACCAGCCAGGTCCGAATGTATTACAAGTGGTCATTTTGAAAGGGAAGCTTACCTTTCAGATGATATGTTATTAGAACCAGCAGAAGTTCCGTTTCAAGGTGTTTTAATCGCAAGAGTCGCATGCAAAGCTGCAAATAGTGTACCCGTAAGAATAATAAATGTTTCTACGGAAAGAGTTATTTTACAAAAAGGCACTAAAGTGGGATATTTAACGCCAATCGAGAAACCAGCGCAGGACCATCACAGTTATGGATGCAACGGTGAGAAGAGGCAAATAAGAAGAGTTAGTGCGAAGAATGAGATTTTGCAAGAAATTGATTTAAATCACTTAAGAGATGACGAGAGATATCAAATATCTGAATTAATTACAGAGTTTAGCGACATATTTCAATCACCAAATACAAAATTGAGTTGTACAAGCAAAGTGAAACATAGGATTATTACTGAAGACGTTCATCCTATCGCGAAAAGACCGTACAGAGTACCTTTTGCACAAAGAGAAGCATTGCAAAATGAAATTGATAAGATGTTAGCGGATGGAATAATCAGACCAAGTACATCGCCTTGGAGTGCGCCCGCAATTATCGTAGCGAAGAAACGATTACCAAATCAAGATCCAGAATTACGCGTTTGTATTGACTACAGAGAATTAAATACAATTACTAAAAGTGATTTCTTCCCATTGCCAAATATTCACGACACAATTGACCATTTATCAGGTGCAACACATTTTTCAACTATGGATTTGGCTAGTGGCTATTATCAAGTCGCATTAGAAGAACAGGATAAAGAGAAAAGTGCATTTTCTGTGTACAATAATCACTACGAATTTAATAGAATGCCAATGGGGTTAAAAAATTCACCATCTACGTGGCAACGTTTAATGTATGTTGTTTTATCAGGACTAACTAGTGAATTTTGCTTAGTTTATTTGGATGATATTATAGTTTTTACGAAAGGAACTGTTAAAACACATGTTAAAAAATTAAGAAAAGTTTTTAACAGAATGCGAGAACATAATTTAAAATTTAAATCGGCGAAATGTAATTTTTTGAAGAAAGAAGTTAAATTTTTAGGACATATTGTAACAACAGATGGATGTAAAACCGATCCGGAAAAAATTACTGCAGTTAAAAATTATCCAAAACCAAAGAATGTCAAAGAAATACGAGGATTTTTGGGTTTATGTGGATTTTACCGAAAATTTATACCTAAGTTCTCAGAAAAAGCAAAACCGCTTACCGAGCTAACAAAAAAGGGAGTACCATATGTTTGGGGAAAACAAGAAGATATAGCCTTTGAATATTTAAAAACAGCATTAATTACTTCACCAATTTTAAAATACCCAGATTTTAAGAAACAGTTTGTTAACTACAGATGCATCAGGATTTGCAATCAGTGGAATTTTAAGTCAAGATCATAATGGATATCAGCACCCAATATGTTATGGAAGTAGAATTTTAAATAAAGCAGAACGTAATTATTCTACAATAGAGAGAGAATGTTTAGCAGTAGTTTACTTTATCAAGAAATACAGATGTTATTTAGCAGGCGCGCAATTTAAAATTATTACTGATCATGCTCCATTAAAATATTTGTTATCAATCAAAGATCCATCGTCGAGATTAGCACGTTGGTCTATGGCTTTATTAGAATACGATTTTATAGTTGAACACAAACCAGGAAGACTCAATAGTAACGCTGACTCATTGTCAAGAATATTGAGCCCGGAAAGTACCACAAATAATGTTTATATGAGTGCAGAACAAGAAGAAGAAGAATTACAATTAATAGAACCAAGTAGAGATGTAATATGGGACATTATACAAATTTCTAAGGAACAGCATAAGGATAGAAAATTGCGAGTAATTATTGATAGCGTGAAAAATCAAGAAAATGAATTATTTTACCTGAGTAAAGATCGTGTGTTATATAAAAAGAGAGATAAGTTTGAGAGAGAAGATAAAATTGTTGCTCCAGAGAATTTGCATAGTAAAATTATGGAATTATATCATGATATGCCGTTATCAGCACATATTGGTTATAGGAAAATGTTGGAAGCTATTCGTAAAAAGTTTTTTTGGAAAGGAATGACAACAGACATCAAGAATTATTGTGAAAGATGTGAATCGTGTGCTACGCATAAACTTGGAATAAAAACAAAGGCAACATTACAACAAATATCAGTACCAGCGCAACCATTTGATAGAATATCATTAGATATCGTAGGACCATTAAATTTAACGGAAAATGGAAATAAATATATATTAACTGTAATAGATTATCTTACAAAATATCTAGAGTGCATACCTTTGCCGGATATACATGTGAAAACAGTTGCTAAAGCTTTTGTAAATAGAGTAATTACTAGACATGGTGTACCACATGCTTTATTAACAGATTGTGGATCACAGTTTACTTCAAGATTATTTAAAGAAATTTGCGAAATATTAAGAATTCAAAAACTACAAACAACACCTTATCACCCAGAATGCAATGGATTAATTGAACGTATGCATTTAACTATGAAAACTATGTTATCACATTTTGTAAGTGAAGAAGATAATTGTTGGGATGAATATTTACCATTTGTAGAATGTGCGTTGAGAAATTCTATTAATACAACTACAAGTGAATCGCCGTTCTTTTTGATGCATGGTCGCGATATGAATCTACCATTTGACACAGTTTTAAAACCACAAAGATTACATTATAACTTAGAAGAAGATTATCCAGCAGAAATTATGTCAAGAATGCATAAAGTCCATACAAAGGCAAGAGAACTTTTACAGAAACGGTCAGAAAAACAAAGTTCAGATTCAGCGAAGAAGGCAAGAAATAAAAGTTATGTTGTAGGAGACAAGGTGTACATGTTAAGTCCACCTGTGTTATCAAAGGAATTAGCACCGAAGTTACTGCCAAAATGGCTAGGTCCATTTCGTATTATTAGAGTTTTAGGTCCTGTTAATTATGAGATCAGAGAAATCTATGGAAATAAAACTCACAAAGTACATGTAAATAAGTTAAAACCGTGTAAAACGTTATTATCAAGCGAGAGTGATAGTATGAGTAGTGACGAATCTAATGATGAACTAACTAATGATAATTATTCAAATAATAAAAATAAACCTAATAATAATAATGATAGTGAATATAAACCGAATAATAAAACAATGGATTGTTACGAACATTCTAGTGAAGAAGAAAATCCGTATCTTGAACTTTCATTACCAGTGAGACGAGACAATGTTACCGAACATTTAAATGATAGTGTTAATGATGAAGTAGAAATCGCAGTAAATGATCCAGAGACATTGATACCGGTAAATTTGCCTAGATTAACTAGATCACGTGGTTCAGCGCCAAATAACCCGTGGATTTATAAAGACAGAGTGTGAAACAAAAACATTTAAATAAAAGACTTTGTAAAATAATTCGTGAAAGACAATAATTAATAATTTAAGTGCGATATTGGAACTATAAAAGACTAAAATTGTGTTATAAACTGTCAATTTCAATGAAGGAGGTCTACTTGTCAACAGCGAGAAGAAGTGTTGTGTAGTGCAAAAAGAATAGTGTGTGAAAATAGTGTTTAGTTTTAAGGTAGATTAAGTACATAATCAGGTAAAATGGAAAACAACTTATTTCACCAAACGTTATGGGGAGGCGAAATAATATTTTTTAAGAGGAGTTAACGAGAAAGATGAAAATTTAATAAATACATTTTATTTTTATTTTTTGTTTATTGAATATGAAGTAAATTTAAAGCAGGAATATTTAAAATTAGTGAAATTTTCTCGGTAACCCAGAATTTGAATCCATTTTAAATGATTTAATGGTAAAAAATATTTTTGAATTGAATTTTGGTTATTTGATTTTTGTTTGTTTATTTTTATGTTTTGTGTTAGAAAACATTTTTGAGAATTATTTTTAAAGCATTTTATTTTAAATTTTTTGTTGATTTTTTTGTGTTGTCTCTAATTCTGAAATTTATTTGAGGATTTTTTAATGTTATGTTTAAAATTTATTGTCTTTAAATTTTGAAATTGAATTTAGAGAACTTTCTTTTCAAATGTTTTCTTTCATTTTTGTGTTTATGTATTGATTGAATGCAATTGTTTTTCAATGTTTTATTGTAGCTTATTTTACATTTACCTATATGATTTGAATATTTTTTTAAGTTTAGTTACATTTTATGTTCTTTTGATTATATTTTTAGTGTATTTGTTTATGCGAGAATTACTTGTTGTTCCGAGGGTTAAATTTTTTTTTAAATTTTTTTTAGTTTTAGAAATTTGGGGAAATTTACAGACAGAAATTAATTGTATTCGGGAATTTTTTATATTACATTTTAATAGAATATTTTGTGAATAATTTAGAGATTTTCAATATTAAAGAATTTACGATCTACTGAAGTGAATTTTAATTTTCAAAATTTTGTTTGTTGGATTTGTGATTTTTTTTTACTATTTCATAAATAAAATTGATTAATCTATTTGGTAAGATTAACAATTTTAGATAGGAGGGGAGTAATGTAAGGGAGGTAATTTTGGTATTATTTCATAAATAAAATTTCATAAATAAATTCATTATAATCATTCAATTAGAGTAAAATATTTAATCTGTTAAACGATACAAAAAAATAATCTATTTCTTAGAAAGGGCATTTAAGATAACGGGAGATTGTTTATTATTGCAACTTGACACTTCGTCAATGGAACATGAAAAGTGAATCGTAAATTATTGTGTTAAAAAAATATACGTCAACCATAAGCACATAAATAATAATTAATTCTGTCTGAGATAAAAATATTAAGATTCGGCTATTTTCTAATGGGATATTTATCTGAGTTATCACCAATAAATTATGAATTTTAAGATAGTACAAGACAGATAATCAAGGGGTGTTAAATGACATTTAACAGTTGGGCGATATAAGCATTTTTAGGATGGTCGCATTTTGAAGCACTTGATGTTAAGCCGTCATAACGTAAAGATGTAAAAAAGAGTGGAGCTTAAACCGTCGTGAAGTTAAGTCGTGTTTTTAATTAGAGTGAGATTTTGTTAACCATGGGTTAGAGTCATTTAGGGTGTTCGGTTAGACTAGTAAAATGCAACATGTAATTCCGTATGAACGTTAGTGTAGTGATCAGCTAAAAAGTGGAGAGACCATATTGAGAAACATGTAGTGGTTAAATTAGTGTTTGGTGTAAAGTGTGTCTAGTGTGTGCGAATGTGTGTCTCATTTGGATTTAGGTGTATCGACGTAATTGTAAGTTTATTGTAATTAGTGTAAATATTTAAACCTTAATCGTAATTAAAGTAGATTAGCTAAAATGTTGATTTTAATTGAAACAACCCTTAATCCTTCCAAGAATCATAGCAACCAGCTAGCGGACTAATAGGGGGGGTCCAGACTTGATCCGCTCGCAAGTCTTGGAACCCATAATGTGAGGGATGTACAGAGTAAGTACAAATGAAATAAATAAATCAGCCAACCGTGACATTTCATTATTTACATATCGTAGCTCCCCACATTATTAAAAACTTATATTTAATTATATTTATTTATTAAAGTAAAATTAAAGAGAGACAGGGAGCGAAAAAATCATATACGTCTGTAATGTTTAAATTATTTTAATTCTGGGGGTGCTACTTATGGCAGTTGACACTGATAATATTATATTTAATAAAAGAAAATGCCTCCCCAATTGCCGAGAGAACGACATTTTGATATATTCTATGGGGTCAAATCAGAGCCTAGTATCATATCAAAACTGTTGATAGACATTTTCGTGTAATTAAGAAACTTCTCATGGCATGGTCTTAAATCTTAGAGAAGGCTGAATGAATTGTACATTCATTAGTAGAGCACTTATTATTGGATGCACACAGTATTTTCTTCAGCGATTATTTTGACACAATTTAAGGATTAAAACACTAAGAGACGGTTTCTGAAAGCCTAGTTAACTATAGCCAAATAGTTTGAAAATGGTTGCTATGGTTACTTATGGGATTGCTATTTTGTACCCGAGTTTAACCAAAAGATTAAACTCAAGTTATCTTTCAGAAACCGGTCCTTACAAATGCAACTTCTATGAAATCTATATTTGTTTTGAACCCAGTCAACGATTTGGAAATCGTTCTATTCTCGCTGAAGTCGATTAGTCAGCAGAAAATACGGTTCAATTGCGATCAGCTTTACTATCAGCCGATTTGTTTATTGTCCATTCGCGCCTAGTTTTATTTACCTACTGAATTATGTAATGTCAGCCGTAGCCCAAAGGGTTAAAGTTGATTTATAATGTCATCATCTCCATCGTTCCGGTCTTTCTGATATGATGGAGTTGGCGCACCAAGGTATAACACTTTGTTAATTACTTCCAGTGTCAAGCAACTTGTGTCGGCAACTTTAGTTATCAACCGTTGCACTTGCAAATTACTGAAAATTATTAAACTACAAATAACAGTGTTTTGTTTTGTTTTTATTCGTTATTTGTTTTTATTCACTTCACTGGAGAATGTTAATTTATTGGGTTATTAATTTTAATAACGTACTTTGGATTTATATGAAAATTAATTCTGATATTTTAACAAGAATTTTGTCTGATTTATGGAACTAAAATTAAACTGCAACAGAAACTAGGTTGCAGATTATTTCTCACTACGTTATTAAAATATAAAACTACAGCATAATGGCTGATATTAATTGAAGATTCAAAGATCCTTACTAAAATAAACGATATGATTAAGTGAAAAGAATTTATATCCCATAATGCAATATGTTACTAGTGCAAAAGGTATATCTTAGTTTAGTAAGCGCACTATTAGAAAGAAAGGGGGGAAACACAGCCATAAAAATCAGTAAAATGGTCAAAAATTCACATTACAAATTTTTTTTCTAATGATTCCTATAATAAATACAAAACAATAAATATTTTTGTCTACGACCATCAAATAATACATGCGTTCTGTGTCCAACTCGAAATACATAATGTTCTTCATGCTGCAACAAAAAAGTGGCATCCGTGCGTGCTCACCCTTCAAAAATCAACGTTTTTTTACATTGCAAGTTTTTATTTAGAAAGTTAAATCGTTTTGGAGCTCAGCAATTATGACTATTTGCTAATGACTTTTAACTATCTTTATAACTAGAATATAATTTATATTTATAAACTAGCTGAAAACCCGTGCTTCGCTACGGTATATTGATGGTCTCATTGGCATAAAATCCGCAGTTTGTTTTTAAACTTGTGTATGGGTAACCTTTGTAACAAAAATTCTAGTCGATATCTCATCTGTCCTAAGATATATTGAGGAACCCGTGAAAAAACATTTTACTCCTTTTCACCAGACAGGGGTCGAACTTGAAAAAATCCTTTCTTAGTGGGTTCTTACTTCATACTGAAAAATGTACTCTCCGAATTTTTTATTTTTAACAAAAAAATACTAATTTACCCTTTAGGAGTGAACGAAAACTGTCAAACTGTGAAAACATATATGCCAAAATGGAATGTTATAACTCAACAACCGCTGGAAATACAAAGGGTTCTATAATTCACCCCGAATGTAAATTCACCCCTTTAGGGGTTGATTAAGATAAAATCCTGAAATACATTTTTCGGCATTTGTATGGGTAATATTTATAAGCAAAAACCAAGTCTATATCTTATTGATCCTAGAAGATATTAAGGCGTCCTTGAAATCACAATTCCCTCTTTTCACCCTTTAGGGGTGATATTTGTTAAAGGTAAAAAACTGTTAAAACCATTTCGAGACATTTTAAAAAGACACAGGAAATACGACGCGATGTATAATCTACCCCGTTTGTAGAATCACCCCTTTAGGGGTTGATTAGGACATAATCCTGAAATAAGTTTTTCGGCATTTGTATGGATAATTTTTGTAAGCAAACACCAAGTCGATATCTTATTGGTCCTAAAAGAATTAAGGAATTACTGAAATCACATTTCACCCCTTTTCAATTAAATTTAAAAAAAAATGTCAAAATCATTTCGAGATATTAAAAAAAAAACACCTATGTGCCAAAAAGTAATGTTGCATCTAAACGAACACAGGAAATGCGACGGGATGTATTATTCATCCCGATTGTAGATCCACCCCTTAAGGGGTTGATTAGGACCAAATCTAAAAATTGGTTTTTCGGTATTTGCATGGGTAGTTTTTGTAAGCAAAAACCAAGTAGATATCTTATTGGTCCTAAAAAATGTTAAACAATCCTTGAAATCACATTTTACCCCTTTTCACCCTTTAGGGGTGAAATTTAAAAAAAACTGTCAATACTATTTCGAGATATTTTAAAAAGACATCTATGTGCCAAAAATTAATGTTGCAACTAAACGAACAGAGGAAATACGACGGGATGTATAATTCACCTTGATTGTAGATCCATCCCTTTAGGGGTTGATTAGGACCAAATCCTGAAATAAGTTTTTCGGTATTTTTATAGGTAATCTTCGTAAGCAAAAAGCAAGTCGATATCTTATTGGTCCTAAGAGATATTAAGGTATCCTTGAAATCACAATTCATCCCCTTTCACTCTTTAGGGGGTAATTTTAAAAAAATGTCAAAACTATTTCGAGATATTTTAAAAAGATACCTATGTGCCAAAAAGTAATATTGCAACTAAACGAACACAGGAAATACAGCGGGATGTATAATTCACCCCGATTGCAGATCCACCCCTTAAGGGATTGATTAGGACAAAATCAAAAAATTGGTTTTTCGGCATTTGCAAGGGTAGTTTTTGTAAGCAAAAACCAAGTCGATGTCCTATTGGTGTTAAAAAATATTAAACAATCATTGAAATCACATTTCACCCCTTTTCGCCCTTTAGGGGTTAAAGTTAAAAAAGTTGTCAAAACCATTTCAAGATATTTTAAAAAAACGCCTATGTGCCAAAAAGAAACCTTATATCTCAATAAACACAGGGAATACGACGGGATGTATAATTCACCCCGATTGTAGTTCCATCCTTTAGGGGTTGATTAGGACAAAATCCTGAAATATATTTTTCGGTATTTGTATGGGTAATCTTTGTAATTAAAAAGCAAGTCAATATCTTATTGGCCCTAAGAGATTTAACGAAACCTTGAAATCACAATTCACCCCTTTTCACCCTTTAGGGGTGAAATTTAAAAAAAACTATCAAAACCTTTTCGAGATATTAAAAAAAAAACACCTATGTGCCAAAAAGTAATGTTGCAACTAAACGAACACAGGAAATACAACGGAATGTATAACTCACCCCGATTGTAGATCCAGCCCTTTAGGGGTTGATTAGGACAAATTCCTGAAATAAGTTTTTCGGTAATTGTATGGATAATCTTTGCAAGCAAACAGTAAGTCCATATCTTATTGGTCCTCAGAGATATTAAGGAATCCTTGAAATCACAATTCACCCCTTTTCAACCCTTAGGGGTGAAATTTTAAAAAACTGTCAAACCTGTTTCGAGATATTTAAAAAAGACACCTATGTGCCAAAAAGTAATGCTGCAACTAATGAACACAGGAAATACGACGGGATGTATAATTCACCCCGATTGTAGATCCACCCCTTTAGGGGTTGATTAGGAGAAAAACCTTTTGAAATATGTTTTTCGGTATTTGTATAGGTAATCTTTGTAAGCAAAAAGCAAGTCGATATCTTATTGGTTCTAAGAGATATTAAGGAATACTTGAAATCATAATTCACCCCTTTTCACCCTATAGGGGTGAAATTTTAAAAAACTACCAAAACCTTTTCGAGATATTTTAAAAAGGCTCCTATGTGCTAAAAAGTAATATTGCAACTAAACGAACACAGGAAATACGACGGAAAGTATAACTCACCCCGATTGTAGATCCACCCCTTTAGGGGTTGATTAGGACAAATTCCTGAAATAAGTTTTTCGGAAATTGTATGGATAATCTTTGCAAGCAAACAGTAAATCGATATCTTATTGATCCTAAGAGATATTAAGGAATCCTTGAAATCACAATTCACCTCTTTTTAACCCTTAGGGGTGGAAGTTTAAAAAACTACCAAAACATTTTCGAGATATTTTAAAAAGACTCCTATGTGCTAAAAAGTAATGTTGCAACTAAACGAACACAAGAAATACGACGGAATGTATAACTCACCTCGATTGTAGATCCACCCCTTTAGGGGTTGATTAGGACAAAATCCTGAAATTGGTGATTCGGTATTTGTATGGGTAATCTTTGTAAGCAAAAAGCAAGTCGATATCTTATTGGTCCTAAGAGATATTAAAGAATCCCTAAAAATCACAATTCACCCCTTAGGTGTGAAATTTTAAAAAACTGTCAAACCCATTTCGAGATATTTTAAAAAGACAACTATGTGCCAAAAAGTAATGCTGCAACTAATGAACACAGGAAATACGACGGGATGTATAATTCACCCCGATTGTAGATCCACCCCTTTAGGGGTTGATTAGGACAAAAACCTGAAATATGTTTTTCGGTATTTGTATGGGTAATCTTTGTAAGCAAAAAGCAAGTCGATATCTTATTGTTTCTAAGAGATATTAAGGAATACTTGAAATCATAATTCACCCCTTTTCACCCTATAGGGGTGAAATTTTAAAAAACTACCAAAACCTTTTCGAGATATTTTAAAAAGACTCCTATGTGCTAAAAAGTAATGTTGCAACTAAACGAACACAAGAAATACGACGGAATGTATAACTCACCTCAATTGTAGATCCACCCCTTTAGGGGTTGATTAGGACAAATTCCTGAAATAAGTTTGTCGGTAATTGTATGGATAATCTTTGCAAGCAAACAGTAAGTCGATATCTTATTGGTCCTAAGAGATATTAAGGAATCCTGGAAATCACAATTCAACCCATTTCAACCCTTAGGGGTGAAATTTTAAAAAACTGACAAACCCATTTCGAGATATTTTAAAAAGACACCTATGTGCCAAAAATTAATGCTGCAACTAATAAACACAGGAAATACGACGGGATGCATAATTCACCCCGATTGTAGATCCACCCCTTTAGGGGTTGATTAGGACAAAAACCTGAAATATGTTTTTCGGTATTTGTATAAGTTATCTTTGTAAGCAAAAAGCAAGTCGATATCTTATTGGTTCTAAGAGATATTAAGGAATACTTGAAATCATAATTCACCCCTTTTCACCCTATAGGGGTGAAATTTTAAAAAACTACCAAGACCTTTTCGAGATATTTTAAAAAGACTCCTATGTGCTAAAAAGTAATGTTGCAACTAAACGAACACAGGAAATGCGACGGGATGTATTATTCATCCCGATTGTAGATCCACCCCTTAAGGGGTTGATTAGGACCAAATCTAAAAATTGGTTTTTCGGTATTTGCATGGGTAGTTTTTGTAAGCAAAAACCAAGTAGATATCTTATTGGTCCTAAAAAATGTTAAACAATCCTTGAAATCACATTTTACCCCTTTTCACCCTTTAGGGGTGAAATTTAAAAAAAACTGTCAATACTATTTCGAGATATTTTAAAAAGACATCTATGTGCCAAAAATTAATGTTGCAACTAAACGAACAGAGGAAATACGACGGGATGTATAATTCACCTTGATTGTAGATCCATCCCTTTAGGGGTTGATTAGGACCAAATCCTGAAATAAGTTTTTCGGTATTTTTATAGGTAATCTTCGTAAGCAAAAAGCAAGTCGATATCTTATTGGTCCTAAGAGATATTAAGGTATCCTTGAAATCACAATTCATCCCCTTTCACTCTTTAGGGGGTAATTTTAAAAAAATGTCAAAACTATTTCGAGATATTTTAAAAAGATACCTATGTGCCAAAAAGTAATATTGCAACTAAACGAACACAGGAAATACAGCGGGATGTATAATTCACCCCGATTGCAGATCCACCCCTTAAGGGATTGATTAGGACAAAATCAAAAAATTGGTTTTTCGGCATTTGCAAGGGTAGTTTTTGTAAGCAAAAACCAAGTCGATGTCCTATTGGTGTTAAAAAATATTAAACAATCATTGAAATCACATTTCACCCCTTTTCGCCCTTTAGGGGTTAAAGTTAAAAAAGTTGTCAAAACCATTTCAAGATATTTTAAAAAAACGCCTATGTGCCAAAAAGAAACCTTATATCTCAATAAACACAGGGAATACGACGGGATGTATAATTCACCCCGATTGTAGTTCCATCCTTTAGGGGTTGATTAGGACAAAATCCTGAAATATATTTTTCGGTATTTGTATGGGTAATCTTTGTAATTAAAAAGCAAGTCAATATCTTATTGGCCCTAAGAGATTTAACGAAACCTTGAAATCACAATTCACCCCTTTTCACCCTTTAGGGGTGAAATTTAAAAAAAACTATCAAAACCTTTTCGAGATATTAAAAAAAAAACACCTATGTGCCAAAAAGTAATGTTGCAACTAAACGAACACAGGAAATACAACGGAATGTATAACTCACCCCGATTGTAGATCCAGCCCTTTAGGGGTTGATTAGGACAAATTCCTGAAATAAGTTTTTCGGTAATTGTATGGATAATCTTTGCAAGCAAACAGTAAGTCCATATCTTATTGGTCCTCAGAGATATTAAGGAATCCTTGAAATCACAATTCACCCCTTTTCAACCCTTAGGGGTGAAATTTTAAAAAACTGTCAAACCTGTTTCGAGATATTTAAAAAAGACACCTATGTGCCAAAAAGTAATGCTGCAACTAATGAACACAGGAAATACGACGGGATGTATAATTCACCCCGATTGTAGATCCACCCCTTTAGGGGTTGATTAGGAGAAAAACCTTTTGAAATATGTTTTTCGGTATTTGTATAGGTAATCTTTGTAAGCAAAAAGCAAGTCGATATCTTATTGGTTCTAAGAGATATTAAGGAATACTTGAAATCATAATTCACCCCTTTTCACCCTATAGGGGTGAAATTTTAAAAAACTACCAAAACCTTTTCGAGATATTTTAAAAAGGCTCCTATGTGCTAAAAAGTAATATTGCAACTAAACGAACACAGGAAATACGACGGAAAGTATAACTCACCCCGATTGTAGATCCACCCCTTTAGGGGTTGATTAGGACAAATTCCTGAAATAAGTTTTTCGGAAATTGTATGGATAATCTTTGCAAGCAAACAGTAAATCGATATCTTATTGATCCTAAGAGATATTAAGGAATCCTTGAAATCACAATTCACCTCTTTTTAACCCTTAGGGGTGGAAGTTTAAAAAACTACCAAAACATTTTCGAGATATTTTAAAAAGACTCCTATGTGCTAAAAAGTAATGTTGCAACTAAACGAACACAAGAAATACGACGGAATGTATAACTCACCTCGATTGTAGATCCACCCCTTTAGGGGTTGATTAGGACAAAATCCTGAAATTGGTGATTCGGTATTTGTATGGGTAATCTTTGTAAGCAAAAAGCAAGTCGATATCTTATTGGTCCTAAGAGATATTAAAGAATCCCTAAAAATCACAATTCACCCCTTAGGTGTGAAATTTTAAAAAACTGTCAAACCCATTTCGAGATATTTTAAAAAGACAACTATGTGCCAAAAAGTAATGCTGCAACTAATGAACACAGGAAATACGACGGGATGTATAATTCACCCCGATTGTAGATCCACCCCTTTAGGGGTTGATTAGGACAAAAACCTGAAATATGTTTTTCGGTATTTGTATGGGTAATCTTTGTAAGCAAAAAGCAAGTCGATATCTTATTGTTTCTAAGAGATATTAAGGAATACTTGAAATCATAATTCACCCCTTTTCACCCTATAGGGGTGAAATTTTAAAAAACTACCAAAACCTTTTCGAGATATTTTAAAAAGACTCCTATGTGCTAAAAAGTAATGTTGCAACTAAACGAACACAAGAAATACGACGGAATGTATAACTCACCTCAATTGTAGATCCACCCCTTTAGGGGTTGATTAGGACAAATTCCTGAAATAAGTTTGTCGGTAATTGTATGGATAATCTTTGCAAGCAAACAGTAAGTCGATATCTTATTGGTCCTAAGAGATATTAAGGAATCCTGGAAATCACAATTCAACCCATTTCAACCCTTAGGGGTGAAATTTTAAAAAACTGACAAACCCATTTCGAGATATTTTAAAAAGACACCTATGTGCCAAAAATTAATGCTGCAACTAATAAACACAGGAAATACGACGGGATGCATAATTCACCCCGATTGTAGATCCACCCCTTTAGGGGTTGATTAGGACAAAAACCTGAAATATGTTTTTCGGTATTTGTATAAGTTATCTTTGTAAGCAAAAAGCAAGTCGATATCTTATTGGTTCTAAGAGATATTAAGGAATACTTGAAATCATAATTCACCCCTTTTCACCCTATAGGGGTGAAATTTTAAAAAACTACCAAGACCTTTTCGAGATATTTTAAAAAGACTCCTATGTGCTAAAAAGTAATGTTGCAACTAAACGAACACAGGAAATGCGACGGGATGTATTATTCATCCCGATTGTAGATCCACCCCTTAAGGGGTTGATTAGGACCAAATCTAAAAATTGGTTTTTCGGTATTTGCATGGGTAGTTTTTGTAAGCAAAAACCAAGTAGATATCTTATTGGTCCTAAAAAATGTTAAACAATCCTTGAAATCACATTTTACCCCTTTTCACCCTTTAGGGGTGAAATTTAAAAAAAACTGTCAATACTATTTCGAGATATTTTAAAAAGACATCTATGTGCCAAAAATTAATGTTGCAACTAAACGAACAGAGGAAATACGACGGGATGTATAATTCACCTTGATTGTAGATCCATCCCTTTAGGGGTTGATTAGGACCAAATCCTGAAATAAGTTTTTCGGTATTTTTATAGGTAATCTTCGTAAGCAAAAAGCAAGTCGATATCTTATTGGTCCTAAGAGATATTAAGGTATCCTTGAAATCACAATTCATCCCCTTTCACTCTTTAGGGGGTAATTTTAAAAAAATGTCAAAACTATTTCGAGATATTTTAAAAAGATACCTATGTGCCAAAAAGTAATATTGCAACTAAACGAACACAGGAAATACAGCGGGATGTATAATTCACCCCGATTGCAGATCCACCCCTTAAGGGATTGATTAGGACAAAATCAAAAAATTGGTTTTTCGGCATTTGCAAGGGTAGTTTTTGTAAGCAAAAACCAAGTCGATGTCCTATTGGTGTTAAAAAATATTAAACAATCATTGAAATCACATTTCACCCCTTTTCGCCCTTTAGGGGTTAAAGTTAAAAAAGTTGTCAAAACCATTTCAAGATATTTTAAAAAAACGCCTATGTGCCAAAAAGAAACCTTATATCTCAATAAACACAGGGAATACGACGGGATGTATAATTCACCCCGATTGTAGTTCCATCCTTTAGGGGTTGATTAGGACAAAATCCTGAAATATATTTTTCGGTATTTGTATGGGTAATCTTTGTAATTAAAAAGCAAGTCAATATCTTATTGGCCCTAAGAGATTTAACGAAACCTTGAAATCACAATTCACCCCTTTTCACCCTTTAGGGGTGAAATTTAAAAAAAACTATCAAAACCTTTTCGAGATATTAAAAAAAAAACACCTATGTGCCAAAAAGTAATGTTGCAACTAAACGAACACAGGAAATACAACGGAATGTATAACTCACCCCGATTGTAGATCCAGCCCTTTAGGGGTTGATTAGGACAAATTCCTGAAATAAGTTTTTCGGTAATTGTATGGATAATCTTTGCAAGCAAACAGTAAGTCCATATCTTATTGGTCCTCAGAGATATTAAGGAATCCTTGAAATCACAATTCACCCCTTTTCAACCCTTAGGGGTGAAATTTTAAAAAACTGTCAAACCTGTTTCGAGATATTTAAAAAAGACACCTATGTGCCAAAAAGTAATGCTGCAACTAATGAACACAGGAAATACGACGGGATGTATAATTCACCCCGATTGTAGATCCACCCCTTTAGGGGTTGATTAGGAGAAAAACCTTTTGAAATATGTTTTTCGGTATTTGTATAGGTAATCTTTGTAAGCAAAAAGCAAGTCGATATCTTATTGGTTCTAAGAGATATTAAGGAATACTTGAAATCATAATTCACCCCTTTTCACCCTATAGGGGTGAAATTTTAAAAAACTACCAAAACCTTTTCGAGATATTTTAAAAAGGCTCCTATGTGCTAAAAAGTAATATTGCAACTAAACGAACACAGGAAATACGACGGAAAGTATAACTCACCCCGATTGTAGATCCACCCCTTTAGGGGTTGATTAGGACAAATTCCTGAAATAAGTTTTTCGGAAATTGTATGGATAATCTTTGCAAGCAAACAGTAAATCGATATCTTATTGATCCTAAGAGATATTAAGGAATCCTTGAAATCACAATTCACCTCTTTTTAACCCTTAGGGGTGGAAGTTTAAAAAACTACCAAAACATTTTCGAGATATTTTAAAAAGACTCCTATGTGCTAAAAAGTAATGTTGCAACTAAACGAACACAAGAAATACGACGGAATGTATAACTCACCTCGATTGTAGATCCACCCCTTTAGGGGTTGATTAGGACAAAATCCTGAAATTGGTGATTCGGTATTTGTATGGGTAATCTTTGTAAGCAAAAAGCAAGTCGATATCTTATTGGTCCTAAGAGATATTAAAGAATCCCTAAAAATCACAATTCACCCCTTAGGTGTGAAATTTTAAAAAACTGTCAAACCCATTTCGAGATATTTTAAAAAGACAACTATGTGCCAAAAAGTAATGCTGCAACTAATGAACACAGGAAATACGACGGGATGTATAATTCACCCCGATTGTAGATCCACCCCTTTAGGGGTTGATTAGGACAAAAACCTGAAATATGTTTTTCGGTATTTGTATGGGTAATCTTTGTAAGCAAAAAGCAAGTCGATATCTTATTGTTTCTAAGAGATATTAAGGAATACTTGAAATCATAATTCACCCCTTTTCACCCTATAGGGGTGAAATTTTAAAAAACTACCAAAACCTTTTCGAGATATTTTAAAAAGACTCCTATGTGCTAAAAAGTAATGTTGCAACTAAACGAACACAAGAAATACGACGGAATGTATAACTCACCTCAATTGTAGATCCACCCCTTTAGGGGTTGATTAGGACAAATTCCTGAAATAAGTTTGTCGGTAATTGTATGGATAATCTTTGCAAGCAAACAGTAAGTCGATATCTTATTGGTCCTAAGAGATATTAAGGAATCCTGGAAATCACAATTCAACCCATTTCAACCCTTAGGGGTGAAATTTTAAAAAACTGACAAACCCATTTCGAGATATTTTAAAAAGACACCTATGTGCCAAAAATTAATGCTGCAACTAATAAACACAGGAAATACGACGGGATGCATAATTCACCCCGATTGTAGATCCACCCCTTTAGGGGTTGATTAGGACAAAAACCTGAAATATGTTTTTCGGTATTTGTATAAGTTATCTTTGTAAGCAAAAAGCAAGTCGATATCTTATTGGTTCTAAGAGATATTAAGGAATACTTGAAATCATAATTCACCCCTTTTCACCCTATAGGGGTGAAATTTTAAAAAACTACCAAGACCTTTTCGAGATATTTTAAAAAGACTCCTATGTGCTAAAAAGTAATGTTGCAACTAAACGAACACAGGAAATGCGACGGGATGTATTATTCATCCCGATTGTAGATCCACCCCTTAAGGGGTTGATTAGGACCAAATCTAAAAATTGGTTTTTCGGTATTTGCATGGGTAGTTTTTGTAAGCAAAAACCAAGTAGATATCTTATTGGTCCTAAAAAATGTTAAACAATCCTTGAAATCACATTTTACCCCTTTTCACCCTTTAGGGGTGAAATTTAAAAAAAACTGTCAATACTATTTCGAGATATTTTAAAAAGACATCTATGTGCCAAAAATTAATGTTGCAACTAAACGAACAGAGGAAATACGACGGGATGTATAATTCACCTTGATTGTAGATCCATCCCTTTAGGGGTTGATTAGGACCAAATCCTGAAATAAGTTTTTCGGTATTTTTATAGGTAATCTTCGTAAGCAAAAAGCAAGTCGATATCTTATTGGTCCTAAGAGATATTAAGGTATCCTTGAAATCACAATTCATCCCCTTTCACTCTTTAGGGGGTAATTTTAAAAAAATGTCAAAACTATTTCGAGATATTTTAAAAAGATACCTATGTGCCAAAAAGTAATATTGCAACTAAACGAACACAGGAAATACAGCGGGATGTATAATTCACCCCGATTGCAGATCCACCCCTTAAGGGATTGATTAGGACAAAATCAAAAAATTGGTTTTTCGGCATTTGCAAGGGTAGTTTTTGTAAGCAAAAACCAAGTCGATGTCCTATTGGTGTTAAAAAATATTAAACAATCATTGAAATCACATTTCACCCCTTTTCGCCCTTTAGGGGTTAAAGTTAAAAAAGTTGTCAAAACCATTTCAAGATATTTTAAAAAAACGCCTATGTGCCAAAAAGAAACCTTATATCTCAATAAACACAGGGAATACGACGGGATGTATAATTCACCCCGATTGTAGTTCCATCCTTTAGGGGTTGATTAGGACAAAATCCTGAAATATATTTTTCGGTATTTGTATGGGTAATCTTTGTAATTAAAAAGCAAGTCAATATCTTATTGGCCCTAAGAGATTTAACGAAACCTTGAAATCACAATTCACCCCTTTTCACCCTTTAGGGGTGAAATTTAAAAAAAACTATCAAAACCTTTTCGAGATATTAAAAAAAAAACACCTATGTGCCAAAAAGTAATGTTGCAACTAAACGAACACAGGAAATACAACGGAATGTATAACTCACCCCGATTGTAGATCCAGCCCTTTAGGGGTTGATTAGGACAAATTCCTGAAATAAGTTTTTCGGTAATTGTATGGATAATCTTTGCAAGCAAACAGTAAGTCCATATCTTATTGGTCCTCAGAGATATTAAGGAATCCTTGAAATCACAATTCACCCCTTTTCAACCCTTAGGGGTGAAATTTTAAAAAACTGTCAAACCTGTTTCGAGATATTTAAAAAAGACACCTATGTGCCAAAAAGTAATGCTGCAACTAATGAACACAGGAAATACGACGGGATGTATAATTCACCCCGATTGTAGATCCACCCCTTTAGGGGTTGATTAGGAGAAAAACCTTTTGAAATATGTTTTTCGGTATTTGTATAGGTAATCTTTGTAAGCAAAAAGCAAGTCGATATCTTATTGGTTCTAAGAGATATTAAGGAATACTTGAAATCATAATTCACCCCTTTTCACCCTATAGGGGTGAAATTTTAAAAAACTACCAAAACCTTTTCGAGATATTTTAAAAAGGCTCCTATGTGCTAAAAAGTAATATTGCAACTAAACGAACACAGGAAATACGACGGAAAGTATAACTCACCCCGATTGTAGATCCACCCCTTTAGGGGTTGATTAGGACAAATTCCTGAAATAAGTTTTTCGGAAATTGTATGGATAATCTTTGCAAGCAAACAGTAAATCGATATCTTATTGATCCTAAGAGATATTAAGGAATCCTTGAAATCACAATTCACCTCTTTTTAACCCTTAGGGGTGGAAGTTTAAAAAACTACCAAAACATTTTCGAGATATTTTAAAAAGACTCCTATGTGCTAAAAAGTAATGTTGCAACTAAACGAACACAAGAAATACGACGGAATGTATAACTCACCTCGATTGTAGATCCACCCCTTTAGGGGTTGATTAGGACAAAATCCTGAAATTGGTGATTCGGTATTTGTATGGGTAATCTTTGTAAGCAAAAAGCAAGTCGATATCTTATTGGTCCTAAGAGATATTAAAGAATCCCTAAAAATCACAATTCACCCCTTAGGTGTGAAATTTTAAAAAACTGTCAAACCCATTTCGAGATATTTTAAAAAGACAACTATGTGCCAAAAAGTAATGCTGCAACTAATGAACACAGGAAATACGACGGGATGTATAATTCACCCCGATTGTAGATCCACCCCTTTAGGGGTTGATTAGGACAAAAACCTGAAATATGTTTTTCGGTATTTGTATGGGTAATCTTTGTAAGCAAAAAGCAAGTCGATATCTTATTGTTTCTAAGAGATATTAAGGAATACTTGAAATCATAATTCACCCCTTTTCACCCTATAGGGGTGAAATTTTAAAAAACTACCAAAACCTTTTCGAGATATTTTAAAAAGACTCCTATGTGCTAAAAAGTAATGTTGCAACTAAACGAACACAAGAAATACGACGGAATGTATAACTCACCTCAATTGTAGATCCACCCCTTTAGGGGTTGATTAGGACAAATTCCTGAAATAAGTTTGTCGGTAATTGTATGGATAATCTTTGCAAGCAAACAGTAAGTCGATATCTTATTGGTCCTAAGAGATATTAAGGAATCCTGGAAATCACAATTCAACCCATTTCAACCCTTAGGGGTGAAATTTTAAAAAACTGACAAACCCATTTCGAGATATTTTAAAAAGACACCTATGTGCCAAAAATTAATGCTGCAACTAATAAACACAGGAAATACGACGGGATGCATAATTCACCCCGATTGTAGATCCACCCCTTTAGGGGTTGATTAGGACAAAAACCTGAAATATGTTTTTCGGTATTTGTATAAGTTATCTTTGTAAGCAAAAAGCAAGTCGATATCTTATTGGTTCTAAGAGATATTAAGGAATACTTGAAATCATAATTCACCCCTTTTCACCCTATAGGGGTGAAATTTTAAAAAACTACCAAGACCTTTTCGAGATATTTTAAAAAGACTCCTATGTGCTAAAAAGTAATGTTGCAACTAAACGAACACAGGAAATACGACAGAATGTATAACTCACCCCGATTGTAGATCCACCCCTTTAGGGGTTGATTAGGACAAAATCCTGAAATTGGTGATTCGGTATTTGTATGGGCAATCTTTGTAAGCAAAAAGCAAGTCGTTATCTTATTGGTCCTAAGAGATATTAAAGAATCCTTAAAATCACAAATCACCCCCTTTCGCCCTTTAGGGGTGAAATTTCAAAAAACTGTCAATACCATTTCGAGATATTTTATAAAGACACCTATGTGCCTAAAAGTAATCTTGCAACTAAACGAACACAGGAAATACAACGGGATGTATAATCCACCCCGATTGTAGGTTCACCCCTTTAGGGGTTGATTAGAGCAAAATCCCGAAATTGGTTTTTCGGCATTTGTATGGGTAATACTTGTAAGCAAAAACTAAGTCGATATCCCATCGGCCCTAAGAGATATTACGGAATTCGTGAAATCACATTTCACCCCTTTTCATCCCTTAGGAGTGGAATTTTTAAAAATCCCTTCTTAGTGGGTGCTTACGTCATGAAGGGAATATACTCTCCGAATTTCAAGTTTCTAGGCCCAGGGGTTCGGGCTGGGCGGTGATGAGTGAGTCAGTCAGTCAGTCAGTCAGTCAGGACACTGCCTTTTATATATATAGATTAGAATAACAAAAAAAAAAATAATAATAATAATAAAACAATAAATAATAGTATTTTCAATATAATATTTTTGTATAATACACTCAATTAATGGTAACCATCTTAATGATTTCTGAGGTACATCTATTGACACTCAGAATGTCTCTGTTTCTAAATTAAATTTACTGATTTTTTATTGATAACTATATAGTTGTAGATAAAATACTGTATTTGATTCGGATATTACAACCCTCGCCTTCGGCTCGAGTGGTAAACTTCATCCTCGTGAAATATAACCCCATTATATGCCTGTTAAAATATTTTGCTATTTTGTTAAATAAAATACTATTTTCTACTTTGCATTCCTAAGAGAGTTATTATGAAACTGAATTGAGTTTTATAATACGTTTCATTATGATAATAAACATTTTTATTTTCATAATTGATAAAACTGGTACAATAACCTACAAATTTTACAAAATTAAAATTGACAACTCCTTTGAAAAATATGAAACTGTCAAACCTTCCGGTCAACCACTACATTCACATACCAGATTCCCTTAACGATAAAGTTGTTAGAATATATAATGCAAATTTACTATGTTCTAATGCACGAAATAGCAAAACAGAAAAAACGTTATAAAAAAACTGGTTATATCAGGCTTTAATAACCGCACTTATTTATTAAATAACGTCGTTTGGCGACTCGTTTTCTAACCTCGACACGTGCAGTAAAACAATCCTCATAAAACTTAATGCCATGCCTTATGTGTTTTAATATACGAGGCACATTTAATAATTAAAGAGACAAATTGATAAAAATAGTAAAAAAAAAAAATCGGTTTGTAGGAGACGTTTGGTACTTTCATGACTTTAGGTTGGCTGAGCACTGAACACTGGGATGAGCTGAGAACACCTGACGGATAAAAATTGTTTTGTTAATAAGCTCAAAATTGCATTTAACGATGGCGTGTCCGCTTGAAGTTTCCACATTAGTTGAACAACGTTCATTGATCCGGTTTTTGCTTTCTTAAGGTAAAAAAAACGGCTAAACTCTTTTCTCGAATGATTTTACAGTATGGTGAAAGTTGTATGAATCGCTGAAATTTTTGTAAGTGGGTGAGAACAGTTCAAAAATGTTCGAACCTCAATGACTGACGAGCAACGTCCTGGCCGGCCAGTTGAAGTGTCAACTCCATTGCTTGAAACCCGCATTGACGCCATTATTCCTGAAGACTGACGTGTTACTGTTGAACATATAGCAAAAAAAGTTGCAGTAAGTGTTGGCACAGTTCATCACGTTATCATTGACAAGCTCAAGTACAGCAAAACAAGTGCAAGGTGGGTCCCGAAACAGTTAACGCAACAACACAAGGACACAAGACTCAAAGTGTGTACAGACTTGAAAGAACGCTATGAAAGGGAAGATTTTAACGTGTGATGAAACTTGGGTTCACCATTTTTCATCCAAAAGACAAAGCATGGAATGGACTAACGTTGACCGTCTTTTGAGATGCTCAAAGTGTCATCTTCTGTGATTGTTTGGCAGATCAGCGTACAATAAACAGTGCCTACTACTCAGACATGCTGATGAACAAAGTAAAGCCAGTTATGAGAGAATAACGTCGCGGATCTCAAAGAAACGGCGTGATATTGCTCCACGACAATGCTCGATTTCATATCGCCAAGCTGACCCAAGAAACCATTGAAAAATGGATTGGGAGATACTACCTCATCCTCCCTACAGTCCTGATTTTCATTTGTTTGGTTCACTCAAGGAGGCATTACGTGGAAAAAAGTTAAGCGACAACAAGGATGTCAAAGAATTTGTGGGAAACTGGCTCAAATAAAACAGATTTCTTTGCATCAGGTATAAAAAAAAAACTAGACTAAATAGTTCACCGTTGGGACAAGTGTATTAATATTCGTGGGGATTATGTTGAGAAGTAGTAAAAGTCTCATTTTGTAAAAATACACAGTTTTCTACATCAATTTGTCTCTTTAATTATTGAATGTCCCACGCACTATTACATAAGGGCTTTATTTGGACCTTGCAATTATTTGTGGAATATAATGTCTGGCAAATTCCTATGTCTTACTGCTTAAGATTTTAAAAAATGCGTGTTCTTTCAAGAACATTTCTGTAAAAGGACATTAACACAAATTTCAGGAAATATTTCTACTATTGTTGTTTGAATATTGTTTTTTAGTTGTGTAGTCAACGTTGGCTTGTTCACGATAACCACATACAAAAAGTCTGAAGTGGTCTGATCTGCAGATCTTGGCTCGTAGTCGGTGTTACCGCGTCTGGAAATTAATCAGTTTGGAAACATTCTCTTCAAAATTTTGACTGTGTTCATGCTATGTAACATGTAGAGCTATATATTTTTTTAAACCACCATTTTACAGAAAGATCTTGATCATGACGTCGTTACCCGCGGCATCTTGGCAGAAATAAGATCCAATTACATCTCGTGACCAAATTCCAAATCACACTCGCTCTGCAAGCGTTTAATAGACGCTGATGAACCACTGGTGAATTTTCAACACTCAATAACGGCTATTTTATTTGCAAGCATAATCGCTGAGGTAGAAATGGGCTTTGCCAAAAAGTAGAGGCAATTTTCTGAGGATAACCGTAATTTTCGTAGTATGTTATAATTACGCGTTATCATTATTAATAACGCGTTATTGAATCGTAGAATGCTTTACGGCGAATTTGCGACAGATACACTTCTCGTCTATCGAAGATAACAGTTAAATGTGAAACAAAACAAAATGAGAGGCGATATAAGTTGTAAAATAAATTTTTGAACACCCAACACTTGTGCCATATTCTAAAATGGAGCTCAGTATAGGTAAGATGAAGATTTTCGTCTTATAAAAATAAAATGATAAATAGACGTATTTAAAACATTAGCAATTATTTTATCTTTTTTGGCACTCTTTTCTGTTTTCACGTGATGCAGACCATCGTTCGGCTTTTGTGTGGAATGGCCCTAACTCATTCTTTGCTTTTTCTTATCTGAATATCTCGTGCTTTTTTGCTAAACCTAAATTTTTGCATTCAAATTATAAATTATAAAATATATGAGATAAAATTTCGGTGCAGAGATTGTGCTGTTTGATAATTGTTCGTTAGCATTTCTTGTAAATTAATTGCAATAAAATATTCCAAAGTGGAATGTTAGCAAATATGTAATTAGAATCTCTTAAGCAAATATTACCAGAGGTGGGGTAGTAAATTGGGAAGAGTGGGGATATGGGGTGATGTGGTTGTTTGCTATTCATGTTAATCTCATGAAATTGTATTGTGGCTGTGGAACTCGATCGTGGAATCCATAACCACTAATTTTGTGGTTGTGCGTTGACCAACCATACAACCAGTATTTTATTATCTGTAATTTATATACCGCTGCATCACTGAACTCTTCTTCCAAAGCAGAAACGTTTCATTTAATTATGTTAGAAATTTGAGAGAAACCTCAAACTAAGAATTATTCATATCACGTGATATAATTTACTAGGGTTGTCCACAAAGTAAAGAACATTTGCGCATAGTGCCTGCGAGGATCAACTCTTGGCAATATTTCCTGTACAGTCGGCGTCAATGTGACAGAGTGAGTTTCATAGAAAACTCGATATGTTTAGTGCGTTTCAGTTAATTTTTATCATAAAGTTCAATATCACTGTAAATCCCGTTGCTAAAGCTAATTGTGGATCATGACGTCTACGGCGTGCCATTCATAATCGACGTGGAGGACTACAGTCTCGCGGAGTGGTTTTGCTCAACGAAGACCTTCGCCCACATGTTGCCTTCTTGACTTTACAAATATCAATGGGACATTTTCCCGTATCTACCACAACACTACATCAACACCACAGTTAACTCTTTTCAGTATATTACCGTGTAGTCCAGACTAGACCAGTTCACTTTAGTGAATACCAAATATGAATCACCGCACTGAATTTATCTAACTCAGTAACTACACTGAACTGACTGACCTTAGTCGTAAATAACGCATATAGGTATATTTCATAGTTGCTTCGTTTTTCTCGTAGTCAATAGAGGTCCCTAGAAGGTCCACGGTTGTTGCGTCAATCCTACCAATTGGCATCGTACATTGCAGGACCATATTCGTAGTAACGGGCGCATTTAACAAACGCAAATGTTGAGTATGTGTCAAATGGCATTATTTTGATTTGTTTTTTCATTGAACTGGCAAAAGTTGACTATAATTACAATATAATCAGTTTTAATGCTGATTCTTAGCAGTTTTCTTCGCAAATTGTCAGTCAACATATTCAACAGTTGGGTTCGCTAAATCCGTTCGATATCATGTACACCGGTTTATTTTCGGACCCATGGTTTTGTATTGCTTCGAAAGATACACAACATCGCTCTTTTTATAGAAATATAGTTTCTCTGGACATTTTAATGTCCATATGGACAGATTTCGCTGTATTATGTAACAAATTTTACGGCAAAATGACAAATTAACAAAAAATATGTTTCGTTTATAAAATGCCAAATAAAACTTGTAAATGAACGTTACAAATAATTAATATTACATTGTTAATTAAGCTTGTTGCCTTAATGTCCTTAATAAACTCCTCCTACGGCGTCCATGAATAATATTGAACTATTTGTTTCGCAAGGCTGAATATCAGGTAGTTGTAGAAAGTTTCCGTAGTGAGATCTGGATGACAGTAGGTCCCGAGAAGGCAGGTTCCCGGTGCCAGGTGTCCAGATACTACGTATCCCAATAAGCCCACTCACCTCGCTTATAATTGGGGAAGTTTCACATTGTTCGCGCACTACCAACTCCTAACTCCGCAGGTATTGATTGCAATCCAACAGCTCGACAAACTTTCACTGTTGCCCTACAATTCCCTTATAACTGTCAATGATGACATAAAAATATCATGATATATACTAGCAGTGCCAGATATTTGGTATTAGATTTGAAAAAAGAGAACGCTATTGGAAATTTAGAAGCATTTCTAAAGATGTCAGTCCATGATTACATCAAATATGAAGGCTGCCTAATAAGTTCTCAGCTTCACAAAGGAAGATTTGGTCCAATTTAAAATAAATTTTATTTTTCAATATGATCTCCATTAACATCAATACATTTATTTCAGTGATTCTTCATTATCCATTGATTCCAGATGGTGGTTTTCCGAAAAGTCTGCAAAATACTCTTCAGTAGCTGCTATCACTTTTTAATTTGCTGGGAAATACTTTCCACAAACGGATTTTTTGAGGTCTGGGAACAGATCGATGTTACATTAATTTGTACTTCAAATCTCTAATTTTACCGATCGTCGAAGTTGATTAGGGTGCGGGCGCGTTTATCAGTTGTTAGCAAATACAGCATCCAACTGGCACACAGCTTTTTCATACCTAAAATTTCAGTTAATTTAGGATTGGTACATGGCATTACCAATCCTTTTGAGATAGTATGTCCATTTCATGCATCATGTCTTCACCTTAGGCATACCTTAATACACTCGTATTCGAGTACGGTTATATTACTATAGTGTCCGTACTGGCTAAATAGTTCAATCATTGACTTGCAATTTTTCGCGCAGCGTGAAAAAGTTGTGTTATATAATGGCATCCTTCTAGGACTGTTAACATTTAAATTACGCCGTGTTTTTCTTTTTGTACTGTTATGTAATTGGCACTTGATGAGGTTTTCTTCAAAGTTTATAACGCTTTTATATATTTTTCGTCACTATGCATGTTAATTACGAACGTCGATTCTCCATCGATCGAAAGTTGGGAGTGTCAAAATTCTTTTGATGTTCTTGCGTTCAGCGTACAGATTACATTACTAGTTCACAAAAGGTGATGACGCATTAAACTGTATTCAATATTGGTTGTGTTACTATGTTCTATTATTTTTTCTTTTACGGTATTCATAGGCAGGTGTCGGTGGATAATCTAGTTTCATAACATGCCATGGGGCATCAAGGATTTTTTTTTAAATTATTTATTTAAGTGCTTCAACAACATGTTTATTAGTACTGGATAGGATTTACATATATATACATATATAATACATTACGTGATTTAAATTTCATTGTACAGTTTTATGTCCTTAAGGTAGTTTAGGGTGTTTATAATGGTTGTGTCTTTTGATAGTGCCTCGTTAATTGTCTGTGGAATGTTGTGTTTTAGTCTTTGTTGATTGTATTTCGTGCATTGTGTGATGATGTGTTCAATTGTGATTTGCGTATTGCAGGTGTCACAGGTAGGTGGGTTTTCATGTAGAAATATGTGTTTGTGGGTGTATAGTGAGGGTCCAATTCGCGTCCTGGTGATTACTACTTAGTCTCTTCTACTTCCGATTGTTGGCCATTTTGAAATGTCTTATTTTATTTTTCTGAGTTTGTTTGTGTTTGGGGGGGGGGTGTTTCTCCATTCTTGGTTCCACTGTGTGATTAGTTTCTTTTTGATCTCTGTCTTGAAGTCTTCTACTGTAGTGGTAATATTTGTTATTTCGAGATCAAGTAATGCTTTGGCTGCGACATCTGCTTGCTCGTTACGGGTAATTCCTTTGTAGGATGGGATCCAAAGAATTATTATTTGGTTTTCATTTCTTATCAAATTGTCTAAGTTTTCTTGTGTGTTCTGAATGAAGTAGTTGTTACTGTGGCTCTTTGATAGATTTTGGGCCACGGTGAGTGAATCGGTGCAAATGATATATCGCCTGTTTTGTTCAGCCTGTTCCTTTAACTTCTCCGATGACTTCCATATGCTGTATGCTTTAGCAGTGTAGATGCTAGTTACATCTGGTAGGTGGTATTTGTATGTGTTGTTGTTTATTATAATTGCGGCACCAGTACTATTTGGTGTTTTGGAACCGTCTGTAAATACTTTTGTCGCATCTCTATACTTACTGCAGATTTCTAGGAATTTTTGTTGGAAGATTTGAGGGTTGGTTTCTCTCTTTTCGAACTTTGTGAGCTCAAGATTAACTTCGGGGAGTATACTTTGCCAAGGTGGGATTTCGTATTGGTAGTTTTGGGTGATGTTTTTATAGTTGAGGTTTAGGGATTGTAGGTACTCAGATATTTTTTTCTGTAGAGATGTTATATTGCAAGGCTTTATTTGATTGTTTTTGATTTGAAAGAAGGCATAAAATGTTGGTGTGGTGTAGTTTCGGGCTAGATTAGTTAAGTAATTTAAGGTTATTAGAGTTCGACGGTGGCATAGTGGAGGGGTTCCACTTTCACAGAGCAGGCTTTTGATCGGGCTAGTTCTCCAGGCTCCTGTTGATATTCTGAGTGCCGTGTTCTGTATGGTGTCCAGTTTCTTTAACTGTTGTTCTTTGGCTGTTGAATAGGCTATACACCCATAGTCTAGTTTGAGCGGATAAGTGTTTTGTACATACTTACGAGGATGTCTTTTTCTGCTACCCATTTGTTATTTCCCAATATTTTCAATATATTTAAGCGTTGTACACAATCTTTTTTTAACTCTTCAATATGTGGCCGCCAGGTGAGTTGTTTTATCAAAGGTTACTCCAAGGAATTTTACTGTATCGACGAAATCGATTTTATTGTTGTTGATGTTAATGTTGTGGTTGAGAGTTGGTATTTGTTTTCGTGTGAAGTGTATTGCTTTCGTTTTTCTTGATGAAAACTGGAAGCCGGTGTCCTCTGTCCATTTCTGAAGGTTTTTAATTGCCTTTTGTAATATTTTATTGATTTTTTTAAGGTTCTGGTTTCTGAAGTAGATTATAAGATCATTTGCGAAAAGTGATACTTTTATTTGATTTGATATGTATTTTGTTATATTATTTATGGCTAAGAGGAATAAAGTGACACTGTAAATTTTTCCTTGCGGGAGCCCATTTTCTTGGATGTTTTCTTCTGGTAAGCAACCATTAGTTTTAACTTTAAATGTTCTTCTTTGTAGGAAGTTGTACGTGTAGTGAGTTATGTTGCCATCAAGGCCATATTCCTTCATGGTTTTCAGTGTTGTAAGTTGTAATGAGGTGTTCTTTGTTTAGGAAAGCGTGCTGTATTTCCGTTTCCAATAGCATTATTTGGTCCATACTACCTTTCCTGAAGCCGCTTTGGGCGTTATTTAGTTTATTGTTTATCTCCAGGTACCAGATAAGTCTATTATTAATTATCTTTTGGAGAAATTTACTTAAACAGTTAGAAAGTGATATTGGGTGGTAGTTCTCGGAGTTTGATTTTGACTTTCCTGGTTTTAAAATTGGGATAATAGTGACTTCTTGCCATTTTTTGTAAATTGTAAATTTGGAGTCGGTATTCTAGTGCCTTTTTAGGTAGGTGTTGAATTATTTCATATGTGCTGCCATCTTGTCCTGAACTGCTACTTTTTTTTTAAGATTTAATTACCGTGTATAATTCTCTGTAGTTAATGGGTTCATTTATGGGATTGTTGTTACTTTCTATTATGATTTTTCTACTTTCTGTAATTTTTTTATGTGTTTTAAATGTGTTTGTGTAGTGATCATCACTGGAATTGTGTCTAAATTGTTCTGGTAAAGTGTTTGCTATATTTTGAGGATTCGTTATTATTTGTGTGTTTTTGTAGCATGGAAGTTTGATGGACTATTTTCTTTCCTTTTATTTTCGTGATATTGTTCCAATATTTTCCAACATTTCCAATACTTGTTCTTCTTGCTACAGCTCTCATTTTTTTCATGTTGATCAGGTTTTCAAGTGTTTTTCGTTTTCTGTATTTATTCAATTCTTTTTTGTATTTTTTGTCTGCTTTTTGACAGTCTGAGTTCCACCAGGGTACTGTTTTTCTGTTATTGTTTAGGTTTAGGGTGCCGATTGCTTCTGCTGCTGCTTTCTCTTATGTGTATTGTTAAATATTCTGTATGCTCGTTGATGTCATCGGTGTTTGGAATATTTAAATTCCCTTCTATAATCTCAGTGAATAGTTCCCAAATTTGCAAGTTTAATGTTCCATTTAGGATTTGGTAGGGGGGGGGTGCGGTTGTATTTGAAGGAAATGATACTTTAATAGGGAAATGGCCACTGCCATAGGTGTGAGAGATGACGTCCCAGGAGAGAGAAGGAGCTAATTTGGTGTCAGCGAAGTCGATGCATGAGAGGCTACCCGTTCCTGTGCAAATATGTGTTTCTGTACCGTCGTTCATTAGTATTAGGTTGTCATCCTTTTCCATGATTTTTTCTATTATTTTCCCTAGACTATCATTTATTTTAGAGCCCCATAAGCTATTATGGCTATTAAAGTCTCCTACTATTAGGTGAGGTGGAGGGAGTTGTTTAATTAGGGACTCTATTTTTATTTGGTCTATGGTTTGGTTAGGAGGTAAGTATATGTTGCATATTGTAGTTTGGTCGGGTATACAGGTTGTGACCGCTATTGCTTCTAAGTCAGTTTGCAATTTTATTTCTTCGGCGTAGATAGTGTTGTCTACTAATATGGCTACTCCTCCGCTGGCGTTGTTATGTGTTGTTCTGTATTTCCTAAATAGTGTGTATCCTGTGAGTCTAGCGTTTTGGTTAGAAAGAAGTCTCGTTTCTTGGATGCATAGATATTTTGGATTTGTATCTTGTACGAGTTCTTGAAGTTCTCCTTTATGTGCATTGAATCCATTACAGTTCAATTGAATCAGGCCCATAGTAGAAGCTTATTTTGTTTTTAATGATTTACTATTCAGAATCTTCTTGGTAGTCTATCTGTAGTTTTAATTTGTTGATTACTATTGATAATATGCTCTTATCTGTTCTTGCGCAATGTGATTTTAGATCTTCTATCATTAGGGGGAGTACGGGAGAGATGACCATACCGGAGACTTGAACCATTCGAGATATTTCATTCGTATTTTGCGCTAAAAGGACAATTATCTGTCTATAATACGTAGTTGGTATGCCGCCATGTTGTCACGTGACAAGGCGTCAATAGGCAGATAGGTTCAGTTATTATCGAAGTGAATGTATTTACACGCGTCTGGAGTGAAAAATAAAAATATTCTTTGTTTCTTCGTTGTTTTAGTCAATGAAAAGGTATGTTCAAACTTTTTATATGTATATTACCATCAATTATTCTAGTTTTAGACTGTGATGGTGTTTTTTTCATAATGTATTTTGCTTTTGTTGTAACAAATTGTTTATTTTAACAAATACCTGTAAGGAGACTTGCACCACTCGCTGTCGGGAGAGTTGACCAGTGGTTCAAGTCTCCTCTTATTGAATGTTTCTTATTATAATATTAATTTTACTTTATCAATTGACAGCTCAGGATGCCATTCCGCTACAAATGTAAGGAGGGCAGTACACGAAGGATAGCTTTTACTATAGAAAGTATTAAAAATGCATTAAAAGAGATACAAGATGGAAAATCTATTAGAGCTACTGCATTAAAATACGACATAGATAGAACTACTTTACGTAGGTATTTACGAAATAAAAGCAAACTGGACAAAATTGAAACTAAGGGGAGCCAGTATAAGGACTCACAGATTTTTACTATAGAAGAAGAAAAAATTCTAGTCAATTATCTGTTGATTTGTAGCAAAATGAACTACGGTTTGACCAGAAAAGCCGCGTTAACTCTCGCATATGAATATGCGAAATCCAATACAAAAAAGACACCTGAAAACTGGACAAAACAAAGTTCTGCTGGCAATGCCTGGTTCCGCGGATTTTGTATGAGAAATCCTGAAATAAGTTTAAGAACACCTGAGGCTACGAGCTTATCCAGAGCTACAAGTTTTAATAAAAAAAACGTCGACGACTTCTTTGAAAATTTGAAAACAGTAAGAGAAAAATTTCATTTTGAAGCACAAAATATTTACAATTGCGACGAAACAGGGTGCACGACTGTACAGAAATGTCCCAAGGTAATAGCAAGTAAAAAAGATCGTCAGGTTGGACAAGTAACATCGGCAGAACGAGGCACACTTGTAACAGTTTGTTTCGCAATTAATGCGATTGGTAATGCCTTGCCTCCATTTTTTATATTTCCTAGAGTCAAATACAATGATATTTTTGTATCTGGTGCTCCAGAAGGTTCCGATGGAAGTGCATATCCAAGTGGTTGGATGACTGCGAAGAGTTTCTTGAAATATTTACAACACTTTGTAAAGTTTACTCGAACTTCTAAAGACAATCGTACACTTTTAATTTTGGATAACCATGAAAGTCATGTGTCTATTGAAGCTATAGACTTTGCTAAAGAAAATGGAATAACACTGTTAACTCTGCCTCCCCACTGCAGTAACAAAATGCAACCATTAGATGTGGCAGTGTTTTCATCTTTCAAAACGCGATATAATTTTGTTTTGAACAATTGGATGTTGTCCAACCCTGGTAAAACTGTAACAATTTACAATATTCCATCCTTCGTTAAAGACGCTATGCCTCTGGCTTTTAACCAATCTAATATTATGAGTGGTTTCCAAAAATCAGGTATTCATCCATACGACTCGGAGATTTTTACTGAAGACGAGTTCATGTGCTCTGCAGTGACAGATCGGGAACTCTCAGATATTGCACAAACTAATATTGAAAACATATTAAATCAGGAAAATCAAGATTTATCTCCTTTGTTATCAATACCTTCCACTTCTACACAAGATGTGCCAATGGAGAGACAAAATTTGCTTGCAACTTCACCAGTTCCATCGTCTTCCAAAGCAGACGGACCAGCTACTACAATTATCACTCCAGAAATGATAAAACCCTATCCCAAAGCTGCGCCGCGAAAAAAAGGAAGAGGTCGTCAGCCAGGAAAAACCAAAATATTAACCCAAACACCGGAAAAAAACAATGAACAAATGAATGTGCTTGAACCAATCCAGGGATCAACCGAACCTCAGAATAAGAAACAGAAATTGCAGGGCGGAAAAAGCATTAAAATGAGTAAAGAAAAAGTAAAGATGAAAGAGATAAAGCTAAATGCTAAGAGAAAAATTTTACAATCTAGTGACAGCGATACTGAAAATGAAATTGTTTATAATGATAGCTCAGATAGTCCATGGGAAGAGGAAACAGTGCCGGACGAAAGCTGGTTTTGTTTTATATGCGGTACGGATGAAATTCTGGATATGCGTCTATGTATCTCTTGCAAGAGATATGTTCACGAAATGTGCGTGGGGTTGACAAGAAAAGACAATGACAGTTTCATTTGCCCTGAGTGTAATTAATGCAACAATATTAAAAATACTTTATTAATTATTGATCTCAGTACTAAATTAATAATGAATGCTTTTTAAACTTGTGTTCAATGTTTAAAACTACCTAATTTATTTTTGTTACTATTGTAATATACTAAAAAGTGTATTGTAATAATTTATATTTCTATAATAAAATATTAAATGTTAAAAAACAATGTTTTGTTAATTTATTTCTATAATAATTAAATATGGTCATATCTCCTCATCTAGTGGATCATATCTCCCGACTATGTGGGAGACTTGAGCCAAATTCCATTTTCTGAAAAAGTTATTCTGGACGTGAAACTATCCAACATATTTAAATGGTATTACTTCTTAATTGTACTTAGTTAACATGAGTATTAAATGATGTCATTAGTTTTCAGTTGCATTCAATACAAGAATTTTTATACAGCTTTGAGTAAAAAGCGGTTCAACTCTCCCGTACTCCCCCTATTATTAATTTTTCTGGTTCCGGTGTAAAGTCTTGATGTAGTTAGTGGGTCAGAGGATTTTTCAATAAATTCTTTTATTTATTCGTAGCTGAAATTATATTTTTTTGGATTTTCACTAATTAGTTTTTTTAATTGTACATCGAATTGAGAGGAGAAGAGATTTTGTCTAGGACTGAGAGATCTGTGTTTTTTTGAGGGTCGTTGTTTTGTTTCCTGGGTTGTTTCTTTTGATTCGTTGTTAGTGTCTTCTTCTGTTTTTCGGCACTATTGTTTTTATTTATATTATCTTGATCGCTTGTGTCTGAGAGGGATATGTTTTGTCTTTTATTTGGTTTATTTGTTCCCAGGTTCTCAGTTTGAGTGATGGGTTTTATAAATATAGGAGGATTTTTAGGGGTGATGTTCTGGGGGTGGGGGCGGGGGGGTATTATTTTATTGTTGGGTTGTGAAGAAGGTAAGAGTTGTGTGGTTGAACCAAGGCTACTTGTTTGTGGTTGTTCCTGAGGATTAGTTTGTGTATTATTTATATTTTCTTGTGGGGGGGTTTTGTGCTATTTGACTGTTGACTATTGTGGATTGGTCGGTTTGAGGGGTTTTTTTGTTATTTCCTTCTGAATTTGTGTCCATCATATTAATATTCCCTGTTTCTGTTTCGACTGTGATAATATTTTGGTTTGGGCAGTTGTTAATTTTATGTCCTTTTTGTTTACATGTAGAACACGTTACATCAGCGGACAGATAAACCATATAATTTGTTATCCATATTCTATGAGGTATAATTGTTTCTTCGTCTTCGCTGATAAATACATTACGCCGGGAGCTCATAATATGTTTATATTCTTCTCTGTTTAGTCCCGCGTGAAGAAAAGTAATTGATGATACTAATTTTAATCTTTGGTTAGTAAGAATTTGTTCAATTATAGTGTGTGGAATAGTGGGGCAAGCGTTGGATATTATTAGACGTAGTGCGGGATTAATTAATCTCCGAATTTCTATTTGTTGGTTTTGGATTGTGATTGTTTTGTGGTTATTTATTAACAGGTCAACATGTTCCTTCTTTTTTAAGAACATGTGTATTTTTTTGTTTTTTCTGGCCGTGTGTGTGATATTTTGTCGGCCGATAATATCACCAATAGCATGGATGTATTCATCTGGGTTAATTTCTTCGATGGGGTTGATTATAATCCCTTGCTCCTTTTTTGGGAATATAGTAATATTATTTTTTGTTACGTTAGCGACAAACATTGTATTTTTATCTTGTGGTTGGTTTAAATTGTTTGAATTCATGATTAATATAGATTGAAGTTACCGCTCAAACTCATTTGAACAGGCAAAACTCATTATCTAAATCCGATACTAGTGTTGACAATCACCCGACAGATTGGTCTGTCAGGTGATAATTTCTACTAATTGATAGATGTCACAAGTTGTTCTTCTGTATCGAAGTGTGAAATTAATAACTAATAATTAATAACCTTAAAGTAGTTAGTATTTTTTTTTTTTGACCGGTGTGATAAAGAAAGGTGGAAGATGGTGATGGATAGTGATGTGGTTGATTGTGAGGTGATTTCTAGAAGAGTATTCTTTGTTAGAGAAAAATAAAGTAAGTATTTACCTTGAAATTTTGGTTTGTAATATGCACTTGAACACTACTAAATCATGGGCGCGGGAGATGCGACATGAATGCATCAAGGATTGTTCATAGTGTTTTAGATTGAAACCTTTGTATATTTTATATGTCAGAGACGTTGACCCCCTTAGATATATTCCATACGGCCCCATATAGGTCATAATATATCTTTATATAACAACAATTTATTATCAATTGATAACTGCGGTCTATTCCCAATCAGCCAGTACAACTTGCTATATTTTAATCCCAGTTGTTTACATTTTGTTGTTTCGATTTTTTTGTCACCAAGTTTATCCCCTATCTGTGTACATCCCTACACATACATACTTTAGCACTATCAGCTATAGGTTGCTCTTGATTATTCACTTTTATTAATGGGCATGAATTGTAAAGATAACTGTTTTGTTTACTTTTTTTTTTTTTACTTGTCCTTCAAGATCAACAAACAGTCGGTTATAGTAAGAACTATCTGCTAACTTTATTGCAACTTACAACGTAAGCGGCACAATAAGATTTAAATGTGTTGTTTTTATACATAATTGTTTAAGTAGTAAGTAATAATGATAATTATTAACAACGAGAAGCTATATATCTAAATGAAAGCGTCTTAAACAATTTTAAAATTGTCATGTTATTCAGCTGTCATTAATTGAATTTTGACCAGTAGGACAAAAAATGCGTTTTATGTAGTAATTATTTTATTCGTGCCTTTCGGCCTTGAATTATATACATTTCTTTTCTATTGTTTAGTGTGATATATATATATATATATATATATATATATATATATCACTAAACAAAATATATATATATAATTTTTTATAAGTAATATTATTTTTTGTTACGTTAGTGAAAGACATTGTATTTTTATCTTGTGGTTGGTTTAAATTGTTTGAATTCATGATTAATATAGATGAAGTTACCGCTCAAACTCATTTGAACAGGCAAAACTCATTATCTAAATCCGGTACTAGTGTTGACAATCACCCGACAGATTGGTCTGTCAGGTGATAATTTCTACTAATTACATAGGGTATATATATATATATATATATATATAGGACCTCCTTCATCCATAGGCACCCACTGCCTGCTTCATCCAGCACTCTGTGCACTGGACGAAGTTCTTCTCCTATTCCACTACAGGCCAATAGGTGTTGGATTGTCTCTGTGGCTTCTCCGCAAGTTCTAAACGTTCTTTGGTATCCTGGTTTCCAGAAGCAGTTAGTCCCTTATTCGTTTCCGCACCGGAATCTAGGGACGATTTTTCTTCATCCCTTTTGTTTATCATGTGTTTTATTAGTTCATACAGCCAGCTGTCATGACTCAGGTGAACAAAATCAAACTTTATCAGTTTGTTAGATAAGTTAGAAGTTAGTTTCAAGATAGTAAAAAAATCTCGTGTTTATCCGCAAACAATACAGATGTGGGGGTGATGATTAAATGCTGTAAAATTATCAATTACTATTTAAAATCACAGATATAATAAAAAATGCTTAAAAGGATGCAAGCCTTTTTTTTATACTTATCTGTTCTTAGTGACCGATACACAATTCTTAACCTAAGTTCTTTTTTGTCTTCCTCCAACTGATCCATATATCTCGCTTTTGGTTTTCCAATACTTCTTTTTCCGAGTGTCTGCTGTCTGGAGATTCTTCTCACTGGTTCATTTCCGTGCATTCGCTCCTGATATCTATCTACAATATATTAGTGTATTGATTTTCATCACTCAGACTATATCCTAGATCTTTAAAACCTTGATTAATTGTATCGTGAACACCATCCTTCAAGTTCATAGATATATGTGACACATAAATTTCCTTTGAAAACAACTAAGTGAAGTTTTGTCTAGCTTTAATAGAGTTCATAATCTTGAGTCATATGCAAGCACCGATCTTATAAGTACTTTATAAACTGAGCTCTTTGTTTGTCTTGAAATTAAATGTGATTTAATCCGTAATATATTTCAGCTGATTACATTGTTGATGTTCTGTTGAGAACCATAATACACGAATTCAGTTACAGCTTCAATTTTATAAGTACCGATTATTAAATTTTGATTTGTTCTGCCTGAGTGTCTATGGCAAATGCAAAAAAATTTTCACATCAATTTCCAAATCCTTTTTTCTGGATACTGTCTCAGTATAAAAACGTTTAATTGTCCTTGTTTTGAATATGTAATAATATTCATGTCGTCTGCGTAAAACCAGCGTAACCACGGGCTATCAGGGTAATCACCTAGGGCCCCTCACTAGCCCAATGCAGAACACAAAATGATTAATTAAGTATAGTCAGCGCTCGAATATATAAGTCCCGCAAAGATGAAGTACACTCAATAATTCATTTGCACAAGGCCTCGTATAGTTTACACCCTGCTTTGCATCTGCGTATGCGAAACTATGAATGGACTATTTACAATTGGGAGCATTATGATTACTTTGGCATCCCTAGACACTTTCCCCAAGGTAACAGATCAAATCAAAAGTATTAGAGAAGGCATGATAAGGACCGGATTAAACGGATTATATTTTACTTGTCTCTAAAGGATGCTCTTCACCTTGAAGGAAATGTTTGTGGGTCAGCTAAAGGCCTTATCACACTAGAGTTAATATTAACGTCAAGACTTGGAAAATTAAAGCTTTTGCATTTGCATGCGATAGTATGAAGAAAAAAAAACCACTAGACTAGGCAAATGAAACATGATTCAATTCCTTTGTTTTTCTATTCAGGTTTTTCAAAACATGCTTGCGCCAACAGGTCTGTTATCTCGCTCTCAGCTCATGCCTCTTTGTCTTTTGTTTACGTTGAGCTTAGTTTATTGTATAATTGATATTTTCGAGTAGTATATTATTAGGTCGTCAAGGATGAAATTTGTAGAAAAAAAGGCAAAGTTGGTTGATAACTTAATAAGGAATTATTTTAATCATCAAAGTATGCACCCACAAAATATGCTTGCGCCAACAGGTCTGTTATCTCGCTCTCAGTTCATGCCTCTTTGTCTTTTGTTTACGTTGAGATTAGTTTGTTGTATAATTGATATTTTCGAGTAGTGTATTATTAGGTCGTCAAGGATGAAATTTGTAGAAAAAAATGCAAATGCACCCATATTGTCTATACACTTTTGCCATTTAAGCGGCAGGTTGTTCAGGCTGATGGTATAAAACCCTGGCGGACGCGAGTCAATGAATTCCTGGAAGGTCAGTTTTACAGCATTGTCGGAATTAAACTGTTTTCTTATTAAAAAGTTGTCCAAATCCTAGTCTGTTGACCAATCTAGGCTATTTTTCTTTAAGTTTCTGCATAATTTCGTCCAGTTGGTTGCAGTATGTTTCTGCTGCGATCGATGAGCCAGTTTTTTTTTTTTTTTTGTTTTTATGTTTCCTGTACGAAATTTGGTGAACCAATTTGATATTGTCTGCTGCGTAGTAACACTAGTGTAGGGTGACCATTCGTCCCGCATTTTAACATTTTGTCCCGCAAAAGTCCCGCATTGTCCCGCATTTTGGATTTGGAAGGTGAGGACTTTTTTTTGGCTCTTTACTTGGATTTTGGAGATGAGGACTTTTTTTTTTGCTCTTCACTTAGATTTGGGAGGTGAGGACCTGTTTGTTTTGCTCTTCACTTGGATTTTGGGAGATGAGGACCTTTTTTTTGCTCTTCACTTAGATTTGGCAGGTGAGGACCTTTTTTTTTCTCCGTCCCGCATTGCCTTCTTAAGAAAATGGTCAGCCTACATTAGAGCCAAATACATTATTAATGTTTCGCGCGATCTGTGATGTCGTAATTCCACGTAAGAACTCATACTTCATAATAGTGCGAATTTCCGACCGTTCCATTTTCAACAAAATTAATATTGAAAAAAGTTTTTGATGTTATTTAGAGTTTTAGAGCAAACAATGATTTTTTTAAACAGGCGAAATGTGTAACATTCAAACAAAAAAAAAAAAAAAACAAAACGGTACAATACC
Source organism: Liopterus haemorrhoidalis (assembly GCA_963971575.1). Classification (NCBI taxonomy): domain Eukaryota; kingdom Metazoa; phylum Arthropoda; class Insecta; order Coleoptera; family Dytiscidae; genus Liopterus; species Liopterus haemorrhoidalis. The sequence continues at coordinate 92,679,826 of OZ020611.1, forward strand.
AATGTCAAATAATAAGCTGTTTAAGTTGGCAATATTATTAACTACATATTTCATCCTTGACGACTTGATAGAAACGTATATTTCAGAAAGAGAACTAATTAATTTAAACAAACAAATTCAAATTTCGCCTTAAGTAATATTCAAATATCGTGTGATAAGTCAAGACCTAAATATGTGAATCCTTAAAATAACCTACAAAAGTTAAACTAGGATAGCGCTCTAGTGCGATACGTCCTTAATACTGACCTAAACGATCAGCAGTGTATGGTTAAAGTTATAAATAGACTAAGATCTGATTATGATGATAAAGTTAATATTTTTCATTATAAAATTATTAAGAGAATGCGAATAATGCATCGTTAAGTTCTATAAGAAAATTAATCAGCACCGAAAACCACATTTCGTTTATATCTTAATGAAAAGAAGAAATAAATTACTATCGATTTATATAGAGATAAACTTTATATGAAATATAAATCATTTTATTAAATATCCAAGTCCCCTTGTTTGTGTAGATAATATAAGTTGATGGTTTTGCCAGTTAACGTGAGTAGAAGCAATGATCTCGCGAATAACGTCTGGATGTTTCATTATTAATTATTAAGAATAGCACACGAAATCGTAGATTAGTTTCATCTGTGAGATACGAACCTTAATAACATCATCACCGCGAGTTCATGACCCGACTAGGTCGTAAACTGCTCGCGTTATTAGGGAATTATAATAATATAGAAACTGTTCATGAATATAATGTATCAGAGTTTGACGCGGCAAGCGACTCGTAACACACCGCCCAGACTAACAGCCACCCATTTATGTTTATTTTATGACACGATATTCTGACATTAGATATTTTGAATAACGTTAAGTCGCGTCTACACTATGCATCCAATGTGAATGCTAGCGTTGTTCCCATTGTTGCCAATTATTTCTTTTTAGATATTGATTCAGCATTAGAACTAGCATTGGACCGAATATGTTCTGTCCGTACGTAATACAATTAATGAATTAATGAGATTCGGACTAGTAAAAAATAAAACAAATTATTTATTAATTATTGATTCTAATATTTATCAATAGCTTCTGGCCACTGTTTTGAATTTCATCATAGAATACGATACTGCCGGTGGGTGACCCGTCAAATGCGCTCTGACAAAACCGCCCCGACAAGAACGCCCCGACGGATGCGCTCCCAACAAATGCGCTCTCCAATAATTGCGGTCCCCGACATATGCGCCCCAATAATAAAATCCTTCAGTGTACAAAATTAACCAGCATTTTATAAAAGAACAAAATCAAATAGGGGTACAATATGTTCGTTTCCAAGCAGGATATCGGTAACCAGAAGCACCCAAAAGGAAATATGTGCAACTTAACAGACGCATAAAAATATTAGTGAAAAATTATAATAGAAATTACATTATATGGTAAATTATTTGCGTGGATTGTTGTTTAATTTAGAATTAAAATATAGTTATTTGTTGACCGTTAGTTATAATTATAATTAAGTACTATAATAGTTTGTTGAGAATTGGTCAAAATGATAATAAATATATTATCAATTCACTAATATATTATAAAAAACTAAGAGGAAAGTCAGTAATACAGACAAATTAAATTATTAAAATTTATGCATAATGTAATTTTTAACTAATAAATTATTTAATAAAATATGTTTTATTCTTTTGCCAAATTAAATTATTATATTATTAATTATATAGAGTATAAACTATAGTTTCGATTATCTCTTCCCATTTAATTTATTAATTTTATTGTTGGGGCGCATATGTCGGGAGCCCTTTCGTCGGGGCACATATTCTGGCGATTTTGTCCGGAGCGGAATTGTCGGGTAACCCTGCGGTGTTACTGTAGCCATCGTTTTGCTTATCTGTTATACAACTACTACGAATGAATTTAATCTCGCATGACCTCCAATGACAAAGCTTGGTAACACAATATTAAAAAATTGATGTGAAGTGTGAATATACACACATTTCAGGGTTTCGCAGGTATATAATAAGTGAAGGCGGTATGCTGAGTGTGTAGGACAAATTTTACTTTGTAGTAATCACGGCAAAATGAACGATATTTTTAAAATAATTTATCGTCTGTTAATCATATAAGATTGGTTATTAAATTTACGCTCTTAAAAATTAAATACAACGTTTGTCAAAATATAACTAGAATTTTGACAAAAAATACAAAAAATAAAATTCATTCTGTACTCGAACTCGAAACCCTTCGTTTACCAGCAGTGCTCTAACCCATTACACTATCGAACGCCTTGCATATGAATGTCTTACATTGGTATAACTTTTGCACTTTGTGAACCAAAAACCACAAAAAATGCGTTATTTTCCGAAAACATAATCTAATCAAAAATTCCTGTTGTACTATTTCGGTTCACACCAATATACATTACTTAGATTTTTTTTAGATTTTTAGTTTAAACCATCTGGGCTACAGGACGTGGGACAAAATTTTTTTTGCACAATTTTGGCAAAAATCGCATCAAAATAATTTATTTTGCAAAAATAAAAATTTGATCGTTAATCCACGTACTAAGGGCTTTCATTTGATACCCTACTCAGAATTAAAAAAAAAAAATTTTTGTTTTCGATGAGCACATATTTGTTTATATTTTTAGGGGGGTATGTTTTTTAGATGTTTTAGTATTTTTCCTATGTGCGGGTCAAAGAGTTGTATAAGCATGCCAAATTTCAACTCTCTAGGTTTAGCCGTTTGGCTACAATTTTTACCGAACAGACAGACAGACAGACAGACAGACAGACAGACAGACAGACAGACAGTCAGACAGACAGATAGACGACAAAATGACGGTATAAGGGTTTTTTGGTCATACCTACAAAACCCTAAAAAGAGCCAAAAATTTTTAATTCTATACGTTTAGAAGGCTCTTCTAAACCGACCATAGTCATACCAAAAATGTGTGAGCAAGAGACCAAGCGACAAAAACAAAGGTTTATCGATATTGAGCGAAAACGGCAAATCTGCAAATATCAAAAGAGCTATTTTTCGATACAGTGGCCAAATAAATTGTTTTTCTCATCGCCCGAATAGAAGTGGGAAAAACAGGAAGAAATTTCCTATTCAATCGTAGAAAAAGAAGAAGAAAAAGTATTTATAATGGTAGAAGAACATATACTATTCTATAAAAAGTGACAGATCACCTCTCTATATAAAGAATATACCCCCTAAATGGAGGTGTTTTGGTTAATACAAATAATATAAAAAAATTAGATAGTTCAATGCTCCTTGCAATTTGGCAGTATTCTGATAATGACGAATGTCAACTAAACAACGTTACAGACTTATTCAAGGAAATGAAAGTAAAATATGTAGAATGTACCGATTTAAACACAATATAGAGAGTCAAAACATCGTGTGAGTCAAAACATCGTCAGGCCAGTTAGACCAAAATCGAATCAAGAACTTAAAGCTGTTCTTCGGAGAGAATAGAGTAGAATGCTTCGTGAGGTTCTTCAAAATTTGGTAGAAAGTCTTCTCTGAAGATTGAATGATATAATAGACGCAAAAAATCGCTCCGTTATTGATTTTTTTATGAAAAATTAAGAACATGTAAGATGTAAGTATTTGGCTACTTTTTAAGGATATTATTCCAATGATAGGATATGTAACAAAAATCATGAATAGTAATATAATATCCGTCGGCCAATGAGCAGCTCATACTTAACACGTTCAACCCTACTTGCTTTCCGGTGGATTATCAGTGTAGTAGAGATGTCACCACAGGAAGACACGTGAGGCTCAGTGTTAAAACGTAGACCTAGTAGTAGAAGTATATGTCTTGATACGAATCAGTCCAGCGGATTCAATTCTGGGCTTTTAGAGCAGTGTTTCCCAACAGGTGGTCTGCGGACCACTGGTGGTCCTCAGAAAAATTTTAGTGGTCCGCGAAAGGTTTTGTATGTTTTTTTTGCAGTTTTTTTGTTATTTTTTTATACACATTTTTATGTAAATAATTTATATTTTGTTTATTTTCTATAAACTTTCTGTGATTTTCCACAAATAAATAAATGAATTTAGTAGTACATTAAACATATTTGTTTTCTGGTGGTCCACGTTAGAAAATTATTTATATATTTTACTGGTCCGCGGTGCGTTTTTTCATGTTGTTTTCGATCCTTGTTTTTGGCAATTTTGCTTTATGGCCTAGCGAAGAATCTTGCTGAAAGTTTGAGAGTTAAATTTTGGAGATCTTATTGGATGGCTTCACAACGCACTTCAAGTCCGATTTTTGATACGATCTGGAGGATGGTGTCACCGGCTGTGTTGATATCTGTAAACCCATCGTAGCTGATACACTTCCATACCATAAAAGATGCTGGATGGTGATCTCTCTGAACTTTCATCACAAAATGGGAAACTGCCTTAGAAGACAGTATACATTGGGTCATAATGTTTGATTCAATAAAGAAGGTTTAAATCTCCAGTGTATGTGCTATTTGTGGCACGTGATCAGTGAAATCTTCTTCAAGTAGTTCTTTTTCAAGAACTACGTGAAGACAAATGGCAGCAATTAATAACTATATTTCATTTCGTCTAGGGAGAAAACGACTATAGCTAAGTTGGTTGTTGTGTGGCGATCTGTGCATAAGGTACCTGATTTAATTCCTGGTACCGGCAAACATTTTACAAATAGTTTCTTAGTCTCGACAAGCGAAGAGCTCTCTATGCCCATGAGAATTTCCCCAAAAACAAATAAAAGTGGTTCAGAAGCCACGTTAAATAATAGGTCCCAAATATATGTGGAACACGTACTATACAGATGTAATCGTAGAAATAACCACACTTATTACTGAGTAGAAAGACTGAATAACTATTTTATTTCATAATAATTGACTAATAAAATCGATTTTTGAAATTTTTGAAATCCTTTGTCGTTTTTAATAAATAACGAAAAAATCTATAATATCGTTTTCTAAAACTCATGAAATATGGAGTGAAAAACAGAAATAAAACACATTTAAAACATCAAGATGATGACAGAATAAAATCAAATTGGAACATAAAATTGTGTCATATCCAATCTGTAGTTTTTACACTTAAAATATGAGTGACGTTATATGAAAAATACGACAGGCAAAATCCAGTAATTCATTATTTAAATGACAGAATAAAAACTCTAACGAAATAGCTCATTAAACGAGAAAGGGCAAAAACAGCAAATTTACATATCCAGTTAAAATTCTAACAAAAAATAATCTCAAATTCAACGTTTTGTAAGTGGTGCTGAATGTAGACATAGGAAATGAAGTAAATTTTGTACCGTGACCGACATTATCGACTGACCACTGACAAGCAATTTAGCAGTGGCGGCCTCGCTACGGATCGCTGCAAATCTGTTGCTAATTGGAAGCTTCGACAGGACGAGAACGCTCTTCTTCCCCGTCTCAGCAACATTGCACGTACGCCACGTTAAACTTTCATCGACGTCTAAATGCAAGACCTTCCAATGAAATTAAAATGGCTATACCTTCATTTTTCACAACTACATGAAGCTTCACCAGGTAACTATTTCTGGACATTTAAATTATTCACGGCATAATTTTTAATTTACTTTATTAATGAAAAAATACACTGTTTAATACACCATTTTGTATTTAGCTATACTGTTGGGCTGCGACCCAACTGCAAATTGTTTTTCAACTGCAAATTTTTTTGTGTTTCCTTCTATTTCTGCCTACGGAAAAAGTCCTTTGGAAAAGTGTTCTGGCTAACGATTTGATTGTTTGGTAGTACTTTTGTAATAGGATACAAAGACAACACACATTCTGCAAAAAAGGCTACAAAATCCCATCATTTGTGGTAACGTTATTGGTAAAAACATATACCAAATGGTCAGCGGTCAGCGGTTAGAGGTCAGCAGTGGAAGCGGTCCTAAAACTAGTGAATCAAGCAAGGAATGCACTTTGTAATAAATGAAAACAAGACAAAGTATAGGTTGGTATCAAAGGGATGAGCAGCAACAAAAAATATTTCAGTGGAAATTACTGAAGGATTTAGGGAGCTGGTCAAGAAGATTGCCTCTGGACAAGACGATTGATTTTTTTTAGTGTAACATCAATGAAAGCTCTTATGTTTCCTGATTTTGCTGCGATTACAACGAAACATGTTGCTCCATACTAAATAACTGAAATCCTGAAGTGTATAAAAGTTAATATTTCACATTAATTTCTTATATAATATTAGCTGAAGAACCGGTATTTCGTACGGTTTTTAACTCCCCAAATATTCATACAATTGAAAAAATTTATGTGAAGTGTGAATTTTTCCCAGGTATTCGCAGGTATTTGGTAAGTGAATGATGATTATTTGGGATGCCAAAATATTTTTTTTTTGTTAATTTTAATTCGAATGCCTAATACCATTATTTATGTTTCTAAATATGTGCAGTTTTTGTTTTATGTGAAGATTTTGTTCATTAATGGTTGTTTTAAGTCAAAACCCCGCCCCTAAATTTACGATTTTAAAAATTAAATGCAACATTTGCCCAAATATAACTAGAATTTTGAAAAAATAATTTAAACAAAACAAAAATGCAAAAAAAAAAACAGATAAAATAAAATTGCCTGGAGACCGGACGAACGTTAGTTTGAAAATTAGAACCCGAGCATGCTAGCCATTACACTATCAAATCATACTGGTTCAGTGTGTAAGATAAGATATTAAATATTTTACGTGGTCAAGAAAAAAACACAAAAAATGCGTTATTTTTCGAAAACATAATCTGATAAAAAATTCCTGTTGTACTATTCCGGTTCACACAAATGTACATTGCTTAGAATTTTTTCAGATTTTTAGTTGAAACCATCTGGGCTACAGGTGTGGGACAAAAATTTTTTTGCACAATTTTGGCAATAATCGCTTCATAATAATTTATTTTGCAAAAATAAAATTTTGGTCGTTAATCCTCGTATTAAGGGATTTCATTTGATACTCTACTCAGAATTTAAAAAAAAATATATTTTTTTTTCGATGAGCAGATGTTTGTTTTTATTTTTAGCGGGATATGTTTTTTAGATGTTTTAGTATTTTTCCTATGTGCGGATCAAAGAGTTGTATAAGTATGCCAAATTTCAACTCTCTAGGTTCAGCCGTTTGGATACAATTTTTACCGAACAGGCAGACAGACAGACAGACTAACAGACAGACAAACAGACAGACAGACAGACAGACAGACAGACAGACAGACAGACAAACAGACAGACAGACAGACAGACCACAAAATGACAGTATAAGGTTTTTTTTGTCATACCTACAAAACCCAGAAAAAAAAATGCATAGAACATAAAAAAAATGTTTTCTTATTGTAAGCAATTTTGGTTATACAAGTTTCTACTGTTAATTAAGGGAGATATTTAAGTTTTTAGTTTTAGGATGTTCCCACAATACTCCCAAAATATTTATAAAATTGAAAAAAAAAAAAAAATGCAGAATAGATTTGTTTTCTTATTATAAACAGTTTTTGGTTATATAAGTTTTTTATGTTAAGTGAACAAGAAGGAATATATTTTAAGTTTTTAGTAAATAGTTATAACTCCAAAACCCCTCTTAGAATGAAAGTTTTAAAATATAATATAGCCTATGTTCGAATCCTTATCTGTGTTTCTCTGTCATTATACCAAATTATGTGAAAATATATTCAGGTGTTATTGCGTGAATAGTAGGCAGACAGGCAGAAAGACCAACAGAGAGACATATTTTTTTGTGGATATCGTCTTACAATCACTTTAAGCGTGTAGAAAAATAGATATAGCACTCAATTTTTTTTATGAAGATTCACACAACAATTTTATTTTGTGCGTCGTAATTATTTATACGACATTTCTTCACCTTTTACGAGAAACATTTCAAAAGCTTGATAAGCTTTTTAGTTACTTAATTAGTTAATATTTTTGGCACACAGCATCTCTGGTTATTAGCACTGATTAGCTTTTTGAATACGCATTAGCAAATCGTTCACAACCCCATCGTTTTCGGTGATTATGCTACCAAGATAATTAACTGATCCAGTTTTTCACATTACTTAGTGGCTTGCTGATGTTCATATATATTGTAATCTGTTTCCATATTTTCCTATACGCATCCTTTTCTTCTCTTTTGATTATCACCAGGTTAATTTGAGTCTTCAGACGCGCCTTCTGACTTGCGGGTTCCTGTCCAAAGCTTGTTTTACAGTGTTGTCCGGTTCTCACTTAAGAGTATGACCAATCCATTTCCATCTGTGCTTCTTCATTTCTTGTCAGATCTTGTGATGGTATCTAATGATGGTATCATCGCAAACATTTCTTAATAAATGTTACTGGTAGTATATACTAATATAATAATGATGATTTTATTGCAGTAGGAGGTATACAAAATACATAACTAAGTCAACATAGAAGATATACATTTGATAATTTATACAATAAACATTACCTATGCGATACTATGTTACTGAGATCGTCGTTCAATAATTCATATATCGTAATATACTTTCTCTATTAAAAGTTTTTTGAGACAATTTTTAAATTTCAAAGCTTTGAGCTCTCTGAGATTCTTTGGCAATTTATTGTACAGATTGAAACCAATCTAATCTGGAATAGTTTTTGATGATGCATAACGTATTTAAGGTAGGCGAATGTTATGTTTGTCTCTGGTATTTTATGAATGTATCTCACAGTTTTTTAATCTCGTCTTTTGAGTTTTCCCGACATTTATGTTTTAACCCAATTTTATTTGCAGCTGTGCATAGTGCATTGCATTTTTCTTGGGCATCGTGGAAAGTTTAGACAATCAGATAGATATTGTTTTTGTAATCGAGGTCTTCCAGTCGATCGGTAAAATCTGTAAAAAAGGACTACAATGGGTCCTCGGTAGCAGTTATTAACAGCTCGCATATCTGCATCAATAACAAATAGAAATATTAAAGGTGACAGTACGCAACCCTGTTTGACACCGGTAAGTATCGGGATTTGGTCACTGACTCTACCTTTGCGGACTACTCTATTGGTAGTATCTATGTACATTTCCTGCATTATAAGAACAAACTCATTCGCTATGCTCTTTTGCTCTAGGATTTTGCAAAGGCCTCTTCTATCTAGGCGATCAAATATCTTTTCAAATTAAAAAGTCGACGTAGATAAAAATTGATGCAGATGTAGCTTAACCAAAAAGTCGTCGCAGAAAATCCATTATGTTTACGTAACATAAAAATGCTGTTGGTTGACATTTTAGTGAATTATTTTTATGCAATAATATATTTTATATTTTTAATAGCATGTACAATATATAATGGAACGTAACGGTTCAGTACATTTTATTTATTATTATTGAGAGTACACTGTGAAAATATAATTTCGAGCTTTCATCAGCAGTAACTATCGCAAAGTACGGTCAAATAATTTTAAAATATTGTTTAATCGTAAAATTAAATAAATCATACGTAAACATTAGATAACAAAAAATTCATAACATTTGTCAAACTAAATTTCAACAAAAATATTTTACGATGTATAAAAATTACGATAATAAAAATTGGAATGCAAATTTTTATACACTATAACATTAACAAAAGCTATTTACAGCTACAAAATAACCGATATTAATTTTTTTAATGAACCGGAACTGTGCATTAAAAATGTGCAAATGTAAAAACAAATGGAACAAAGTGACTTCTGAATTGCCGTCATTAAATAGGCCGAGCGCGACTCGGCATAATTTCGACTGCAGTTAAAATTATTGAGCTTTTTGTATGGTGAATAGTTGCAGTGATTCTTAACTGGTTAATTGAAGAATTTACAAATGATTTAATCAAATTAATCTTGTTGTAGTCAAACTTGTAAACTGCACATAAGTCACCTGATTAAACTTGCGACAAGTGCGGGCCCACTGCAGTACGCATTCATATAGAAAAACGCCAACTTGAAGGAAAAAAATATATATTTTTTTAAATTTTGTTCTTTAATATACGCTTCAAAACCTTTCCTTGATTCCCTAGACATTGATTTAAAAAAACATACATTTTGGATTAAAAAAAAATACATATATTAAACAGAATTACTATATTTTTTATCTGATGTTGAGCCAGACGCTCTAGATCAGGTTTTCCCAAACTGTGTGCCGCGGTGCGTCTACTAGTGCTCCGTGAGCAGATTATACAGAAAAGTAAATAAAATAAATGTGATCAGATGTGAAAATAGTGTTTGTTTTTTTTTTTTTGAAAACAAACGTTTCACTCAGAAATGATACGCTACTGAATATAACAAAAGCCAGTACAATAATATTTTACTACCCCCAATAAATGTTAATAAACACACTCGAATCTTAATAGTTCAAATGGTCATTGAAAAAGTTTTAACCAATATGAAATACAAATATACAGCTGAGTGACTGTTCTATTACAGGGCTGATATATAACAAGAGCGGCATATAATGCAGTACATATTCCTTAATTTGCTAAATAATAGATAATGGATGTTGCGACGTTTCATGCAATGGGAACATGAATTACCTATATTCTTCATATCTATTATAATTCAGAAAGTCATAGTGGTGCAATGTTATTTATTTGTTTTTGCTGCGATTGTATTTTGATGGATCGCTGGCTAAAGTATGGATTGTAAAAAAAGGTGCCAAAGTCTCCGTCTCAGAACGTCCAGTAGTCGAAAAGTGTGTTCAAATATTATAAAGATAGTACTACAATAGTTTTTTCTTACGCTTAAGACTTATGGATTAAGTTTTTTACGAACAGCTACATACATATACACACATATAAGGAAGGTATTGTGACCGTACCGATTTTGACTTTTAAATTTCGATGTCCACGTATTGAGGTTCTTACATAATGTTTTTAATATTTTTAGCATGATGTCTGTTGGTCAGTCTGTATCTCTGTCTCTCGGTCCTTGGACACGTGTAAAGCGAATTTGGCTAAACGGATTTTTATAAAACTTCATTTTTATGCTTCTCACACCAATGGCATCAGTTAATCAACTTTTGGTAAAGAGCGGTCATCTAGAAATAGAAGATTTTTAACGGTCAGTCCTTAAATCAGCTGTGGCCACCACCACAGCTGATTTAAAAAAAATATTTTATGCTATTTTTACTTTATTTTTTTTTATAGTAATAATACTTATTAAGTATTTATTTTGTCATACGTATATGTAATATTTCCACGGTTGTGGTAAATAATATCTGTGTTGGAGAGTATTTTGTGTTTACACAGCTGATTTTTTATTAATACTTTTGCTTTTAACTAACAAAGCCTTCTTACATTTTGTTCAGTTTATAATCCGAAACTGATAACTTCAAGATCGGCATAAAACAATTATCCTATATCGATCAACTAAAAAAATTATTTCCAGAACTTATCACATGTCAAGATCCACTAAAATATATATAAATACATAGCCAGTGGTGTACGCATAGGAGGAATCAGAAGGATAAATCCCCTCCTCCTGAAAATTCGAAAAGAACAAAATTTATAATTACCCCATTTCAAGATTGCTCGCATTCTCGTATAAATTACACGTATAAATTTCGATGTTGTGAAACTCCCCACTCCGAAAAATTTTTCTGCGTACGTCATTGTATACAGCAGCGATAGTGCTCCGCGACGAATTATTCTCTTGAAAAGTGCACCGCGGCTCAAAAAGTTTGGAAAACTCTGCTCTAGATGATTGGGTACAAAAGTTTTTGTCACATTTTTGGCAAAAATAGGGTCAAAATACAAATATTTTATTCTTACTATTATTATTATTTTATTTCAATTTTATGTTAATCTATTAATCATATAAAAGCCCTGCCATTCTTTGCGTAACATTCAAAGTACGTATCGGGGTCGAGACATGTCAGCGGTTAAGCAAGCTGAGTGGACGGAAATGCACTCACTCTCCGATAACTTAATATATAGATTTAGCATCTAGTCGTCTAATCATCCGTCTTATCTGTGCTAAACGGTCCAAAAATATTAAGTCGAGACTTTCTTTGCCTAACTTTTAGAAGCTTTCTTACTTTCTCAAGACTAAACTTTTTACTACGTAATATTTTAATAACATATTGGTACTATAAATCAGGGGCGGATACAACCGGTGGGCTACCGGGCAAATGTCCAGTGGGCCAATCACTAAATGTGCCAGTTGGACCGATTATAAAAAAAAACAAAAATGACAAAAGGTAAAAAAAAATGTGGAGACTAAAGCGTTAACAATTATTTATTAATATCTCTCATACAACTGAATAACAATTGTTCATAATATGCCAATTCAGTAATGAACGATGAACACTATTGATTTGATGTAGAAACAATAAACATTAAGGTAATATAAAAATGATGCCTAGGGAGCCGACATAACAATGTCGCCTTGTGGTGAAGTGGAAATATTGCGATGAAAGCGTTTGATTAGGTGCCGCAAGTGTCTAATAATGTACTACTTGCTGCTTTTATTGCATTATTCGGTTTCGCTTAATACTGAAAATAATATATTACTTTTCACTAAATTCACTCAGTTTAATATTTACATTTGATTTGTGAGCATCATACACATACATTTATTACATAGTCTTCAAATTTACTTAACATACACGAAGAGATTGACATAAAAATAAGTACTAATTTTACTGAAAAACGATAATTCAAAATTTGCAAAAGAAATTTGAAACTGAAACCCACAATGTAATTTTCGATATATTGGTTTCCATTTAAGAACCAAGATTTGGAAATAATTGAATGTTAAATTGCACTTCTGTCTCCAGTGCATGAAGAGGTAAATGAAGAAATAGTAAAATTATTAATTACTATTATTTTCTACTTTACTCTTGGGCCGATGTCGCATTTGCCCGGGCCGGTTTAGTTCTACCTATCCGCCCCTGCTATAAATTATACGAATACGAATATTTCATTTAAAATAAATACATAAATGAATATATGCTTCAATTTAATAATCGTATTATACCAGCATTTGCAGTGACTATCGACAAGGCACAGGGATAAACATACGAATATATGGGATTATTTCTATCTGAGCCACTCTTTTCCCATGGACAATAATATGTTGCTTTGTTCACATCAAAGAAACGGTAAACCATTAGCATTAAAATCACTGAAAGTGCAACGCAAAGCAGTTTACTGCAGAGTGAGAATTGGTTAACAGATAATGTGGATAATGTGATTTATATCAATAAAGGTTTTTGCTAATACAAGGTTTTGTCATATTTTTTTGATAGGTAGGATCCTAAAAAGCTGAAATTGAAAGGGTTGAAAAACTGAAAGGGTTTATTGGTTAGATATACGAAACCCTAAAATGAACAATTTATAACAAAATTGGCAACTTGATTATTTTGTAAGATATAGTGGAAGCCACTATAGTAACGGTTTTTAGAGATCGGATGCATAATTCAACATTCAGCATTAACATCATTTTCTGTCATAATTTAATACATACTGCAACAAAATACCGCATCGTTAAATATCCACCTCAACTACACATATTAAATTAGCATGTTGCTTATAAAACAATGCAAAGTGCAACAATGTTGAAAAGTGAAACATGCATGCTAAATTCACCGCACGTTGGAAGTAGCTCGCGAGTCCTGCCTTGCAGACTATCTTAGCATTGTCGTTTCCAGTTCGAAAGACGTTGCCTCTGTACCTCGTTGTTAATGCACAGTGGAATGTGTGCATTAATATTCTGTGCTTTCATAATTACATTCAACTGGCGCTGCGCTAATCTAACAATAACTAAACTCAACTTTCAGATTCTTGTTCTTTTAAAGAAAGAAAATTAAGTTTCCTGCATTAAATAGCATGTACATGCATTCATATTTTATAACAGTCAAGATTATAATCTATGTTTTTGACACACTTTAGCAGTTTGACTGACACTTCACAGTTTTTATACTCATTTATTCACTTACTCGCTGATTATAGGATAAAATGGAACACAAGTCACTCATTTTACAATACCAGTTGATGCTAAAGACGAAAGTGCTAAGAACCCATTCATTATCCAACAAGAAACGTATAATTCTTATGACAGGTTACATAAATTAGAGTCCTTAATTCTTTGGGGTGGGTATTTTATATAAACTAAAATAGTACAGACGCAGTTTCGTGAAGGTTGGTAACATGTCAACAGTTTTATAAATTGTAACATATTCTTAAAATTATCCACAAAATATATAGGACCACTTTAAATATTTAGGGTGTTTTTTTTTAATTCAAATTGAGCTGCATTTGTTAGGATTAAAAAGGCATTATGCATGATTTAGCTTAAGAATTAAAATTCATCGTTGCTATATCTTCTCTATTTTGTTAGTTAGTTTTGTGACGTGGCGAAAGCTGAAGGAAGTCGAAATGAGGACATACAAAATAATGCTGCACTTTTACACAGCTGTAAGAGTGTAGAAAACACTTTTTATAGAAATGTGGCAACATAAATGAAATAAAATATCAGGTAAAATTTATTATATGCGATTATTTACTTTTTCACCTAAATACAAATATGTAATAAACAATTTTTAAGTAAAGTTTTAAATCATATGTATATTGTTCTTCTGTGCACTTTCTTTTTGGCAAATTCATTTGTAATATCGTCAAAATTTAAATTTGATGAAATTTTCTTTTCTATCTATAATATTACAAGTTCTGTCACTCTTTCCGTTGCCGTTGTTGAACGTAATTAATTTTTAATCGGCTTTAATTTTGAGAAAGATCGTTCTCCACTGGCAACGGATATAGGAATATTTCTGATAATTAAAAGTTCATTACATAAATTGAACGGTCTGTATCAGGATTGTGGATATAGTAAGGTGCATAGGGTCATTATTCAAACAAAGTGGCTAGTAAATCAAATAATATTCTTTCCTTTCAATGATAAAAACAATTTTCCGCACGTTTATCTAAATGGGACCATACTAATCCCTTTAATTTTATATTAAAATTATCATATAATTCGTAAAATTCATTAATATGTATGTTAGGATCAAGACTAGTTGTTGGTCGTCCTTTGTAATATGTAACGATAGCAGCTATAATATGATGACATATTGTTACCGCCGATATCTCGCGATCGGTGCCTCTCACAGCGAGCTATCACCTATCTTTTTTATCTCCGAGATATTATCTATAGATCGTGACCCGTAGAACGAAATTATATTTCAAAATACCGATTTTATAAATAATAAGGGTCATATTTGCAAAAACTGGGCGTGGCCTAGTTCCCATACCACAAACTCCGTTCCCCTACTCCAAACCAAAGGTATAAAAGAAACGCGCTCTTATCGCAAACCATCGGTCGCTATCTGGCGCCCGGTTATTACAGGCAATCGCTATGTGGCAATCGCTATGCTCTTAGTTCGCTACCCGACAAAGAGAAGAGCCATCAGCCTTGCTATTCGGCAAGGGACGCCGCAACCTTCCGCCTTGCTATACGGCAGGAGCCATCGCATCCATCCGCCTTGCTATATGGCAGGAGACACCGCAACCATTCGTCTTGCTATACGGCACGTGCCGTCGTTTCGCATTAGCTATAAGGTCGATGCCTCACCACCTTCAACGTCATTTCAGCCGCACACTAGTCGTGTACGGTCTCCTGTTAAACGGCGCTACGGCCCCGTTCCAACGATACCTATTTCTCGGCATTACCGCCGCATATTGCCGCCCTCCGGCACTACATCCTATAATACATCACTTCTAACAACCATGCGTGAGCTCTACACTAACCCCACGTGTAACATCCTCAACGGACCACATTTCACTTCGGCGCTACCGCCAATAACCCACGCATCGCAACTTACCTCGGCGCTGCCACCATTACCCATACTGGCACTACCACCTGTATCTTACTACAACGTCCGCGACGGACACCATAACGACGCTCATCGTCTCTCAACACTATCGCCGCGACGCCAACCTTCCATGTTGGACGCCGCTGCCCACCAAGTCACTCGCCGTCGCCTACAACGACGCTCGCCGTCCTTTCTCAAAATCCTATCTCAATCTATTCCTTAACATGTATCTTCATATTGTTCTGCACTTTGTAACTATATTTAATGTCTTACATTGTTATTTTCTATTTCCTTGTTAATAAATATAGTAAAATCACATGGTTTGCTTCTCATTTACAACAATCCTTAGGGTAACACAATCTTTCTTTCAGACACTAGTGCGACGAGGCTCTTCAAGCCGAGAGGGTATACACGGAATCCAGCACCTGAGCTAGCCTGGGTACAGTGTTCAGGGTAGTCACCTGGAGAGACGTCACCTGCGGTACTACCTCCTGCAACAATATGTCTGACAGATAGTAAATAGACGTGGTAATAAATGCTTAGTTGTGCTTGGAATTGTGTGTTTTAATTAATATTATTAAAAATGCTATAAATCGTTTACATAAGAAGTGGGCTCTACACCTACAACTAATTTTGATCAGATTTTATTGCTCCATACATAAAATATAAAAAAAATAATAATAAAAGATGAAAGAACTGACAGGAAGATTATATGAATTGAATTAGATGGTTACGTCCGTAAAATATAATAAGATGAGGAAGTAATGGGATTCGGACTGGTCAGAAATTAAAATTAAAACAATATTTTAACGTTTCGATTTAATATTAAATCTTCATTGAACATTGAAGTCATTGAACAAGTTCAATGACTTCTCACATTATGTGGACGTTAAACTTTATTTATCTGACCAATTTATTTTATTTTGTGACTTGTTAACCTAGCTCTGATGAAGATTTAATATTAAATCGAAACGTTAGCGAAGTTAAAATATTGTTTTAATTTTAATTTCTGACCAGTCCGAATCCCATTACTTCCTCATCTTATTAGGAAGATTATATGTTGCTAAAAGAAAATAAGTTTTGTAATATTGAAATGTCAAGAATGGCTCATAAGAGTTTTTAAAATGGAAAACGCAAGTACCATATTAGATACAATTAAATTGTAAGAAGAAAATAACCCAAAATGTTGAGCACCCATATCATGGTACGCCACAATGATGTATAGAAATTGAAAAAAAAAAATGGAATGAACTTGGATAGTAAATTAAGGCTAATAATGCAGGCTAGTAAAACTCTACAATGGTACAAAGAAAATTTTCTAAAACATTGCGAAAATTAAATAAAAAAATAAGCTAAACTGGTATAGTATTTTTAATTTGTTCTTGCCAGTTTAGAAATCTGGAGAAATAATATGTCAGAATGGACGAGCGTTTATCTATTGACAGATACATAATAACTACTAGTTGCGCTTGGATTTGTGTGTTTTAACTGATATTATTACAAACGCTATAAAGCGTTTACATGTACACAAAAACCAACATCATAAACGCAGAAGCAAATTTTGTTGGCATACATTTTAGTTAAATGTACCACGTATGTGTATTTGGTGTGTATATTGGGATTACATGTTCACTTAAAAATTTAATTACAAATATTTGTGTCCCTAAAGATATGAAGTATATTGTGATAGTACCATCCGATAATACTAAAGCCAAGCATGAATAAAAAAAGAAGAAATAAAATAATAATAATTTTGAAATGTTATGAAAGTTCTGATTTACTTTCATCAATATTATTAGAGTTGCAGATTACAATGCACATTTTTTCGAAATTTTTAATAGTGAATCTGTTTCACTAAGAGTCAGCATGTTTTCAAATGTAGTAGAAAATGTTCTCTCAATTTAAAATAACAAAAGCTTTACAAAAATAATTTATGTATTGATTAAATTATATATTATATTAAATTTGGAACAAAGTGTGAAAATCTGGATTTCACATAAGCCAAACTATCAATTTGGGATAAATTTAAGGTTAAAAAAAAGAAAATAACCAAATTGATGAACCCTTAACCCTCCAAAAATTAAATTTCAACGCTCCTATTGTTCCAACCAGACATCTACTATTATTCTATCTTCCACAGGCTCATACGAACCTTCATCTCAAATCTCCTTTAAATCGTATGTGTTCATACTATACAGGTGATGATACAAATTTCGAACTCTTTTCGAGCATTTTATCATTTTCTTTTTTTTTTAAATTTGTGTTTATAAAATTATTGAAATTTGTAAAAATATTGTTTATATATATTTGCAAAGTTTGTGTCTTTAGATATTACTTCGTTAGTATATTATTCAAATTATATGTATATATTTATGTACCTACCCGTTTTGGGTAATGCAGTACGGCAGCAGCAGTAATTAATAAATAAATAAAATAAATACATAATTATTTTTTTCTAGTAAAGTTATTGTTGAAGGAATACAATTAAAATAATTAATATAAACACTACTTAACCTATATAAAAAATTACTTAAAAAAATACACGTTTTATTAGTTAATTCAATAAAAAGTTTGAAAAATACGAACAAATGTACTGGAAAAAGTATGTTAAAGTACATTTCAATCGATAAGTCACTATGCTATTGACTAATCATATAAATTGAATTATATTCTAAGTTTGTCCGTTCCTTGGTTATCGGTAGAGACTTAACCAATATATGCAATGACCAATTCAAAATATAATTATTCAATATGCACGATAGTATTTAAAAAGTTCGCTCATGGATACTGAATAATTAGATGTTCAACTGGTCACTGCATATATTGGTCCGATCTTTAGTTATACGGTAGAAAGCGGCAAATCTAGGTGTTAATATGTTAAACTAAATTAAAAAGCACAATGGATTTTGGCCAATTAAGTAAGATTACAACGTATTTTGAACTAATTTAATCGCTGTCGTCAATATAATATGTTTTGAAAGCAATATTTGCCGGTCACCGTGGCGTAGTGGTTAGAGTAGCGATGCATTGACTTCATGGCCAGGGGGGCTCGGGTTGGAATCCCGGTTATGGCATGGATATTTGTGTTGCCCCAAAGTGTATAGATGTCATATTCAGTAAAATTTAAAAAAAATAAAATGTTTAGTAGCTATTATTAGCTTAACTCGTACATTAGTATAGAATAATTAAATAATGAAATAATCACACTCTAATTATCATTTATCAATTTCGTATGTACATAAGTCTATAATTATCAAAAATAACTTCAGAATTTTTACCAGCTAACGACGTAATATCAAAAATTTAAATAAATTACCCTGATTTTCCAATTGCGAAAATCTTTCTTTGAATTTTTACAAGTATCCACTCAAAAGTTACTTCAAAGTTTTTGGGTGAGTCAATGATGTCATATCTTCTCCCTCCTAATCATATTGTTTTTTTCACGTCGAATCCTGATCGGAGGTTCAAGCTTCAAATCTGTGGATATTTCAATCGCGATGGTTATTTCTCGAGCAGAGCAGATTATTTCGGCATCTCTAATTTGCAAGTATCCTAAGCCCCAAACGTACAACTTTGCAGAAGAATATCTAGACCATTCTTAATTTGTTAAAACAAGTTAAGTTTGTTGTAATTAAGTTATTAAATAGGTTTTTTATAATAGTATAATACAGCAATTCCTAAACTGTGCGCCGAGGCTAGGCGACAGGGGCGCCGCGCTAAAACATTCCAATAGTCCTTCAATTTCATTGGTTAGACCAATGTTTTGACTTAGGGCGCCGCAGAGAAATTGTGATACATTAAGGGCGCCGAGAACAAAGAAAGTTTGGGAATCACTGGTATAATATATAAGTTAAGTATAATAAGTATACTACTAAGTAAGAATAAGTATGGTGTAGTAGTTTTTATAAAATATAAGCATATCTAATTTAGAAAAGAGAAATGTCATCGTTTGAAGTTAAAATGATAGTGTTGCAGTTGCATATTAAAATAAGTGAAGTAATGTGTATAAAATGATATCACCATCATAGGCGCGACAACCCGAAGTGAGCCAAGGCCTCCTATTTCTAGGTTTCATAACTGTTTTCAATCTTTGTACATTCAGGAGTAATATGGTCAGTATTACGTCAATTTTTTAGCGTACACAGAAAGGCTCCTACAGTTTAAAGCCGGTTGCGAACGGCAAAGCAGAACCTGTAATTTGTATAAATTTTCCATGCCCTTGATTAACGGTCAAATAGCAGGTACATGTTTTAACGTTTGCAGCTACAGGCTTGTATAAAATGATATACTATAAATAAAAAAATGAGATAAAACTGAATGTAGTCACAATATAAAATGAAATAAATAAAATAAAATGTAATACACACACAATATGATTATAGCTATCTTCCCAGACTTAGTCTTACTTAGTAGTATACTTAACTTTGGTCCATTGTACTATTATAAAAACTTATTTGATAACTTATTAACTATACTGCACTCTATCTTATACTAGTACTTGTTCTATATTATTTTAGCTCTGATAAAGAATTAAACTGATTTTCCGGAAACTTGTCAGCTGATCTAGTTGTGTTCATTGCTGTCTTAAACTCGTACAACTTCCTACCATTCTCTAGTTAAACTATATCTCAGTTCATCCAATGAAATTTCCTTAAGCACATAATATACCCCAAAATTATATCTAAGTGGTTTTCATGCATCAATGCGATTATCTTGTAGCACTAACGCCTTTTTAGGTTAGGAATGTTATGTTTTTTAAAACTCCATCTGTTAATGGGATTGGAGAAAAAAATTTCCTGCACCAGTGAAATAATAATAATAATTTTTCCAGAATCTTCTGCTACTCAACTGATTACAAGATTCAAATAATGGCACGAGCAAGGAACAAAAAAAGGTCGCTAGGATTTTGATTTCAAACTTATCTTTGGATACCGGAATGGGCACCTTTCATATTTACTCCAATATTATAGGCCTGACCATCACCGGTGGTCCACAACTAGGCACAATTACAACATAAGCGTAAATTTGGGCAGCTTTTGCACTCCAAATAAATCATATGCCGCACTTTGAAAGTGCAGCCTGGAGCGACCACCTCATCCCACGCACCATCCCTGGAATAAAGCACAGAACACTGACGTACTACAGAATATGAGACGAGAAAGGTATTAAATTTACAATAAAAAAAAATAATAATAATAATAAAATGAAATAAAACTGTAGTATATGGGGCACATTATATGAAATTATAAGGCAAAATAGTGGAGATTCGAGGACCTGGGTGAAATAGAAATATTGTCTCCAAAATTTGAGAAAGTGGTACAGAGTACATATTATAGAGTTATTTAGACGATCTATTAACAAAATGAAAATCAAAGTGATGATCGCTAACATCCGTGAAAGGTATTGAGAAAAGAAAACTCTATACAGGAGACAAACATTCCAACACACTGCACATGTTTAGAGCATGAGCAGTGCCTTGTTCTTCAATTTCTGTTTTCAAAATAGCCTCTAAGACTATGTTAAATAGGGTTGAGGTGAACACAATCTTGGTGAACTTTTTTGAAGGCAGTTGTGCCTTGACTGATTCCAAGCCATTACGAAGAACACGACATGTCAGAGTGGCGTATAACATTTGGATGCGTTTGATAATCTCCTCCGGCAGGTATGGTTGTTCAAGTGCTAACTAGATAGCTTGATATTGGAGTTGATTGGAGCCTTTTCAGAATCAACTAAAGTGAAATAGAAAAGCGATTTTCATTCTTCGTACTGTTCTATAATCATTCACAGACTGTTTAAATGGTCTATTCACGATCTTCTAGAGTGAAAACCCGGTGGTTTGTTTCACATGTTACACTCTACGCGTGTTGCCCATGATTGACATTTGTATTCAATAAATTACATGAATAATAACTAAATATTATATCCCCATTCACCAAGTATTCACTGACTACCAGATGAAATTAGATTCTATTAATATTGAATTGGGCAAGATGGCAAATTCATTTGGAACCATACAGGGTATTAATATCGAATAAATAACATGTCTGAGCGACAATATTAAAGAGTATATGCTGTACCAATTAAATTTAAGCATGTTTACATAAAGAAGAACCTAACGAAGACAAAAAGAATAATCCTCGAGACCCGGAAAAATCAACCACGGAAAAATGTTTAGAACATAAGAAGACTCAGACTCAATTAGGCGGCTTTTGGGAAGATAGGATACATATTTAAAAACACCACGAGATAAACGGTTCAATGTGTCAAATCAAATTAAATACTGCTAGGAGAACCATGGGACCTACCATGCTTATCCAAGATATCCGCAAAAAAAAGAAACACAATGTGTGCAATATTGGACACACAACTGCAGCCCTCAAATTAAAATAAGTTAGTCATGTAGTTGGACAAGACATTAATCAATAAATCAAAATAATTTAGATTCAATATATCTTCAGAAAATAAACTACTAGCTGGTTTTAAATGGTTATATGCAAGATATTTCGTTTCTTGCTGTAGTCACAAATGCAAATGATTTCACAAAGAATGAAGACCCACATTTTAAAACACAAATTTTCTGTAATACCGTTGCAATATGACCTAAATATTAAACAAGTTGTTTACCACTTTGCAATCTTATAACTTGATATTACTGCCCAAAAATTTATATCAAAATTGGTGTAAAATTTATTCCATAAATTATATGTTTGTGAGGAATATGTATTTTCCAGTTTTCATATTCAATGTTATGTAAACATCCTGTGTCAAGACTCGGCGGGGTGATCCAAGGACAGGACCGTATTTACGTATTTCCATATTTACGCAACGTCTAGATTTGCTTTCGTGCTTCAAATAACAAATTCACTAGATTTCATTTGCAGAATATACACATGCGATAATGAACAGTGATTTTCAGCAAATAACCATGTTTACATAATATTGTTTTATTGACCATGAAACGAGACGGGATGACGAAAGTATTTTTCTTGGTTAAGAACGAATACCTTTTTCAAGAAGCTAATTTGATTTATAATTTTAAAATACGAACTAAGTACCAGTTTAGGTTCATAACTCACAGGCCCACTATATACCAACTATTTACATCAAGGCAAATTATAGAACATAGATTTTGTCCACTATTATTCAACATGAACTGAGACCATCTCATGTCAAACATTAAAAAATGGACATGTATCTCAACGATATACCATTAACTCAAGTAAGGACCGCTTTTACAATCATTGGATTAAGCTCGGATAACGCTATTCCCGGTATAAAGTCAAAAAATCGCTTTTATCATGCTTAGATAAAACTCGGATAGCATAAACATCAGAATAAACATCAGAATAAACACCAGAATATCTTATCCGGCCAACGACACTTCAGATAAAGGGCATTATAAGTTATTCCCTTGCTCTGATTGGTGAATAAGTATTTGTTACCCAGCAACGGTAAAATAATTAAATTGACATATGATAAGTGTCACAATATAACGTTTTAGTTGAATTTTTATTACAGTTATATAATTGTGGTTGCAGCAACATAGTGGTTAGCTCACTTGCTTTGAAAGTGTGGAATCATGAGATCGACCTAGTATGGGCAAAAAGATTAAAAAATAAAAAACTTGGCTGTTGCAACCATAGGCTTAGATTCTTTACAATGAGTGCCTGTATCTTTATAATTTTCAGAAATATGGGGCAAGTAAAACTGGTGGTCTCAGCACATGTAAAAAGTAATCGTTAGGTCATGTCAGAGGATGCTAGTCGCGACCTGAAAATCTTTACATCCGAGACATTGTCATGCGAAATAATAATAGTACAGTAATCCCTCGTTATCCGTTAATTCTACGCAGTTGTGAAATAATAATTTTATTTATTTTTTAATAGCGCAGCAATGAACAGTAACAGCCGATTACCGCTGGAATATGTTTCTAGCACTTAAACGCTTCGAATATAACGGTTCAATATCACCCCTTCTGCACTATGTACGCATAATGTCTGTTTTTGTATATGTATATATGCAGTGCTGGGCTGGAATTCGTTCGAATGAACAGGTTTTTATTTATTTATATATTTTTCAAAATGCAAACTGGTTGTTAATGTTGTTATACATTGAAAAAATACTCCTGTTACTAACCAGAGAAATTTTCCTGCTGAGAAAACTAGTTGTTACAATTTTCGCAGTCCACCACTGTACATAATATGTATACGCTTTATATTATTACTCGCGTTTTATTGTCCACAGTACGTTAGTGGAGCGTAAGTTCCGCGGTGACAAGACATTACAGTACATAAATATGAACCAAAATCAGTGCCACCGCGTGCGGTTGTACATAGTCCGCACCGCACACGAGCGGCTCATGAAAGAGAAGACATTTGGTATAGATTTTAACAGAATTCTACTAGTAGATCTTATGAAAATTTACACATTGGCGGTATTTGAGCTCGAATCTATAAGAGGGCGGTTTTATGAATATTTGAAAACAAGAAAGGCTGACACTAAACCAGCGGATATACTACAATAAAAGAATTATCTGAGTCGAATATTTCGACATCTCCCAATATTTCTCCAAACATGCCCAAAGATGTTGCTAATGGCAATGTCAATTTAAAATATGACTTTTGTAATATGTCAGTTTATGTGACAAACAATACCAACTTTATTTTATTTACAATAAACAGGTCAGTTATCATACAACTACGAAACTTGATACATGACTAAATAGCAAGAAGAAACGCTAAACATCTGCAAAAGAAAAATCTTGGAATTAAATTCTGGGAAGAAGCACGGGAGGTAGCGCCAAAAAAATGGATCTTAAAAAATGGCGCTATTTAACATTCTATCTAATTTCTATATGCTCTGTGAGCTGCCACGGGTTTTTATTAGCTATAATGTATGGCCAATATATTCCAGCTATAATTATCGAGCATTTGTTGACAAGTATTATCAGGTTTTAAAGGGATGTAACAAATACGATTAAAAATTAATATTAAAACTGCGCAATTTTGACTTCCTAGATTATAGTCGACAGCCAGCTGTTACTGAGACAGTTGAATGTACCAGAATTCGTTTATCACAATGTCACTTGTTATATCAGGTATTTCGACAATATAAGATCCCAGAATCTTGCGGCCTGTGTGGATTTAATTAAAAACAGTCAAGTACACAACCCTCATTCATCATCATTCAAAAAATGCAAGAAAACATCCACTACTGTATTGACCACGAGAAGCAAATCACAATATTATGGGTGCCATCACATCGCAACATCCCAGGAAATGAAAAAGTAGATGAAGCTGCCAAGGAGGCCATACACCAAGACAATACGAATTCCCACTCGATGCGAAGAGTTTTTTCAAAAGGAAACTACAAGAGGAATTGAATAACATACGGTAAAAAATTCAAAGTCCGCGAATTTATAAATATATTATATATTTCAATAAATAAATAAATAAGATAATTTTCGACTTCTCGGCTTTACTTTAGTGGTAACGAGGATGGGATAATACTGCTACTAGCCAACTGGGAAAGCATCAGTTGCTATTCCTACAGGTAAGTTTACATTAAAATGCACAAAAACATTGATACCATCGATATTCCCTCCTGAAACACACAACTTACGGTGGAACACATAATTATAGAATGTACACAATAAACAACACAAAGAATCAAACACAAACTTGCAACAAATGCACTGCAAAATACAACTAAAACGTACACAATAAATATTCTAAAATTTCTAGAAGTTACAAACCTACTCGACAACAAATATCGTTCCACATTGTTTCTAATAATCTTTATTTATTATATTAAATATTTATATACATATTATATTAATTATATAATTATATTAATTTTGTAATACCGATATTCCGGGGTGCTAATAACCAAGCAGTTGAAGCAGCCCTAAATAAATATATTAAAAAACCTGCCATAAGTCAATGTTCACGCCACATTGCATTTAACAAAAATTACAGAATATCGTGTTGAACCTCTTTCTTTATTAACTTACTGCGATCTCTTTTATTTTCCTACGTTTTGGGCGTTATAACGACCTGACCAAATACGATATGTTAATAGGCTTTATTTTTACAAACACACTTGTGATATCGATCTCTTCTAGTACATGCCTACAGCTAACCACTGTTTGTAGTGTTTAGCTGCTGATAACACGGACGCATAAATTTTCATACCGATATCATAAAAAAAAAAGTTATATGATTTACTTTCATAGATATTTAACTAATAAAAATATTATTAAATTCAAACTTGACTGCTTATACACGAGATAATGTATAATTTTAAAAATACGTATTTAAATAAGATGTTATTAAAGAGAAAACGTTTGCCCTTTCAACATATTTACACTGCGACAATTTGTATTTAGCAGCAAAACGCTAAGACTAGCGCTATAGTTTCTATACTAAAATCATATTGATTCAAGAACGAAGATTTATGATTGTCACATCTACAGATAACCTTATTTAATTTAAAATCTATCAGTAAGAATAAAGTAGGCCGTAACTAATCAAAATCCTCTAAATTCGAAATATGCATAAAAAAGCCAGTAACTAAACAATGGGTCTGGATTTACCTGCCACCCAATCAAAATCTTCAATCAAATCAACCAAGAGGAATTTATTTACCTGTTAACCATTCAGAATCCACTTAATTCAAATCAGAGAGTAAGATTAGGGTAATCGTATAACCAATCAGAATCTTTCAACTTTCTAGCGGGCGCGTTGTCGTAAATTTTACGACATATTTAGTTTCTTACACATTATATTTTACTGTAAGTAAGTTAATCCATAACCCGATTATATCCGGAGGACAATGTTTTTATCATAAATTTATGTGAAGAGATGGAGGCATAAATCAGAATGCTCTATATCCAATGAACCAATAGAAAGAGAGTAATCTTATAAAGAATGTTAGGACCTAACTAGGTTATGAACTAAATTAATATGTCTTAACAGGCGTTATTTTTAAATATAAAATTTGGGATCTTTTAAAATCATACCTACGATTGAGTTCTCTAAAAAAATTACATCCAACTGCCAACGATAATGGTTAAAATAATAATACTAAATTAATTAATCAATCAAAATAATGTTCTGTACAATGTTCAGACTATTGTACCACATATTTACATAATATTTAATTAAACACATCAGAATATTTTTGCCGCTTGATATGAATGTTTTTAACATGTTTTAGACTAATTATGCCCACTCTCTACTTTAAATCAATAAAAATCCTTTAAATTCAAATCTGCCAATTGGATATATAACAAATTACAATCCTCTAATTTCAAATCAACCAATAGTGAATTAATAATATAACTCAATGTTTCAAATATGCTGAATTCCTACTTTACGCTGATGACTTAAAAAAAAAATCCCAACTTTTAGTTTAGAAAGGTGTTTAGTATTGCAATCGGACTTAGATCGTTTTATATGAATACTGTACACATAATAAACTATTTATAAATATTAAAAAATGTTTTCATATAAAATTCTCGAGAAACAGAAACTTAATTAATTTTAAATTTAAACTTGGTAACTCAACAGTACAAACTGTTACCGCGGTAAGAGATCTGAGAGATTGACGTCCACATTAACAATATTGCGAAAATGTCTCTAAAAATATTGGGCTTTGTTATTCGCCCAAGTCGCAATTTCAAAAATCCTCATACAGTACTGACTCTATTTAAAACACTCGTGCGCAGTCAAATGGAATTTGGGAGCGTATGCTGGTCTCCGCAGTACTTTACCTATATTAACAGATTAGAAAAGGTACAAAATAAATCCAAACCTAATATCCATGGAAAAAAGACGGGTCTTAAATGACTTGACAATTATTTACAACATTTTTAATAATGTCATTGACTGTTTCCCATTGCTCGATTTCTTTTCCATTAGCATTCCTTCCTACCACATTAGAAATAATAATTTCCTCTTAGTTTCTTACGAAAACACAAACTATGCTTAGAATTCACCGGTTTTACGTTTATCTGATTTATATAATTAATATCACTGCAACCCCAACTTTCCAGACCTTTTCAGTACTAATATTTCAACATTTAAAAAATTTGCTCTCCGTTGTTTATAACCTCTACCCATCTCCCTTTTTCTGTTTTCTTTATATAATATTTAGAACGATAAGGATTCACTTGTAACTGCTCTGTGTGTAAGATTATTGTAAAAACTACTGAATTACTATACAGACGTATGTACCTATTTACGTTAGTTAAATTTAATTTAATTTAATTTGTAATTTATGTAAATAGTGCCATCCTATTATTGGGACCTTGTGTCCTGTTGGAGTGGCCGAATAAATAGAAATAAATAAATAAATAAATAAATAAATAAATAAATAAATAAATAAATAAATAAATAAATAAATAAATAAATAAATAAATAAATAAATAAATAAATAAATAAATAAATAAATAAATAAATAAATAAATAAATAAATAAATAAATAAATAAATAAATAAATAAATAAATAAATAAATAAATAAATAAATAAATAAATAAATAAATAAATAAATAAATAAATAAATAAATAAATAAATAGTGCCTACTTCAATTTTCAAAAATCTGTGTAGTTGACTAAAACAGTACAAGCTGTTTTTTTCATTAGTTTATTTTTTCAAAAGATAAGTTTTCGTATGCGATGTTCCCCACCTGAAACATATATTATTCGAATTTATTTGTATTTGAATTTATGGCTGGGCAGTAGCTTAAAGTACACTCTCTCCTCTGAAAAACAATTAAAGCAGATATTCCCCAGGGAAGCACCATCGGGCCCATTCTATATATTTAATTAATAAATTACATGCCAAACATTAAAGTTACCCATCTTGCATTTTATGGCGACGATACTGCATTTTATACCAGCTCCTGGCGCTTTAATACAGTTTTAATCTGCTCACAAAATAGAAAGCCATTTTTAAATACAAAACTAGGCTAAATAATAATAAAACTAGGCAATATTGTTAACTAAACGAAGACCATATATAAAGCCAGAAATTAAAATGAAAAATCAGCCAATAAACTGGTCAAAAACAGTCAGGTATCTAGGTGTATCTATAGTAAACTCAACTACTTAGATCGCAATAAAAGTAGTTACAATAAAGCTCTCCAGGCAATATTTCAGATTTTCAAAACTTGTACTAGACTAATTATGACCTATGCTTGTCCTGTACTCAATGATACCAAAATGAAAAAAACAAATGATTTAAGGTTATTGGAAAGTACTCTAGCCATGTATGTACAGTTCTCTATCGACCTTATTCAAGACCACATATTTAAGCTAACAGAATTTTTTTCACAAATGTAAAATAAATGGCAATAATTTAATAAAGGAAATTATAACATACAAGATTTAAATTATAAAGATATAAGCACAAACGCATAAAACATATCTTGCTCTAAATTCAATACCGTATCTCTAATTTATTAGATAATGTATGTATTAGGAATTTCTTGTCTTTTTTTCCTAGTAGAAATAATAATTAAATAGTTCAAATAAATGTTCACTATCAATGTAAAATTTAAATTAGTATATACATAATTAGGTTTAGGAATATGTATTTTAAGTTATTTTATGTTTCTATGTACAAAATCCCCATGGCTATAAACATTTTATATATAGGGGTGGGTAAGAAAACAAAGGTACTTACTTATTTTGCTTTCTTTCTTAGTCATGATCATAATTTTGACAATAAACAACATTAGTGCATAATCGTCAAGCATAACTTTATCATTAAAAAGACACATATATGTTTGTTTGAAAGGAAATCTCACTTTATAATGATAAGCTTATAAATACGAGTAGAATATTAAAATAAACTTCCTTAAAAGGATGATTGATAAGAGAAAAGTCGACATAATTGATAAGAAAAACGAGAGAATAACAGGGAAAAGAATAAAAACTGTGTGATATATAAAAACGTAGAAGCAAAATAACTTATATACTCGTGTGGTTTATAACAAATTCAAATATAAAGTATGAGCGAATACTTTACATATACTACTCCCTGGCTCACATGTTAAAAATTCAATACTATAAAAGATTTAACTTCCAGTTTTATGATACGATTCAAAGCGGCAACATTTCTCCGCAAAATTCCAATAAACGGTACCTCTAGAGACGCACCTGTGTAAAAGTCGTCAGGTGTCGCAAGCGTCCATGCAATGACGAGCGGCCTTCAGGACCGTACTCGTAAAAACACAACACAAATCTAACCCCAGAGGGCCTCTAACCAGACCCGCATCGAGGGGGAGGTTCTTAAAACTCCACGCTATTGCGGTATAAAAAATAAACGATATAACTGAGATAGAAAGTAAGAAGCAAGAATGCTGGACATAAAATGAAACAGAGTGAAAAAAATCGTGGAAGAGAAAAGATTAAAGCGTAGACCAAGAGTGTAGATAAAACACGATGGACGAGTATAAATATCTCAACTATTTTGTGGGACACTGGGATTTACTTGTTCCATGTCACTTTCTAGACGACCCTCATACATAATATTTTATTGAATTTTTTTATGATCGCAAAAAAATAGATTTCATATTTAAAATAGGACAGTTTTATTCTATATTTTCTGTCACACGCAGTTTATTTACATAGTACAAGTAGTAGAATAAAATAAAATTTAGTGTATGGAAAATTTCAGATCTGAAAATAAAACTAGCAAAGGCGTTGAATGTAAAAAGGATTTAAATCTCAAATATATTTATTTATTTATCGTATGGCATATAAAATGTATAAATCACTGTAAATATAATATAAAATAAAAAAGTAAAATTACAGACAAATATCTAGGTCAAATATATATTCAATTGCATTCTCAGTGCACTCAAGAAGTTGGTAGTTTGAACAACGTAGACCCTCAAAGGGCATTCCTGTACGATGTGGTGGATTGTTTGCCTATCGGCGCCACAATCGCACTGTGGACATGATGTTCTGTCACATTTGTGGAGTGAATCCGCACACTTACCGTGACCTGTCTGGTGGGCCTGGTGTTATACACGGTAAGCTGAGAACAATAGCCGGTGTCTTTTCTTCAAATTCTCAACTCGAAGACTCTGCAAGGTTGCAGCTTTTTTCTTGCAGATTTTTGGCTTTTATAAATGGAGGACGCCTAGACCGTAGTCAATTGATCTGAATACCAACAGTCAATGAGTAAATTGGAAGTTGCAGATTATTTTCTACTGCTTGGTATATCTTGACAAAAGCATATTTTCTGAAAAGTGTGGTGATGGGATATGGCTCAGTACTGGCTACCAGTATGTAGGAGTTGACGTGATCGTACCCGATATTATTCGTATTTTACCGTTTAGTTCCGCATCCACTTTATAATTGTGAGAGCTGTTAAGCCAAACCAGTGTTGCCACCTGACAGGGAATTTCCCTTTTTCAGGGAATTTTTGATGTCTAGTGGGAAAAAGGGAAATTCCACATTTGATAGATTGATAGATGTCTCGTATCAAGATAAGTCCCGCATTCTAACTTTTGTACAGTTGACTTGTATAGGAGGAGATGAGGACCTTTTTTTTGCTCTTTTCTTGGATTTTGGTAGGTGATGACCTTTTTTTTGCTCTTTACTTGGATTTTGGTAGGTGAGGACCTTTTTTTTTTGCTCGTCACTTAAATTTTGAGAGGTGAGAAGCTTTTTTTAGCAACTGTCTCACATTCCGTAAAACAATTGGTCACTTTAGGCAAGGGAATTTTCTGGAGAAAAAGGGATTTTTTGCACCACCCAAAGGGAATTTACCTTTCAGGCAAGTGGCAACACTGAGCCAAACTGAGAAACAGAATTTAGCTGCAGTGTACATCAATTCTAGGGCAGAAATATGTAAAGTATATACCGTTTTTGGATTATGTTGTTCCTAGTTCAGAACTTTGCAGCCGTATTTTTAGGTGTAGTTTGTAGCTCAGGGTTCTGTCAAAAGTCATCAACTAGCTAAGAGACCGTCTTCCAGATACTCTCCTGCAGATACATTCGTATTTATCAAAGTAATTATGTCGGGCTCAAACAAATTTGGTCAGTGTATTCTTAAGCGACACAAGCGCGACTTTGGGAATGTGTTACGAACTTATAGGGCTAGTCACTTCTTCTTCTTCAAGTGCTACCTCTGCAACGAAGGATGGATAATAGTATGACAATTTTAATTTTAGACACGGCACTTTGGATGAGATTAACACTTTGTAGACCGAACCACTCCCTGAGATTCGTCAGCCATGATATTTTTCTTATTCCAGCTGTTTTTGATCCTTGAAATTTACCTTGTATATTCAGAAGCAGGTATTTCTCTTTTTCATTACGTTTCTAAGGTAGTCAGGTTTCCTTTTCTTTATGGTGTACATCAGTTTTAACTCCGTATTCATAGTTTGGAGAATATGGAGTTTTTTACATAGTCTACTCAAGATATTTTTGATGCTTCTGTAGTCCTAAATCAGAAACACTACGAAATGCATCCTGTTCCACGGGCCATGCTGCTGCACCATATCAACGGATAGGAAATACATAGCACTTTGCTAATCGCATTCTCATCGTTAAACTTAGATCTCGACAAGATAGGAGACATCCTAGCGAATGTATTTCTGGCTTGTTTATACGGCTCTTAATTTCGGTCGAAGCTTTCTATTGACCGTTTAGGTTACATATTTGTAGGTATGCACTCTTTTGGCCTCTTCGTCTCTACTTTTATTCCCGTGCGATCATTAGATGGTTTTTGCTGATTACCATGTGTTTGAAAATAAATTTTTCTAATGTCTAAATTAGAGTTATGTCTAAAATTGTGTGTACGTGCCCCAAATGCCACAAGATTTAACACAACTCGGAACAAATTATTGTAGAGGTAGCCACTACTATCGACAATGGTATGTTAAAAAGTGTGAGACATGAACTGGATATATGATTGACGTCTGTCGTGTGACCAGAGGTGGGTATATTAAGTACCTGTAAGGTAGAACATAAACTTGGAAAGTTTGTCTATCTGTTGATATGCTCCTGTCGGCTCTGTCTGTCTTAGTTACTGTGTCCGGAAATCCCGAAGAGACTTCTGAATAACCTTGTACATTTGAGGTAGATATTTCAACCGTTCAAATTCCGTAGAGAATGGATGACAGGTTGAGTACACTTCAGGACATCAATGCATATTTAAATATACTTCCATAAAGGGCTGTGGATTTATTTTGTACAAACTGTACCTACATTAATTCTATCAGAATTAATTTACAATTTCAGTTGAAAAACTAACAGTAACAATATACCTCTTAACTTTGCATTTAACTTTAAATTGGCCAACTAGAAACGCATAACACAATTCCCAGTAGTGAAATAATTTATAAAGCTCTTGATTTAAATGAAATGTTATATAAATTAGCCCGAGCATCCTGCAACATGCAAATAATCGTGACGTTACTTTCACAATGAATATTCATATGTGCAGTATTGTTAACGATAATCGGATTTAGCGACCGTTTAAAGTGAGTAGGCCTTACAAACTCGGGTACTCGGCCGGTGGTTCACTGATAACCAAGAGTGACAGGCTGAGTTCCGAGTTATGAACTAAACTCATCGGCCTCCGGCAGTCCACAATCATCCAACGGATAAATGAATGAATGAAACGAAAGTGGAAAGGAAATTTAATTACGGTAAGACAGAGAAAAAGAGGGAATTTTACTGAAATTTATTATGTTCTATTGCAGGAAATACTTCAACAGATTTATGTCGTTTGCTGACTTGTTTTTTGAAGGGAATGTTTACAAATATTAAACAACGCAACTTGGGTTGGAATTCCAAATAAGCCATAAAAGAGAAGTTTTTTGAATGGTCTAGTTAAACACTGGCAGGAAATTAATAAAGAAATTCTAACCCTAACCCATTAATCGAAATAAATGAACAGTCGTATTTATACACAATAAATAATGTTGTTTTCTTCTACATCCTTTGTTTTAAAGCAGGGGTGCTCAAATTTTAGAAACTCACGGACCAATTAGAAAATTTTGTACACGTGCAGGACAATAGACAAGGCTTATATGCCACATTTAGGTTCTTTAGAAGCAACACCTAAAGGAAAGTGTATTCATAAAACTGTATGTAAAAATAAATTAAAAACAGTGGTACTGTTGTTCCATGTACTGTATAATTTGTATTAGCCCTTATAGACCAGGAGCTCGTGACAGTTTATGGTCTCAGATTTCATACAGCATGTTTTTTGAAGGAGAGAATATTTACGACATTTACAACAAAGAGAGGAAGGAACTAAACCCCTGCACGCTTTCCGGTTGTATGGAAAATTGCATTTCCACTTGCACAAAATTTTGTGTTTTTCTCTAATTTAATAATGCTTGCCCTTTTATCAAAAGAAAGTTAACACAAATTATAGGCATGCAATTCACAGGGTCCCAAAGGCTCAAACGGTCACGTGATCTTGTAATAAAAAAATATAATTTTCCGCGTTTTCATGCAGCATGCCGATGAAAAGATTTAAAGTTTGTGTCATAGTACCCCTATAAAAAATTGGCATTGCATTGCATTTCAATTCTCTAGTTTTTAGCAGATAAAAATATAACATATAGTAATAGAACACCCGTTATATTCACATGAATTGGTAATGTTAGACATTTGGCTTAAAAAAGATTACGAGGTAGCAGGTTTTCGTCTGAGAAAGAGATTGATGCAGCAATTCATGATTATTTTGAAAGTATTCCGAAAGAAAATTGGTTGAGAGCTTTTAAGAAGTGGAAGGAAAGAAATACCAAGCGTATTTTTGTTAAAAGGAACTACTTTGAACATATTTAAAATAAAATCCTATAAAATATGAACCATGTGTCTTATTCACAATAATTCTAACGTGAACCTAGTACGCATGTACTTTTCAAAGAGAGAACTTCTTTTTTTTGTGGGACATCCAATGACGGGTTTTGAAGAGACTGATGACCAAAAATTAATTTTTATTTTATTTCGGTGCTATTTTTGTAAAAAGGTTCAAATATACTTTTGTCCCCCATCTTATATGCCAGAGGGGCTAAAAATAGGAAAAAAAAAATAACATAAAAATGACATGCTTTCACTTCTCTGTAACCATTTGTTAATAACGTTCACGATTGACAATTTGCCAACGATTTTAATATTGTTGTTGAAGATGCAGTTTAAGATGCGGTACATTAGTTGTCTTACTTGTAATTTAATAAATAAATTAATTACCCGTACTTAATAAAATGCCCTCTTATTTGAGCGAAGGGCTTTCAGAAGATAAGCTATTATTCTAAGAAAAGGTCGTGCACCTTGTCGGCGTCCAGTTAAGCAAAATCGTACTCATAACGCTATATTTAGTCGCTATATTATGTCAGTACACTAAAGACTCGTTTATAATATACCCATAGCACAAGTACATAGCATGGCTCCATAACCTAATAAATTATATTCCTTGTTCTTTTTATAACACTAATACCTATTTTAATAAAAAGAACAACGAAAATCATTCATTATGTTACGGAGTGATTATGTTATGGATATATTATAAACTAGGCTTAAATAATAAAATCGGTTCTTATCATTGTAACTTCTTCACCTTCAGACACTATCAGTTGGATTGATTTTTTGCCTCACTTACATAAATCCTCTAACTTGATCTATTAATTGTCAAATCTTTCTATCTGTCCTGTATACCAATATTTGTTATATTTTCAGTTAGCTGATCTCTCCATCTCTTGCCAGGTTTTTCCATTGACCGACATGTGTTTTCTGCCCATAACTTCCATTTAGTCCTCTTTCCACATCCTCATGACATGCCCTAGCCCGTTTAATCGTCTACCTCTAATGTATTTTGTGATACTTGGCTTGGAGTACAGTTCTCGAATATCTTTCTTCTTGCGAATTATCCATTTAACATTAATGAACATTTGAATGGGATCAAAGATTGTGCGTAATATTTTATTTTTGAAAACTAAGAGGTGTTGTCGATCTCGCTTTGTTTAAGTCTATGTGTTGAGCTATATATAAGTAGAGACGTATTACATTTTGGTGTAACCTGATCTTGATGTTTATAGAAAAGTTTCGTTTTTCGTTTGCAAAATACGACGCATTAGCAGCTTTAATTCTGTTCGTAATTTCCTGTTTTATCAGATTGATCTGAATCATATCATGGTGCATGTTAAAGTATAAATTCATCAAAACTGTTGCTATTAATTTTTAAGATGCTCATGTTCTCATTGCTGCGTTTACTAACAATCAGATAGCTTTAGATCTTTCATTAATAATGATGAGTCCTACTTTACGGAATTCAACATCAAGTAGGTCAGTTAAGTACAATACGTTTTCAACCTGTTTTGAAACAATATCCAGCTCTTTTGAGCTGTAGGTTACGTGGTTTGTATCTTGGGATTTTCGGAGAAGCATCTGCAGAACGAAGTTAAACAAAGATGAGGTAGCATCCCTTTTTTGACTGCAGTATGAATTTCGAAAGGCTGTGACAAAAGTTTTATTTAAACTGCCAAAAAGATTTTATGTATCTTATGATATTAGATTAACTTAAAATATTTTCTAAAATGGCTGAATAAAACAATTAAGAAAAATTTTACCCCATCTTAGGTACATTTTAGTCAACCGTGTTTTGTGTATATATCTTCCGTAAATTCATCTTTTCAAGTAATTCTTGGCAACTTGTTGTTTCTAAATTTCACGCTTTCTTTACTTCTCCGTACTCACCAATTTATTATAATTCTGTCTTGCTGTTCCCCACATGCCTTTGTTTGCCATCTCTGGTTCTCATTAGCCATTCTCTAACACGCTCCAACTTATCCTACCAACACTCACTACCTACTTTGAAATTCATAATTCGTTCAACAAAAAGAACTGGATAATTATCAAACTTAAAACTCTCTGTATATTAAAACAAGAATAACGAAACTTGTTAACGTACTTTAACGAAAAATTATCAAAGAACATTTTTGGATGTACTTTGAGAAAATTTTCATAAAGTTTACAATGCACTTGTGAATATGCTGCTAACTGCAAAAGTTTATATATTTTACAATAATCGTTAAATTCATTTGTGAAATATTGATTTAAAATACGTTTATATAGCGGTTTAAAATAAATTAAGCTAAACCTTATCAGTCCCTCATATCTTTTTCACACTAAACTTTAAGATCTGATAACTTACTCCCCTAGATCTCCCCTAGTGTAAATATGTCTAGCTTTTTACGTTTTTGAATATTATTGATGTTAATATGTTACTTACGTTATAGAACATGTATGTACCACTGTGTTTTTACAATATATTGCCCAATAATTAATTTCATAATTAACTAGATGGCCTCCTGCAAGTAACGAATTGAAAAACTAGTCGATAATATGTCTGATGTCTAATTCGAAGGCAGCTTATTTCACAATAGCGACGTTTCTGACGATTCAACATGAGCATTTGTGCAAGTGACATTTTTGAAAAAAGTTTTTGAATCTGTATTTTAAATGTCTTAGTAAATAGTTGGATTGAAATGGTTACGCAAAAGACTACTATTCCAATTAACAATGGAATTCAAAAGTTTTTAATACATGTCCTCTACATATATAAGTGTTAGATGTAAGTATCGCCCATTAAAAATTATTTGCTGATTTTATCGAAGGAGTACGGGAATCAAAGAATAATAGCTACTAAAATAATCAAATTTTGATAAACGTGTTAAGTGTGTAAATATAATCAATTTATTTAAATGTCATTGTGAAAAAATCTCATACCATCATGTGACTGTCTGTATAATATAAACTGTAATATAAACAGCTGAACATGGAGCGCTCATGCTACCATTTTCTCGGCTGACAGCTCGTGCGAAAATTCGCACTAGACAAAAGACCTCCTTTGCACACTGACTGTATAAATCGCTATTTTCATTGCATATGCGGCATTGAATGTTTGGTCTTTTACTAAAAATAACAGAGAGATTCTAATTTTGAGACAATTACTTAGCAGTTAACTCCTCTACCGACTTTGTTAACTTATAGAATAACCTGAATGTAGTGTCGATATGGTGCAGTACAAACTGTCTACATCTTAACGAGGCTAAATGTTACTCTATATGTTTCTCCAAGAAACATATAACATCGTCTTTCTGTTAGACGATCGACGGCACTAGCCTTAAGCAAGTTGATGAAGTAAGATATCTTGTAGTTATGTTTACCAGTAGCGTTTCTTTTGAGAAGTATATTGATTGCATTTATAAAAAGGCACCCCGAATGCTAAACTTCATTAAAAGGAATACTTCAAATTTCACAAACTATATTGTCATTAAATCGTTGATCTCGATCGAGGCAATGGTCAAAAGTCACCTACAATATGCAAATGTGGGCATACTGTAGGTGCCTTTTGACTGGAGTCAGAATCAATCCATATATTCCAACCGCTTAGAACATGTTCAAGACAGGTTTGTTAAGTTTCTACTGTACAAATCGTATATCAGTTACACCCTGCTACCTCGTGATCAACGGAAGCAATTAATCGGTATTGAGTAATTTCGAAGGAGATGGGATACGAGCGGGTTATGCCTTATCCATAAACTCATCAATTATATTATTCCTCTACCGCAACTTTTAGAAATGATACAAATAAAGTTAACTATTCGTCCGGCGAGAACATGTGACACCTTTATCCCAGCACAGAACCTGCTATGGAAGTGATGTCACCATTGACAGGATCTGTTGTCTATATAAGTCTGTCTGCGGCAGTGTTCATAACACAACAGATATTTTTTGTTGAACACTAGTCGGGTTTAAAAGTTTAAAAGTATTTTTAATATCCCAAGTCAGGATGAAGTAATTTAATATTAAAATTGTACTAATTTTGTATTTTATTTGTGAAATTATTGTGTATTATTTAGGTTTGAACCTGAAAATACAAATTACTTAATATATAGATAAATAAATTACAGTCAAAAATGGCTCCAAAATTATTACTAGATGCCTACCAACAATTATTACTAGGGTTACCAACTAGTAAGGTTGGAATTTGTGAAAATTGATAACTCGCATAAGGTTTTATTATATATATATTTATTAGAGCGTCATAATATATGTGTACTGACCTTAATAACAACTGCAACCCAAAGACTTCATCTCATTAAAAACCCAGTAGCATAAGTATATTCCATAGTAATCCTCACCTGAAACAGAAAATATTTTCAATATAAATAATACACTTTCGTATATAGGTTTGAAATCGTGTAAATTTAGTTTAATCTTTGAATTTTAAACAAATAATGTAGATTCAACTTTTCGTTTTAAAAGAAAATTAAATGAAAAAGGTAAATATATAATGTTTTAACAACATTAGCGTAAATTTGCAACAATAATTTAACAGTATAATTCTAAAAACCGTAATGGTGAGAAAAATGTGATATAAATGTTGGTAAGCAAATAAAATGAAAAATTTTCGTCGTGAAAACTGTAATAACGTACACAAAATATCATTCCCGTAGTCGTTGTTTGTTTTTTGTTAGTTGCTGCAGCTGTTGTAAAAATGACATGCACGTACAAAATGCATTTCAGAAATAGTATGACGGTTTATTTCTCATTTCGGTTAAGGACGCGCCATACGTTCAACTCCGGCAAACGAACGCTCTATGAATATCGCAAATGAGGTCAGTGAAATATTGGTCAACATATCAGAATGCAATTCGGGAAAACATCATACGGAAATTGTCGTACTAAATAATGTGTTAGGAGATGGTTTAGCAAGTTCTCTATTAATATTATTGTAATAGCTCTTTATTTCCGTTAATATTACGTACAATTTGTACATAAAATTAAATCTTAATATGAATGGTTGATTCTAAATCGGTGCAAGGGGTACATCCCAGTCGGTAGATATTAGGGCGCACATTTTTTATTTTACATTTCACCATTCATAAATTTTTAACCCTTATAACTTTTTTAATCATATTACGGCTTAAATATGTATATAATTTAGACAGTTATACACTAAACCGAACACATGAACTCACTTTTCTTCCTGCCTATTTGCATTATAACCCATTTATATAATTCTATTACGGAGCTCATTTCATGGGCAGGGTTTCCCAAAACCATTTTTCCAAACTGGTGCTCCGCGGTGCGTCTACCAGTGGTCCGCGAGCAGATTAGATAGAAAAGTAAATAAAATAAATGTGATCAGATGTGAAAATAGTGTTTGTTTCATTTTTTAACGTTTCACTCAGAAATGATACGCTACTGAAGATAACAAAATCCTCTACAATAATATTTTATTGCCACCACTAAATGTTAATAAAGACCGAATCTCAATAGTTCAACTGGGCATTGAAAAAGTTTTAACCATTATGAAATACAAATATACAGCTGAGTGATTTTTCTATTACAGGGCTGATATATTACAAGAGCGGTATATAATACAGTACAAATTCTTTAAAATTTGCCAAATAATAGAAAATGGATGTTGTGACGTTTCATGCAATGGGAATATGAATTATCTATATTCTTTATATTTCTTATAATTCAGACAGGAAGTTAGTAAGTCATAGTGGTGCAGTGTTATTTAATTGATTTTGCTGCGATTATTTTTCGAAGGATCGCTGACTAAAGTACAGATTGTAAAAAAAAATACTGCCAAAGTCTCCGTCTCAGAACATCCAGTAGACGACAAGTGTGTTCAAATATTTTGAAGATATTATTTCAATAGTTTTTTGTTACGTTTAAGACTAATGGATTTTTACCAACCGCTACATACAAATACATACATATAAGGAAGGTATTGTGATCGTACCGATTTTGACATTTTTAAATTTCGATGGATGTCCACGGATTTAGGTTCCTACATAATGCTTTTACTATTTTTAGCATGATGTCTGTCTGTCGGTCCTTGGACACGTGTAAAGCGAATTTGGCTAAATGGATTTTTGTGAAACTTCATTTTTAACTTTCTTACACCAATGGCATCAGTTAATCAACTTTTGGTAAAAAGCGGTCATGTAGAAATGAAAGATTTTTGGCGGCTAGTCCAGTGCTGGCCACAGCTGATTAAAAAAAAATTACGTTATTTTTATTATAGTAATAATACTTAATAATACTTATTAAGTATTTATTTTGTCATACATATATGTAATGTTTCAACGGTTATGGTAAATAATTTCTGTGTTAGAGAGTATTTTGTTTAAGTACCTATTTTGTGATGGCGTTCGGTCTTTGGTGGTCGCAGCTGATTTTTTATTAATATTTTTGCTTTTAAGTAACAAAGCATTCTTACATTTTGCTCAGTTTATAATCCGTACCAGATATCGTTTCAAGATCGGCATAAAACAATTATCCTATATCGTTCAACTGAGAAATTTATTTCCAGAACATATCACACGTCAAGATCCACTAAAATATATATGTATATAAATAAACAGCCAGTGGTGTACGCATAGGCGGAATTAAGGGGATAAATTCCCTCTCCCCGAAAATTCGAAAAGAACTAAAATTATAATTACCCCATTTCAAGATTGCTCGCATTCTCAATACGTATAAATTCTGATGTTGTGAACTGTATTCCGATGTGTGTTACTATTGCTTTAGGAGATCTTGCGTTGTCATGGGGAACAATTAAAAAAAAAAATCGATTACAGGTTCAAAAACACAGGACGCGTTTCAAGCAAATTTTGATAGAGATAAAATGTGTTTAATTTACCTGCCTATTATCCAGCACTTTGGCGTGTATTACACTTCACCAAAAATCTTAAAGCTTACTTACTTACTTACTCCTAAGCCTACTTACTTAATCCTAAGCCTAAACCTTTTGGTGTAAGGCGTTGTCAACGAGAGTCGCGGTACATCTTCTGGTGGTCTTTTCCAGATTTATTTACAAGCTTTCCTATTTGTCGTGAAGGTTTTAATATCTGTTCATTTGATCCCTCGCCTCTATGTCGTTTGTCTTATTTTGTCCTTCCAAATCTTAATTAGTCGTCCTCTTCTTCTCTTTCCTATTGATCGTGCCTCAAATGTTGCTTTGGCTATTCTTTCATCTTCCATTATTTGAGCATGCCCTAGCCATCTCATTTAACTTTCTTGAAAAGTCTTAAAGCACCATCATAAAAGTCAGATGAGCGCTAGGTCTCGTCCTTCAATGACATGTCTCCAAAACAATATTCGAATTGCCTGATCCATTAT